>JAOTOL010001660.1:1140000-1587500 GCA_034440575.1 Imbricaverruca yamaguchii
AGCCGAAGTGTTCAACACCAAAAGGAAGTGTGCAAAGTGCCACAATTTACAATTATGTCCTCAGCCTTTGTTCCGCATGAAATGTTGCCGTTTCCTAACATTCAACAACCGCAAGCGACATGTGATGTGATGTGATGTGTGTGTGTGTGTGTGATGCCACTTATGTGATGCCACAATTGCTGAGTGCACCGGCTACATCACTAATTATATTGAAAAGTAACTTTATTTGCATGTAAGTGTCGAGATGCATGTCCAGTTCAGATGGCTACAAATTCGTCGTTAAACTGAATGGGTGAAAGGCATGAGGTGTGTTCAGTCACACTTGTACCAGGAACTGTATATTCACAAATTGACCACGTTTGATCTAGATCGACTTGACCTATGCTAATGGTGTTGTTAGGTAATGTCTCCGTTGTCCATGGTCCACCTGCGTCAATTGCGATGGAAATAGCTGCGTAGACATGTAAATTCGTGTAATGGTGATTTGGTGTCTTTGAGCCGTACATCGACGAAAACGGAACGGCTGAAACCAACTGGAGTCGAGACCATCGCAAGCCAAACCGTAGGTCGCAACAGCAAAGAAAAAAAACTCCAGCGAACGAGTAAGTAAATGCTAATTGTATATTCAATTGCCACGTTTGATCTAGTTCGACTTGCCCTATGCAATGGTGTTGTTGGCGTTGTCCATGTCCACTGTGTCAATTGCGATGGAAATAGGTAGATGTGAATTCGTGATCGTCGACTTTCCTCCTACTACCATTATGCGTAATTACCAGTGAATTGCCAATGTACTTGTTAAAGCTGTCAGTACCGCCACTTTACTGGCTTTTACGGCTAGCGTACTTGGTCAAACAAATTTGTCGTTTTAGCAGACGTTGCAAGACGATTAGCGTGGCTGAAGGTGCCCAACTTGAACTTTGTCACCGTCATTTGTTTTCGCTCTTACACACGCGCTTGAAATTAAATTAGATGTATTGAGCTTTATGGAAACGTTAACGAAATTACTAATGCTTTGTAATAGCCTTGTAGGACACTCGATAGGTCTGATTGTTAAAGTTAAGAGATGTTGTGAAATATAATAGCTCATGCTTAGACATCCTTGAAGGAAGATTGATTCGCTGTATGGTCGCTGTTGGCTGACGAGAATGGACATGGTAGTGTGGTTGCTGTTGGCCGACGATAATAGACATGGTAGTGTGATTGCTGACATGGCAGTATGGTCGCTGTTGACTGACGATACTAGACATGGCAGTATGGTCGTTGTTGGCTGACGAGAATAGACATGGTAGTATGGTCGCTGTTGGCTGACTAGAATAGACATGGTAGTATGGTCGTGTTGGCTGACGAGAATAGACATGGTATTATGGTCGCTGTTGGCTGACGAGATTAGACATGGCTGTATGGTCGCTGACATGGTAGTATGGTCGATGTTGGCTGACGATGATAGACATGGCAGTATGGTCTCTGTTGGCTGACGATAATAAACATGGTAGTGTGGTCGCTATTGGCTGACGAGAATGGACCATATACACCATTCACATACTCCACGTCCTGCAAGCGAGCAGTCGCAACCATCCTGATTAAAATGTCACAAAACCCGACCCATTTGAGTCACAAGTTGCATGCTTCACAATTAACTGATTTCATTTGCAGGGGTTGTTATGCAGAGACGGCAATAACACACCGTAGCCAGGATGGGCCGGCACAACACTCGACCTAACCAAGATGGACGTCGCCTACCGCACGCTACCTAGCAGGCAGAAATGAGCCGTGCTGTTTGTTTATTGGGTGTTTCATGACACACTTTATGCACGTTCGCGGCTAATGGCGCCGTTAACCCTGTTTCACCGGTGGGTCGCGGGGAGCCTTGCTGAACTGGCCCGTTGAGCAGCAGTATGTGCCGTGCTGAACTGGCCCGTTGAGCAGCAGCATGTGCCGTGCTGAACTGGCCCGTTGAGCAGCAGTATGTGCCGTGCTGAACTGGCCCGTTGAGCAGCAGCATGTGCCGTGCTGAACTGGCCCGTTGAGCAGCAGTATGTGCCGCGCGGAAGCGCGGAACTGAACTGTTCAGTGGTCATTACTACTGAACATTTAAGTCGTACGAGCCCTTCGATGGCTAATTGTGTTGCAATTGCTTATCATATATTCACACTAATCTCAGAGCGGTCTTCTGCGTTACGATCAACAGAGGCATCAGCAGCCCTTCTGTCGTAGCATTCTAGCCCAGGCTGAATTTTCATGTCGCTTGTATTGCCGTGTAACTCGTGGAGCAGCGTAGTGAAGACTCAATTATCAGCTGATGGTGAGGTGGGTGAGAGATAAGAAAATGGCCAACATGTCCTGGGAAAATGGGAAAACGGTATTCGTTCCAACTTTTCCGCTTCACTTGCAATGCCGTTTTTGATGATTTGCTTTTCTCTTGGATTTATAACGAGTGCCGGGGATGAGGTAAGCTCCCAACTTCTAAGTTAGACGGAGACAGCTGTCCATGCTCATGGCGTCGAACAGTGAACTGGTGACGGGGGAAGTCGACCGCGTAAATGTGCTAAATCGCACATTTACTTACAAACTCTCCCACACTGGAATAAGCCGGGTGCAGATATTTATTTGATACTGGGATACTCATGGATTATTTTACTGTTTCCCTTGAAACCGTGGTAAAGATACGGAGTAATTGCTCGCAGGCAAAGCGCGTGGATCAGACGAGTTCAGTGCTCTCGTTTTAAGAAAACCCGCTTAATTTTTGCAGCGCAGTTCAGCACAGAAGTATCTTCCAACACACCTTTAGTGTAGGTGGTTAAGAGGAGCGTAAGCTTTGCCCATTCACAACAATTATTGGCAGGGAACTGTGCCGCTTCGCAGTAAGGCGCTGCGTGACAGTCTACCAGGTTGACCACGAGATAGTGCCAAAGGGCTGGAATTCGTGCTTACGGTAGTCACGCGACAATTTTCGTTGTAGCCACGAAGTAAAAGGCAGGGGTTTGTGTTGCTCTTACCTCCCATGCCTCAGTCGGCAAAAACAAAGACACTGGAAGCTCAGTGAGCAGTCTCCCACTTGACTCCTGACAAGAAACAATTCATCTCTGTAGATTTTGGACTTCGGCTACGCAGAATGAGCTGGAAAGGCTGCAAGGCGCTCGTTGGTTGCAAAGTGTGTAGTGAAGCGGGGGAAGCGTTTATGATGGCAATGAACTAGACTTGTTCCAAAATAATGGTATAATTTTTACACTTTTACACCTCCTGGCATAGTTTAAATTGATTGACAAATCAATTAATTACTTGACTAAATTGTACCAATTTCATTGAGAACCCCAAGTTGTTGGGCGTCCATCACATGCAGAATGATATATATATATATATATATATATATATATATATATATATATATGTATATGTATATATATATATATATATATATATATATTATTATTATTATCAATATATTTTTGTATATATTGTGCACTGTAAGGTGAGTGAGACCTTCGGATTTTTGTGCAGTGTTAAAATTTCTTCAAACGGATACCATCCAGCTTATTTAATAATCACATAACATTAATTTATGTTGTTTGAGCACGAAATGCAGCCGACCGAGCTCTTTGTATGAAAACACTTAATTTTTTTTGGGGGGGGGAAGATGGAAAAGCATTTATTGCCATGTTTTGCATGTTGGATTGCAGAATGGGCAGGGTAAATAACGCCCCATGGGGCCAGTGAGATACACATTCCAGGAGCAAGGTCATTACAGAATGTTCCGTCCACACTAAGTCGATAGGGTGAAGTTCGTAGCGACCGGCATTCCGGGAAATTACATTGGGCCAAAGCTAAACATACTCCAATGCCGTACTTCTGAGAACTGTCAGGAACAATGACCAACAAATTTGCAGGAGCATGGATCGTTTACCAGAACGAATGACATGTATATATTGTTGAATTCACACAAGTTATATTATTACGAAGAACCGAAAGCGCGATGAGCGCAATGATTTACAGCCACGAAGACCCGCGCGACCCGACCCGCACACAGTCTGGAGGAGAAGCGAGCGCTCTGGCGGACGGCTATCCGACTACGTGCGCCCCAGGCGCTGAAGTGACCGGTGACGTGTCTGCGGCACACTTCGGGCCAACATGCACGCTGGCTGACCATACCAATATGAACGGTGTGTATGTGTGTGTGTTTGTGTGTAGGTACGTGTGTGCGTGTATGTCAGGGGTGTAACTTTTAATTTTGCAATGGGGGGGGGGGGGGGGGCACTTCGTCCATTTTTTTTATATCTCACCTGATCCAGGACAGACATACAGAACCAGGTATTACAGGGTACGCCGAAAGAGGGCCAATACTTTGAACGCCTGTCTTTTCTGGAAAAGGCCAGAGCCTTCTCTATTTCACAGCTTAGAGACAACGTTTTTGAGTATTTGGTGTGAAAGACTACCTTGAATGGTTTTCCCACCAGAGTGTAAAGTTGAAATGGCCCGATTGCAGTAACTACCTATTTGGACCAAATCACACCATATATGTACATACATTGCAGCCCGTCGCTGTCTCTGTCGGCAGATTTTACATCCATTCATCCAGCTGTGCACTGCGTACTTAGACATTTAAAATTAGCGGAAAGGCTTATCTTTATTTGTCCATAACTTAGAGCTGATCACTTCGGCGAAGATCTTCCCTGGAAACGTTACGTCATGCCTCATGACAGGACGGCGCACTTTTAAATCCCATTGGTGCATCACAATTTAACACGTCACACGTTCCAACGTCGCTGACGCCCCACGACAGAGCAATCTTATCACTCACGTCGACACGCATGGCGCGTCACGCGTCACGTCACACATCCAGTGTCTGCTCTGCTCAGATCAGACCGAATGCGTGCCTCCTCTGAGCGCTGCGGCCAACGAACTCTCGCAGGAGTTCCTTCCAACCAAGAGCCCCAAGCTCTCGCCCGTACGCCGCGCACACAGCGAGATGGTTGAACCGAGCTTGGCCCATTGTTGCACGCATGTAGGTTTTCAACCTTCTCGTCAGGCTGAAAGAGCGCTCCGCGGAGCAGCTCGTCGCCGGCGCTGTGAGCGCCAGGCGCACCAGACGCCGGCGCTCACTAATCATCTCGGCAGCATCTTACAGTGACTTTGGCCTGCGTCCAGCGTCGTGCAAAAACCGCAGGTGGAGGACGACTCGCTCTTCATCTAGACCGTAGAACCGTGCTGCGCGCCGGCCCTCGTCTTGGTTTCCAGTCATGGCTGCCTCTACCCCTTGCAGAACCTGGTCGTCGCCTTTGGTGAACCGGTCCTTGATGGAAGCTGCCAGGCTGCGCAGAGCGCCGTCGTACTCACGGCTGTAGCGCTCCTTAGGTGTTTTCGGCGGCGCTTCTTCATCGTCCTTGTCCCTCAGCCGCTGCGGCTTCTTGACAGGCCGTCTCAGGCGCGGCTCATCCACTCCGAGCGAGTCAGCCTTAGCGACAGCGTCGGACCAGAACCGGTCGCAGACGGCCTCACTGCACTGGGACAGCACGGCCTCCCTCATCAGTCTGACCTTGCTGAGGACGCCGGTGACAGACTCCTGTCTGCTCTGGATCGCTGTGATCACCGGCGTGACCAGCTGGTAGACGCGCAGGCCCAGGCTCGCAATGAAGAAAAAGTCAAACTCTTCCATCGCCCGCCGGTAGCCATGGGCCTTGGCGGCCGACTCGGGTGAGGCTGTGGGATCTTCCTCGATGGCGTGCAGCGTAGCCAGCACGGCAGCTCAGTTTGACAGGAGTGACGTCAGGCTCCGCTCGTTGCAGGTCCACCGGGTGCGGCAGAATGAGGTCAGTCCGGCGGCCGTGTCCTCTTGGTGCTGCTCGAACATGGCCAGGCGCTTCGGTGAGCTGCGAACGAACTCGATAAGTCCCGACGCCTCTCCGAGCGCGTTTCTGAGCGCTGGGGTCGCGGCTGTCAGGGTGGCCAAGTTGAGACGGTGTGCTGCGCAATGGATGAACAGCGCCTTCGGCTGCTTCTCCTTGATGCGGACTTGGACGCCGCTAATTCGCCCTGCCATGTTTGAAGCCCCATCGTAGCACTGACCCCTGAGTTTCTCAATGGGCAGGTTGAGGCGCTGGAGAGCGTCCAGGATGAGCCTCGCCAGCGTGTCGGCTGTGGTGCTGTCGGTGCTGTAAAAGCCGAGGAACACTTCCTGGACCTCACAGCCTGGATCCACGAACCTGGCACACAGCGACACCTGCTCTTGCCGGGACACGTCGGTCGACTCGTCGACGATGATGGCGAACGCCTCAGCAGCACCGACCTCCGTCGCAGTCTGTGTCAGTATGGTGTGGGCCATCAGCTCCAGTATCTCATTCTGGATTTCCGGACTGAGGTACATCTGCGTGTCCCTTCTCAGCCACTTCTCCAGAGCTGGGTTCTTCTTGACCATCGTGGTCAGGAGCGCCTGCAGGTTGCTGGAGCCCTTATCTCGATTGCGAAGCGGAAGGCACTGGCGGGCGAGATACTCGATTGCGTCGAAGATAGCATCGAGCGCAGTTCGCGCCTCATCCACCGCCTTCGCATGCCCACTTAGTACCTGGACTTGGGTAGGGTTCTCACGTTCGCGTCCGATCAAGGCTTCCACAGCCCTTAGGTGAGACCGTGATCTCGTATGCTGGGAGAAGTCATCAGGAACATTTTTCCACGGTTTGAACCCCCGCGAGATGAAGGCCAGATCGAGATGTGGCTCTCCTGACAGAAGCCCTAGCCCATGCGCTGTGGTGCACTCGCGACAGGTGACGTACTTGCCATCGTGGTTGACCAGCCACGGGTAGGTCTTCTTCCACTTTGAGAACTGAAAGTTCTTCCCACGTTCAGGCGCGGGCTGACGCGGCTTGACAGGCTCGGACGTGGACGGAGCGCACGGGCTGTGGAAGAAGAGAGAAGGATTAGGATAAGGACGTGGTGGACGTGATAACGACAATAAAAAACCATTCATGGGTGACCGTTTCAGCAACCTTTTCAAAACGATGACAGATGCACAAGAACGCTTAGTTTGCAATTTGCATGACACATGTGCGCGAGTGGGTACAGCTGGTATGGCAAGACTATCAATTTTCTTCTTGGTTCCAATCGGAAATCCGGAACTAAACGGGCAGAGCATGGTAAAGTTAGTGTGGATGTGGTTTATAGTATGTGTCGCGAAGCGGCCCAGAAATGTTTAATTTTGCAGGCATTTTGTGGCCCAATCTCAGACAAAGTTTAAGGACAGCAAAAGGGTCTCGGAACTGGCTGTCGGTGTCGCGAAAAAAAAGACACGTGCTTGTTCTGTTCGCGTCGCCAGCGGCGCGAGTGCGGAAATGGATATTTTCGCACAATCCGCACAAAATGTATCAGCACAATAGGATTGTCGATGCGGGACGCCTCAGAAAGCAGCACAGCTGGTTGGGTTTGCGCCGCGAAACGGCACAAATTGTTATGCATTCGTATGAAATTGTATGCACAGGAACTCGCAATTTAACTTTTAAGCCTGGGTGAGGTGCGGCGCCCTGTGAGGTGGCGCCCAGGGTGCGCGCTGTGGGCACGGCGGGTCTGGCGGTGCAGCCTGCACAACAGGGGTTTGGATGAGCTGGCCATCTAATGGGTAGTAATGAAATAATAGTTCCGGATTTCCCGCGAGGGATGATTTCGCAGTGTTCGCAGCTTACCCTGGATCTTCGGTGACGGACTACTGGGCTGTTGATGGTGGTTCGACACCGACAGCCTTGGCACTTTGTGGATCGTCCTCTTGATTAGATGGATCGGGATCGGGATGTGACCTGAGGATGTGACAACTGGATTAATCAACGCTCAGTGCGATTCAGTTCATTCGTAGGGGCGAATGATTTCTGATAATTACCTGCAGGCGCGTATCTAGGATTTTTCTTGAGGGATGGCGGAATTTCTTGGAGGCGGGTGAAATCTCAAAAATGTCCTTCAATTAACAAAAAAAATCATCGGATTTGGGCAGCTTGCGATGTAGGAGATGGTTTTATGATAAAACACGCTTGGGTTTCGAGAAAATAGCACTTTCACGTGATTTTTACTTAAAAATCGGGAGTAGCGGGACGGCGGTCGCCAGCTTCGCCCCCCCCCACCATAGATACGCGCCTGATTACCGGTGCTGCTCATGCACTCTATATGAGTAAGAACGGGGAGACGGGCGTGCCATGTCCTCCACTTTTTGAAACGTTCCTATGCCCATGATGCACTCCATTACCCATATGATTCTGTTTCAGGAAAATGGCAAAATACCGGTTAAATCCATACAATTTCGCAACCTTAACGCCCTTCTATTAGGACGAAAGCTTTTCAGGAAGGTGAAATTAATGTAGGGGAGAGGCCCTTATGTGCTTACCTTTTGCTGTTCGAAAACATGTCCAATATGGACTTTTGCACATTCTTCCTCTTTTGAGACATGTTTGGCGTTTAGAAAGTATAGCAAACACATCTATGTAGATGAGTCTCAGTTACAAAAGCGTCGCAACAGAACGCTGACGCTGACCCTCGCACCTTAGCTTCAGCCACCCACAGATCCACATTCCACAACTCTTCTTTTGTTAATGCGCGCCAAGACGCCAAGGTCACGTATTTTTTTTGGTAAATGCTGCGCAGCTTTCACTTCACTTTCTAGAAAGTTAAATAATCGTTTTCATATTCACCTCCGGACGTGATCAAATTATTACTGCAAACCATTTGACTCAATATTTATGTTGTAATGCATGTAAAGCAATGCAATTTCCATTGCGAAAAAAAATCCACTAATTCATGGGCAGGACATACTACGGGTACAGATACGGAGGGAAACTAGCCGGATTTCGCAACCACGCTGCCAAATTGCTGCCAATTCGCAGTAGCATGGCTATTTTCCCTTCATAGCAAATGGCAGCGTGAAAGCCGACAGCATTGCCGTCCGCCACGGTATGTCACCAGGCACATTAAAGCTCCGATGTTGGTACAACGCCTGCCGTCATTGGTGGGCACTTGGATCGAATGGGGGGGGAGCATTTTTTCATGGATGGGGTGGCACCTGCCACCCCATATATATAAAGTTACACCCATGGTGTATGTGTGTGTGTGTGTGTGTGTGTGTGTGTGTGTGTGTGTGTGTGTGTGTGTGTGTGTGTGTGTGTGTGTGTGTGTAGGTGCGTGAGTGTATGTGCGTGTGTGCGTGTATGTGTGTGTGTGTGTGTGTGTGTGTGTGTGTTTGTGTGTGTGTGTGTGTGTGTGTTTGTGTGTGTGTGTGTGCGTGCGTGCGTGCGTGCGTGCGTGCGTGCGTGTGTGCGTGTCTGTTTGTGTGTTGTTCTTTTCTGCTCGCGAAGGAAATATTTATTACATGGACGGTTTCACCCGCAACAAATGTTCTAAACATTAAATTTATGGACGGCCTCGGGGGCCGCGAGAGGCCCAGTTTAGATTGGTCAAGGCCCCCTGACAATTGACTTCCAAGTTCAGACATACATGGAAGAACAATTGGTGTGCTCGAACTATTCAACTGCATTAGGAATATTACAACCACAGAGCCAGAATAACACTTAATGACTGATGATGACTGACGGAAATATTTGTCCAGAGGTCACGGCTTCATATCTGTTGTACTATGGGATAGGCGCTGTATGACCAACGCAGTTAGTTATTTGGGCTTAAGGGCGCATCGCAGTCGATGCGCCCGTAAGCCCAAATAACCAACCAACTGTTGTACTATGGCACCTTCCATCCGTCGCCTTCCGCTTGGCATAATATACACGGGTGATATCCAGACACGTTGTGAGACCGGAGGTCTTGTATTTGCCCTGCTCAAAAGCATGCATGCCACAGACTACTTTATATGTATTACTCAACATGTCATACCATAGATCACTTCAGTGCCTGAATAACATCACTAGATTAGCATCAGGTACAGATTGGTCACAAAACGAGCTGATTTTACTGAAAAGCATACCAAATATCTGCCCCTAAATCTGAAGAGATTCCACTTTCAAGGCCTCCCTCACGACCCGTCCAACAAGATGTCTCACTAGTCATGGGAACCGTGAAAGACGACAAACGGTCATACGAGCCCACACTTCGTCGCGTTGAGCGCCACACGTTCGGTGAGGGCCCGTCATACGCGACGGCCCAACATGTCATCGAGAGTCCGACGTATATGGAGATCCGGCGTCCTAGTGCGAGGGTCTGATACGTTTGGTGATGGTCCGACACGTCTGACGCGTCAGTCCGGACAGGAAGAGACGTCCGTCTTGCGCGCGGTCGTTCCGGGTGCGGACCGGCGACTCGACACGATGTCGAGCGTGGTCCCGGTGGTCGGCTCGGCTCGTCAGGCGGCTTTCAAGGCCGGCACCTTCTTCAACGACATCTGGTACCTGTCGGACATTTATGCTCGCCTTGTGATGACGTCATATCGCGTCTTAAAACAGTAATGATGTCATGGTGCGCATTAGCGATGACGTCTCAAACAGCACGGAAGTTAGTCATGATAATTGGCAATGGTTTCCTTCTGTTAATAACTGCGATAAATAACTACAAATGTGGAAATCTTAGCGAGACTATCATTACCATTAAGTATAATTATCAATATAACTGTTAATGATAATTGACGAGGCGCGCCTTAGACGAAGGGCACGAGTTTAGGCCACCTATCCACCAAGATTTATTAGGACTTCTGCAATGTCGTCAATATTTTTGCGTAACCCTTCCCAGAAACCTGTGGCGTTATTTTCAGGTACCCTGTAGGTTTCCCAATATGCACTTCACATCTCACATGCACAGAGGAAACACGAGGAAATCGGTAATCAAACGTCCAGCGCATTAATGTACCCATCACAACTCCTACAAAGAGTGACCTCTCACAGTGATCCATCCACAGTGACCCAAACACAGAAACTCAAACACGATGACCCACCCACAATGGCCTCTATCCCGCAGTGACGTACCCACAGTGCTCTATCACGCAGTGACGTACACACGGTGCCTTTCCCCTAGTGACTTGCAGTAACCCACTCACAGTGATCTGCCCCTAGTGCCGCAACTCGTTTGCTGGTCGTCCGTCTGTTCTAAACGGACCGGTCGCATGTTATAGCTACCTAACCAGAGTGCCGCTGCTCACCTTCTGGGTCGTCTATCATGTCCCTACGGACCAGTTGCATGTGATAGCCAGAACACTTAACGCGCTGCCTTCCGGACCATGCAAGGATGTCCGCCAGACTAACTTAGAATGTCTGTCGACTAATTGATACTGCCTGTCAGACTTGTTTAGCTTCTTTAAGTTCCCAGGTACTGCTCACAGTTGAGCAGCCAGCACTTCAGAATAATACTTTGCCTGTTATAATTATCTTCCTATACCTAACAAATGGCTATTGTACTCAGCCTAACCGGCTACCCCGGTTCGTCGAGCATCAATCGTGTTTAGGGTCCTCCATATCGGCTTGGTTTTGCGAATCGGCTGGTGTCATGTTTCCGTATCTGTTCAGGAGCATTGGCGTCATTGTGTCTGTAGATGAAGCACAAGTCACGGTCTTCGAAAATGTTATCTACTACCATCCATCCTGCTTGTCATAGCGTAGGATATATTTGTCACCGGCCCTCTAGGTTTATTACCACGCGGGAACCGAAGTGAATGCATTTCTGCACTAGTGTTTTCTGCGTATTCGTACAACTTCCTGAGACAGAGCCGTGGCCGCACAACCTCCCGAGACAGAGCCGTAGCCGTACAACCTCCCGAGACAAAGCCGAAGCCGTACAACCTCTCGAGACAGAGCCATAGTCATACAACCTCCCGAGACAGAGCCATAGCCGTGCAACCTCCCGAGACAGAGCCATGGCCGTACAACCTCCCAAGACAAATTCATAGCCGTACAACCTCCCCAGACAGAGCTGTACAACCTCTCGGGATAGAGCCGTAGCTGTACAACCTCCCCAGACAGAGCCGTACCTGTGCAACATCCCGAGACAGAGCCATATACATACAACCTCCCGAGACAGAGCCGTAGCTGCACAACCTCCCCAGACAAAGCCGTAGGCGTACAACCTCCCAAGACAAAGCCGAAGCCGTACAACCTCCCGAGACAGAGCCATAGCCGTACAACCTCCCAAGACAAAGCCGAAGCCGTACAACCTCCCGAGACAGAGCCATAGCCGTACAACCTCCCGAGACAGAGCCATGGCCGTACAACCTTCCGAAACAGAGCCATAACCGTACAACCTCCCAAGGCAAAATCATAGCCGTGCAACATCCCCAGACAGAGCCATGGCCGTACAACCTCCTGAGACGGAGCCGTAGAAGTACAACCTCCCCAGACAAAGCCGTAGTCGTACAAGATCCCCAGACAGAGCAGTAGCTGTACAACATCCCGAGACAGAGCCATAGCCGTACAACCTCCTGAGACAGAACCGTAGAAGTACAACCTCCCCAGACAAAGCCGTAGCCGTACGCAACCTCCCGAGACAGAACCATGCCAAAGAACCTCCCGAGACAGCCGTAGATGTACAATATCCCCAGGCAGCCATGTCCGTACAATCTCCTGAGACGGAGCCGTAGAAGTACAACATCTCCAGACATAGCCGTAGCCGTACAACCTCCCAAGGCAAAATCACAGCCGTGCAACATCCCCAGACAGAGCCATAGCCGTGCAACCTCCCGAGACATCTTCAAAGCGTCGCGCTTGGGAGAGCTCCAGCGCCGCCACCGACAGCTGCTCTGATTCTCACGACATGCGGCGCTGCACTGGCGAGGCCTATCAAAACGCTGGCGGCTGTCTGAACTATCGTCCTTCCATGGCCTCCCAGGTCACCGCATACCCACCTCATCACTTTGGCCAGCTGAAACGTGCCCGACACACCGACGAAGAAGTTGACGGCAAACAGCGACCAGTTCTTAGGAATGATCACCAGCGAGTACCTGTCGACCAGCAGACGGCATCAGTGCGCGTGCTGAGGCGCACAAAGTGACGACCAAGAGGCAAGCCTTCGTAGACATACGCTGACGCACACTAAACTGATTCACAGATGGGACGATCGCATGTAGCCTGACTAGCATTAATTTAATTGAACAGCCACCACACGTGCACCTCGCAACTTAAAACCAGGAGTGCGGGGGTACTAATACTCTGTTGATTGAGAATAGGCCATATCTTTGCAACACATAGTTACATGTTGACCGGTAATGATTGTCCTGTATGCCCGCGCTGTTCTAGCCCGTTTACCGTGTGCCATGTTTTAGCTGGCTGTACACTGCTAGATCCTCTACGACGCCAGATTTTAGGACGGTTGAACACCGACTCCTCTTTATGTATGCTTATAGGGAACGACTCTGAGGCCGTTGCGTCTGGGAATATTTTTATGTTCATTCGACAAGCTCGCCTTGACGTGACATACCCCACCCGTGAAGATGGATAGTGAGCTATGATAGCAGTACCGTAGATTGATTACATTTCAGTTATGGGCGCAAAATGACCCCAGATGTCGACGCGCCCCTAAACTCCAATCCACCACCACGCGGGGGTACTAACCTGGCCCAGATATAGCCGGTGCAGGCCAGGGAGCCAGCCTGGGGGACGCTCATCTTTTCCGGAGGACGAGTGAGCGTGTCCGAGAGGCCGGCGATCACCAGGCACTGCAATGACAACATCTGTGTCAAACGTACGACCAGCGTGACGTCGCATGTTCGTACACAGCCACAGCGATAGTGATATGCAGCAACAGCGAAAGCCTGACTGAGCGCGAGTGTCAGGCAGCTGAGGGGATTGCCAAGATGTTGGGTTCCACCACAACATATTTTCATAAATATCCTCTTCGTTTTGTTTCCACGAGATGTTCAGGATCTCTGGACAATGGGTGCCAGTTCCAGTACGGATGTTTTTTTTTGTAGCATATCAAGCCGTGCCTACTTCACGGGTGATTCGGTTACTCGTGATAGTATCTGCTATGTGTTGTCTTGATGCCGTGCTGGGCGCTCGTGACTGGTTGACGAAAGGAATGGCGTCCTTGACATAGATTGGTTACACTGGGTAAGTTTGTTGGTCTCTGGAGTTGGTATAGCGCAAGATATAGCGGATATAGCGTAAGTCTCTGCCGCAAGATATAGCGGTTTCTCTCTACGTCTAGAGGGCTGGCAATGCCCTTTCAGAGACCATGAAGGTATGCTCATCTGTGAGGTGTGCCTGGAGAGAGAGAGAGAGAGAGAGAGAGAGAGAGAGAGAGAGAGAGAGAGAGAGAGAGAGAGAGAGAGAGAGAGAGAGAGAGAGAGAGAGAGAGAGAGAGAGAGAGAGAGAAAGAGAGAAAGAGAGAGAGAGAGAGAGAGAGAGAGAGGAGAGAGGAGAGAGAGGGAGAGACAGAAAAAAGGAGAATCTAGATGGTTTAAATGAAGCCTAAAAATAAAATTTTGGCCACCAATAGAATCCACAATGCAGCATACAATAATGGGCTGTCTCTTCGAGATTCATTCATCGGGGTTATGCCCACCCTGTCATTTTTACAGGGCTTCAGTTTCAAGGACAGAAGGAAGAGAAAAGCTAGAGAAGAGCACACATGGGTAGGCTTCCTCTTTGTTTGGAAACTGGAGCTCCTCCCCCTTCAACCCCACACCCGAATGTTGCTGTGAATTGTGAATTCTAAGGTTTTGCATTCCAAAATGGCGGACCAAACCAACTCGTTTAGGTGGAACAAGGGTCATGGTTTTCTTCCGGGGGGGGTTAAAAATGAATCGCCATTTAAAATGACTCATTGGTGCATTCCACTGCTAATGCAACTTTTTCAACAACCTTTGAAGTTAAAAGCTGCGTAGTTCTTCATCAATTCGCAAGTATATTTTTTTTCGTACAAGCTTTCGTACAAGGATCCACACCTGACAGGTGGGGCTGGAGGTTGCTCCGGAAAAAGAGGACCACGTCGATTTGTCGATACGATAAGCATGTCAGTAAGCACGACAGAGGTTGTCCAGCGGATGGCGAGTAGCTTTCACAGCGATGGCAACAACGGCGTCACATATACCAGCCCCGAGAAGATGGTTAGCATGTTCAAAACCTCCGTGGTTTGTAAAGGTGAATTACCGGATGGTCTGTGGCACGAGCCGCCGCAAAGTTAGAATGCCATGGATGTGATATGCGGCGTGCACTTGAATACATCTGTTCACGAAACGCAATCTTTTAGGGGAGGAGCGATCTATAAGGCGAGATAATGAAAAGGAGCAAGCGAAAGGGAGCATATATGGGAATAGTTGTTCCATTCAGAAGTTGGGAAATCGTCAAAACCACGGAAGACGAAGTGAATGAAACTTGGCAGGCTGTTATTCCCCGCCTCCAAAAGGCCCGTTCCTCCGATAAAAAAGTATTTTCTGCCATCTTACCAACTACCTAGAGCAGAATATACAGAAATTGCGTTCGCCCTCGCCACACCGCGCCCGGTGAACGAAGCTGTTTCGGCTTGCTGTTCAAATCAGGATGGTCCGATCATGACTTGACTGCCGAAGGCTACCCGAGCGATGCACCTTCTCCCGTGCATGAGTGTTCGCGCGCTGCTTCGGGCCTTGATGTACCCCAGAACTCACGGGTCTGGCGATTCATGTGCCCGTCGATATAAAAGTGTGACTCGTCTGAGAACCACGCTCGATCGAGAAAGGAGTCGCTGCTTGCCTGGCTTCCGAGCCATCGACACATTTGGGCCATTCTGGCCTCGTCCTCGCTCGTCGATTGATACTTCAGCTGTATTACCTGTGGTACGATGTACCACCGGGCTCGTCACTGCAGCTGATTTAACCACATCGATATTATCGGGTGTTGGATTGGGCGGTGGTTAGCCCTTGGATTGGCTCTGGCCGTCATATCCATCGTATTGCATACATTTGTCGACATTCCAACAAATGGCAGACTTACACAAAGCATTCGGGATGGAAAATTCTTATTTAACCTCTATTGAACTGTCCCAATGCCTTCGGTTTACATATAAAGCTAAACGCCGTGCCATCTCTGTTTGATTCTTATCTTCATATAGCCTTTTAGTGTTGGAGCCAACGAAGGCGCACTAACCGAAAATTGAAGTGTTGTTCTCACAAAAGCATAACAAGTATTGCTGCGCATGCCACGTATAAGTTTTATATTGTTCCTAAAGTCCACTAAATTTTGGTTCACAGTGTAGGTATATGTATGCACTCTACCAATTCCTGTAGCTAACACATGCTAACACCACTGCTTATCAGAAGCATACCCATTTCTGCAGTGGCGACCAGAAGAAAACTGTCTTCGGCCCTGTAAAAACAAATCCAGTGTTAGTGTCATGGCCTGCTCTCAAAAGCTTCGGGAAGCCATGTGTCAACATTGAAAATGACGTGCCGAAATTGACACAGCAGCAATGATTTCGGCGTTATTTTTTTTCCTTTTTTTCTCGTGACATTCCGAGTTTGAAGCAACGGCCCTCTTCGTCCGCGAAAATGCGTCAGAATGGAAATATCATCGCTGTCTACAACAGCCTTCGCGCGGATCAACAAGCCAACTCCAACAAGCGGGCGGACGGCGCGAGCACCTGCCAAGATGGGCGTTTTGTATGCATATAGATGAACATTTGATCCCCCGGGACCGGTCTAACGAACAACAAATGACGTAGATAAAAGATGCGCACAGTTGATGTGAAAGGGTGTGTGTTGGTTCGCCCTTCCTTTATATTCATGTTGTTTGCTTTTTCTCATAGTGCAGTATTTGCAAGAAATGCTGTGGATCTTGTGTACGGATTGTGATGCGTGAGCAGTACGGGCGTCGCCACGGATATTTGATGCCAGTGTGGGAGAGTAGGGGCCGGGTTTCGGGTCCATTATTTTAATGCAATGCTACGGATGTTGAATTGCACAAGGTCTGGGAGACGCGTCCCTCTTCCCACGCGATGGTGATGCCCACTATAAGTAGTTCCATTTCTCGAGGATGTTATTGATAGCGAGGCCGAAGACGGATTTATTCTTCCGTCAGCTGACACATAAAGAGGGATGTGGAGATATTGCTTCGCTATCAGACAAAAAACGAAAGCGGAGATCATTCCTGTCAACTATCAGACCAAAAAAGCGCAAGATAGGATGCGAACATTCACGATGTTGATTGATTGCAATGACATGGATTGCTACATGCTAACTCACATATTCAGTACAATTATGCTTTAAGTTAATTGTTTAATTTTGTGTTGGAAAATAGGTTTCCAAACAGCATTGATGAACATGTTTATGATGATGCCATCACTCATTTATTCTGCAAATGCCTACTTTTCATTCCGCAGGCAAAGCAGCACAAAAAATGGGCTTTGAGTGTGGTAATGTGGAGTACAAGTAACGTTTTAAAAATGTAACATAGCCAGCTGAACATCTCTTTTAAGAAATGTTTTCTCTCAAACAAATTTGGAAACTTTCAAACACGATTTTTTGTTAAAGTTTGCTAAATGAATGGGATTTGTTTTAAAGAAACAAAACCTAACCAGCCCGATGCCGCTTTTTTGCTTTATGTATGTATAACTTATGTACAACTTGCCTTATGAGTGCATTGATGCACAATACTACCATAGATTGCCAATCTCTCTCATGTGTGTCTGTGACATGGTGCATTCAAGTATTGGCACAATGTCACTTTTTATTCGCTGTAAATAGTATATATGCACCCTTAGGATGGGTTTCATATTATTTGTGTCAATCCTGCAATACAATACAATCACAACCTGCAAGCCATGAATTCACTAATTTGTCTGCAAGCAACACTGGAATCAGATCTGAACAAAATGATAACAAAGCAGTTGAAACAACATAATGTGTACTTCAATGTACATTGCTCATCTATTTCAGATTCAAGATCCAGACCAGCCGGATGCCGCCAAGAAGGAAGGGGATGTGCATCACTCCACCAAGCCTCAACCCTGCTGCGCGAGACGAGCTTTGAGGTCACGTGGTGCCCTCCGAGCGCTGGATGGAGATGGCACAGGGCTTCGAGCTGACGTTCAGCCCGGCGATGGGCTGTACAGCAGGTGACCAGGCCGGCAAGCGGCTGCTGGCGGCGCAGCAGGCCAATGATTCGGCGCTGGACAGCCCGGGCGTCTCCGCATCCGAATCTGCTGACGTAGCGCCGCCTCGGCACGCATGGCACATGCGCCTGCGGGAAAATGCACGCATGATCCTGTTACTAGCTACAGACAGCCCTGTAACTAGTTCTGATGTGTGAAATTGACGTGGCTGTGACCCGCCCGAGGTGTGAACCGAGTCGGTGCCATTAGCCAAGACAGTGGTCTGGCTCGTCCGGTCAGTTGCGGCTCTCAGTGCTGACACTGTGCTCCGGCCTGTCGCCGAGTCGCCAGACGTCGCCGAGTCGCCAGACGTCGCCGAGTCGCCAGACGCCGCCGAGTCGCCAGACGCCGCCGAGTCGCCAGACGTCGCGGAGTCGCCAGACGTCGCCGAGTCGCCAGACGCCGCCGAGTCGCCAGACGCCGCCGAGTCGCCAGACGTCGCGGAGTCGCCAGACGTCGCCGAGTCGCCAGACGCCGCCGAGTCGCCAGACGCCGCCGAGTCGCCAGACGCCGCCGAGTCGCCAGACGCCGCCGAGTCGCCAGACGAGACACCGGCGCTGGCGGTGTTCCTTTCGCCGCGAGCGCCGTGTGTCTCCGAGTGGCGGAGCGATGGGCGGCGGATAGTGCTGGGCCGACCCGGACAGTGCGCGATAATCGATCGAATACAGTGCGACAGCGGCAATCGGAGGGCGGACGGACAAGTCAGCCGGCAGTCGTAACCCCTGTTTATGGCGATATGCATGAGCTCTGTGGACTTTGCGCTCAGCGACGCTGTGTCACAGTGAAGATACAGTAGTTGTTACCGATAGTGAAGGCACTGGAGGAGAGCAGAGCATGTGATGCAAAGTTGTGGTGGTGTTCGCATGGCGCCACGGTCCGGGACGTACTGACGTAGCTCGGTTCCGGCTGTTAGCGCTGGAACCGTGACCTTACCTGTCGCCGAGTCGCCGATACCTGGCGTTAGCAATTCATCGACATCGATGGACGGCCGATGAATTCGACTGGACGGCGAGGAAGATATGGTAGATTAAAAACACGCCTTCATTTCATATCGGTTTGCTCGTGATCGTGGCATAGCTGTGTCTGTAGGTTCCATGTGTCCTTCGTCAGTCTTTGACGTCATGTTTTGAAGCTCTGCTTATTGAGATGCTGTCATGTTCCGGACATGCAATCGGCGCACGTCGCAAACCGCCCACCCGAATGACGCTGACGCCGCGATATGTGTGGGATGTCCCAGCGTGGGTGTGCGTTTCTCCATCCCTGAGTAGAGGCTATAATTGGTTGCGGCATAGTACGTGGGTACAGGTGCAAGGCATGACTTGGCTATTCTCCGAATGTTTCTTCACCTTTTCCGATTCCTCTGGTCTGATGTCAGTGGTGACTTTATTGTATGGTCGAGAATCCAGCCGGGAGAGGTAAACCAAGGAAAAATATTCAGAGCACTCAAATTCCAAATGCAGCTGTTTTCATGTTATTTGTGCCCATACTACAAAAGCGTGACCGTGGATGATCTTATATAACCATGAGTTTTGACATCAATGCTTTTGATGTAGCTTAAGCCTGGAATTTTGATTTATGCTTGGAATTTAACACTCGCACGTCCGGAGGTCCGCGCCAACTTCGCATGTCCGGAGAGGGTCAGATGTCTGCCCCCTAAGATCTCTAGAACTATGCTAGCTAGCGACAAACGGAAAACGGCGCTGGATAGCTGGTGACAGGCTCTATCGAAAGTGTTTCAGTTATTTGTCGTTCAGGTCAATGTTCAGGTCACTGGGTCATCATAGGTCAAATTCGACCAGATCGGGGGGGGGACTCAGATATTGACACATATCTCAGGACCTGCAACAGATAGAAACAAACGGCGAAAGCTATTTGGCAGTCCTTAAAATGTGCTACCGACAATATGCAATGTGTGATTTAAGATCAGGCCAACCGAAACTATGACCTCAGGTCAAGGTTATGAAGTAGCCTAGGGAGAGCATGTAATGTATCAATCGACACGTCTTGGTGATACAAGCACAATGACGGTAATTTTTTTTTTGTATTCTAGCTCAATGCAGTGCGATATAATGCGCAGAGATGTGCCAGTGGTCTCGAGTGACCTCAGATGACCTTGGTGAGGTCACTGAGCAAAAATGTCAGTGGTAACATTGAACATAGCTTCCAACTACACGCCACAACCGTTGTGATGTTCCGACAGCAAATATGTAACCAGGAAACATTTGTATATTTTATCATAGCCTTGTAATAGGGGAAACCATGGCCGCGATCTAACCTCAGGTCAATGCTACCGAAAAACCCGATATACATGTTATGATCCCTGATGAGATCATGACGTATTATAAGTTTGAAATCAATCGCCAAATTATTGTGGAAGTTATGCCACCTAGAACTCCGAGGGATGTTTGGTCACTTCGACTGACCTGGTGACCTGACCTGGGATGATCCAGGGTCAAAAAATGTATGAGGATATGCGGAAAAGACCAACGGGCAGCTACGCGAGGTTTGGTCTTGCTAACCCGATTAGTATGGTGGCAAATTAGGAAAAACCGCAGGGGGGCAGATATCTGTCCGCCTCCGGACGTGCGTGTGTTAAACATCATTTAATAGCATTTATCACATTATAAATTAGTCCAGTTTGACCTGTGTTGACCTTCAGATGTCGTGGTCACCTGAAGCCTGGATTTGATGGCACATAACGATTTCGTACCGCAGATAACATGTTCGAACAAATCAGTATCTGCGATTATTTAGATCATAGGTATATACTTTTGTGGGAACCCTGACACCCTTCCCTACCTACCATGTTGCTAGAATCGTTTGGTGAAGCAATGGGCGTGGTATGTGACAGTAGCCCAATGGGGTCATGCTATCCGAAAAGTCACCCGGTGGATGGGATAGTGATATTTAGAGGCGTGCTAGGCCATAGAGGTCATTTGTGCAGCCATGAAGGTGGGTGTGATCTGCAAGCAAAGATCATGGGCAAGTGTACATTTAGGTACGGGAGTTTTACGCTATTGTTTAGGTGATGCTTTTGGTGCTAACATCTCCGGGATATTTAAATGGTTTTAGTTTTGCCTTACTCCCCCGCAAAATAATTTGTAGCTTGGGTGTTTGGGAGGTGGGGTGTTTTGAGAGTGGCGAGAAGTTGACCTTGCCAGGGTGCCGGCTTCAGCCTGCTGTTATCGAAGAGCTCCGCGAGATCTTTACCGTGCGAACAAGGAGGTAATTATCCATACTGCCTGTCACGCCGTCCGCCGCGTGTTAGCTGTTAGTAGCGGATTAGTCTTAGCATGCGATGCAGGGTTGTCAGTTTGGTTAGTACAGTGTTTTGCAATTCGGCTCTTCTACGTCCGCTGTTCCTCTGGGTAGCCGCTTGCGTTATGAGATGCAAGGAAAATCTGCTCATCTATGTCCAATGGCTCCTCTGGGTAGTCTCTTTACGCTACGTCAATTTGTGTTTTTCTCATAAAACATGTCGGCCCATCCACGTCCGATGACACCGCTAGGTGCCCATTCATTTCTAATTCGGAAGCAAATCTGGGTACGCACGCCCGACGCCATTTGGGGATGGCTATTCACGCGTATCTCGGGCATGCTTTGCATGTTGAAGCGAGTGTCGGTGGTGTGCCGTCTACGGTGTTCCTGGCAGTTTTAGAGCGTACAGATACTGAAATAGCAATTGGAGGAATTTTGTATATATATATATATATATATATATATATGTATATATCACTAGGAACCTCAAAAGAGTACGGTCCGTCCAGACATGACGCCTGCCCATTGTTCACACAGTCGATCTTGTGCTGTCAGCCACAACTTCGAGGCCGATGTTGTGAAACAGCCAGTCGTTGAAAGTCGTGTGCCATATCACGGCGAATCAAGTTCTGAGACCGTGTGGGTGGAAGCGGGAAATACCGATCCTCTGCAGTCTGCTGTGCGCATTTAACTTGAAGCGCTGTAGATGCTACCTTGACATACGATGCATAGTTGTGGCAATGACCTTCACACAATCAAATAGTTCAGGTGAGACCACGGAGGAAATAACTGGGTAACTGTAGGTAGCTAACCATTCAGTCCTTATTTACAAATCTTGTAAACACAAAGAATAAGTTGCCCTTGGTATATATTTCTGAATATGCACTTCCCCGTACCGCAAAATTTGGGGGTACGTCGGCCGTCAGTCCCATGGGCCAAGACCGCCAGCTCCGCACTACCCCCGACTCCCGCGTACCTGACCGCCGGCTCCGCACTACCCCCGACTCCCGCGTACCTGACCGCCAGCTCCGCACTACCCCCGACTCCCGCGTACCTGACCGCCCACCACCCCGGCTCCCGCGTACCTGACCGCCCACCACCCCCGGCTCCCGCGTACCTGACGCCCACCACCCCCGGCTCCCGCGTACCTGACCGCCAGCTCCGCACCACCCCCGGCTCCGCACCACCCCGGCTCCCGCGTACCTGACCGCCAGCTCCGCACCACCCCCCGACTCCCGCGTACCTGACCGCCAGCACCGCACCACCCCCGGCTCCCGCGTACCTGACCGCCGGCTCCGCACTACCCCCGACTCCCGCGTACCTGACCGCCAGCTCCGCACCACCCCCGGCTCCCGCGTACCTGACCGCCGGCTCCGCACTACCCCCGGCTCCCGCGTACCTGACCGCCGGCTCCGCACTACCCCCGACTCCCGCGTACCTGACCGCCAGCTCCGCACTACCCCCGACTCCCGCGTACCTGACCGCCAGCTCCGCACACCCCCGGCTCCCGCGTACCTGACCGCCCACCACCCCCGGCTCCCGCGTACCTGACCGCCAGCCTCCGCACTACCCCCGACTCCCGCGTACCTGACCGCCGGCTCCGCACCACCCCCGGCTCCCGCGTACCTGACCGCCCACCACCCCCGGCTCCCGCGTACCTGACCGCCGGCTCCGCACCACCCCGGCTCCCGCGTACCTGACCGCCCACCACCCCCGGCTCCCGCGTACCTGACCGCCGGCTCCGCACCACCCCCGGCTCCCGCGTACCTGACCGCCCACCACCCCCGGCTCCCGCGTACCTGACCGCCGGCTCCGCACCACCCCCGGCTCCCGCGTACCTGACCGCCGGCTCCGCACCACCCCCCGGCTCCCGCGTACCTGACCGCCAGCTCCGCACCACCCCCGGCTCCCGGGTACCTGACCACCAGCTCCGCACCACCCCCGGCTCCCGCGTACCTGACCGCCAGCTCCGCACCACCCCCGGCTCCCGCGTACCTGACCGCCAGCTCCGCACCACCTCGGCTCCCGCGTACCTGACCGCCGGCCCCGCACCACCCCGGCTCCGCGTACCTGACCGCCAGCTCCGCACTACCCCCGGCTCCCGCGTACCTGACCGCCGGCTCCGCACCACCCCGCCCACCTACGCCCACACCCGGCTCCCGCGTACCTGACCGCCAGCGCCGCACCACCCCCGGCTCCCGCGTACCTGACCACCAGCACCGCACCACCCCCGGCTCCCGCGTACCTGACCGCCAGCTCCGCACCACCCCCGGCTCCCGCGTACCTGACCGCCAGCTCCGCACCACCCCCGGCTCCCGCGTACCTGACCGCCAGCTCCGCACCACCCCCGGCTCCCGCGTACCTGACCGCCGGCTCCGCACCACCCCGGCTCCCGCGTACCTGACCGCCAGACCGCACCACCCCCGGCTCCCGCGTACCTGACCGCCAGCTGCACCACCCCGGCTCCCGCGTACCTGACCGCCCACCACCCCGGCTCCCGCGTATCTGACCGCCAGCCCGCACCACCCCGGCTCCCGCGTACCTGACCGCCAGCTCCGCACCACCCGGCTCCCAGCTCCGCACCACCCCGACTCCCGCGTACCTGACCGCCAGTACCGCACCACCCCGGCTCCCGCGTACCTGACCGCCAGCCCCGCACCACCCCGGCTCCCGCGTACCTGACCGCCAGTACCGCACCACCCCGGCTCCCGCGTACCTGACCGCCAGCCCCGCACCACCCCGGCTCCCGCGTACCTGACCGCCAGTACCGCACCACCCCGGCTCCCGCGTACCTGACCGCCAGCCCCGCACCACCCCGACTCCTGCGTACCTGACCGCCAGCTCAGCACCAACCCCGGCTCCCGCGTACCTGACCGCCCACCACCCCCGGCTCCCGCGTACCTGACCGCCAGCACCGCACCACCCCCGGCTCCCGCGTACCTGACCGCCAGCTCCGCACCACCTCGGCTCCCGCGTACCTGACCGCCGGCTCCGCACCACGGGCGAGCCCAGGTCCCCATCCTTACCGCACGGGTGCTCCCAGAGAGGGCGCAGTCGGGCAGGTACCCGAGGGTCGCACACGGCGATCACACGCCGGTAGAGCGCCGAGAAGACCGGCACAGTCATCGTTCGAGATGCGCGACTGACAGGGCGCACGGCCCGGCCCGCAACGCAACACAAGCAGGCCTGCGGCACGCCGCCTGAACGGCGAGCAAGGTCAGAGAAACCGGTCGGCGGCTGGGCCGACCCGGGCGGTCGGCTGGCGCCCTGGTGCCCAAGCGAGCTGAGGTAGCCGGCCGGTGTAACTTTGACAGGACGCAAATTAATTCTGTGGACGTTGCATGGAAAACAACGACTTCAAAGCGGTTTTGTTCGCTACCCTCGGGGAAGTTCTAATGGCTCTCGCCGGGCCGCTCCAGGGATAAAAATCGAGTTGCAGCTCGTAGTTGTCAGAATTGTAAAATGCCCATTGCTCAGCTTCGAAGCAATGTGAGCAGGCCGTGTGAGCATATGTGAGCAGAAGAGAGGAGAAAATATGTCAGAGCCATTTGAATAGATTCGCGAGCTGAACTGAGCCGAGAATAGTCAAGTACATCGTTCTAAGGCAGGGATATACATTGGAAGAGTATACAGGACACAATTGATGGGTGCGTTGCATAGCTGGAGATCCCGGGCGAGTTGGACTCATTGACCATAGCACTCTGCTAATGTTTGACACTCTGCTAATGTGAATCTGTCAGATGTTATTTGTCCTATTCAATCTGAAGAAAAAAATCCGAAAATAAGGACTTGGACCCACTGGCTTGGTGAGAGACATCCATTCGTGGTGCATCGCAGCTACTGGACGTGACAAGCGGCGAAGTTGCCCGGTCCTCCCTCTCTGCCTGATGCCGACACTGCACGCGATCGTTGATCTATTTCTGCATGGAGAAGCTGCTGCCTGCACACATGCGCTGGGGTTTGATGGGTTCGGTCCACCATGGCGCCTGGGCAGACTGGCAGGCGACCGAGTGCATCACCAGACGGCCGCTGGCGCCAACAGTTACAAGTGAGCGGGAAGGCAGAGCGAGTACTACCTTGTCTTGTATATAGGGGAAATATACGATATACGACATAGCCCTGTATATGCGACAGGGGCTGATCGGAGTGGTCCGGTAATGCCCGCCCGCTACGCGTTTAAGACCTGACTGGATGCTTCAAGTTCTAATTTTCTTACTCGGAACTGACACCTACTTCACCACCGTAAGAAAAAACAATGTCGCATTTTGTGTGACTTCAATTAATTATCTTTCACCCACCCGTGCAAGACGTATGCGTGGTGAAAGGGAATGCAATTCACTGACACAAGGGTACGTCTTTTAATGTCCTTTCTTGCGGAGGTGAGGCAGGTCTCTGGTCGTTTAATTTTGATTCTGAGCACTTTGCCACACTTCTTTTTGAATCATGCACACTCACTTATATTCAAGGAAAAGGTGTTGGACGGAGCTAAGCCAGAGCCGGTCCACCCGGCACCGATTACACCCCACCAGCCAGCTGCCTGTCACGTGGCTACTGCGTCATGCCACGTGACCTGCGTGCTCTGAAGTCGGGTCGCTGCGTGATTGGTGCCATTCGGAAGGAGGATACCGCGCTGAACTGCATGCGGCATAAACCGAGTAGGAAGACTTTGGGACAAATAGGAACGTGACTCAGCGCGGTGCGTACGCGTGCCAATTCACATAAATACCGACTATTCAACGTATTGCATTTTGGTGCGAGGCTCCAATACCAATTCCACCCTGGGCAGGTTGGCCGGATTTCGGTAAGACTGCGGCCAATTTCGGTCGAAGCGTGTTGTTTCTCTACGGCACGTACGCAGAAATTGAAGGCGACATTTCCGCCAGTAGTCTCGGTGCCGAATATCGAGTGCGCACGCCAAAGCTGAGTGTATCGCGCCGGATTATAGATTTCGTACATATTCGTATATATTATAGTAACAGTTACAGTTACTATTCAATACTTGGCAAAGGAAAGCAACGATATAGTGTGTAGTTGCAGGGATAATTTAACTTTCATGCAATTTGTTCCTAGATATAATTTCATCAATTATTCCTCATGTTTTTCCCGAAAAAAAAACCGTCGCACTGCAAAAAGAAACGCATGATTTACTGTCGACGGCGAACGTACTTGAAATGCGAAAAATGACACTGTATATGCCATGGCGATAATTGTATTTTCCGTCGGTGACGCCTGCTGGTATGAAACCTGTCTCACTAAAATGTTTTCATTTGTAACCCTTCGAACCATGTTTCCTTGTATCCGAACGTCTCGAAGCCCCTGTATTTTGAATACTAAAGATTGATGTTACATTGAGACCAAGTATCGCACAAATTTCTCGAACCAATAAGCCAGGTGATGCTGTATGCTTACCATGGCGCATATGTAGATTGTCCCGACTGTAATGTTGAAATTTTCGTCAGCATGGCGCTTGAGGCGATATTGAAGCTTGTTTAATGAATTCATAGATAACGAGATCCTATTCCCGCGGGGCCATTTAAGAACCCATTTTTGTTCAGTGACCTACCATGGATGTACAAAAACATTTTGCCCGAGTACTTGACAAGGCAAGGCAAGCGAATTGTGGTGGACATTTACTGATCTCCATCAATCGAACGATATGTCCGTATATCCATGAAATCAGTCCATGTCTTCAAAACTTATAAAAAGAATAAATATACTGCTAACGCAGATTCAAAGATTCGAATAACATGGGTAGGTCTACCGCTAGAATGCAAGCACACATCCCCACGCTTTATGAACTTTAACATTGCGGCTCTACCGCCGAATGAAAAGAATGGACTTCAAAACTATCCCATCCTGTCAAAAATCCGCGAAGCCTATCATGCCCAAGAAGAAAATTAAGTTCACAAAACATTTTCTAGAATGCTATTGCATTTTCCTGCCAATTTCTTCCACGAATGGTTAAATAGTCCCAAAAGGGTTCGTTTTGCGCCTTGGATGCATGAGAAGTTAGCGCAAGGAGGTAGTTAGCGACCACGGAAAGTGGCGAGGAGGGGAGGAATATGCTGTGTGCTGTCCACATGAGCTGGAATTGTGAGGCGGTCGGCCGTGCCCGCTGGGTGCGGTGGTCGGCCGTGCCCACCCCGCCGGGTGCGCCCTGCCGTGCCCGCTGGGGGCGGTGGTCGACCGTTTCCACCCCGCCGGGTGCGCCCTGCCGTGCCCGCTGGGTGCGGTGGTCGGCCGTACCCGCCCCGCCGGATGCGGTGGTCGGCCGTGCCGCCGGGTGCGGTGGTCGGCCGTACCCGCCCCGCCGGGTGCGGTGGTCGGCCGTGTCCGCCGGGTGCGGTGGTCGGCCGTACCCGCCGGGTGCGGTGGTCGGCCGTCCCGCCGGGTGCGGTGGTCGGCCGTACCGCCGGGTGCGGTGGTCGGCCGTGCCCGCCGGGTGCGGTGGTCGGCCGTGCCGCCGGGTGCGGTGGTCGGCCGTGCCCGCCGGGTGCGGTGGTCGGCCGTACCCGTCCCGCCGGGTGCGGTGGTCGGCCGTACCGCCGGGTGCGGTGGTCGGCCGTGCCCGCCGGGTGCGGTGGTCGGCCGTGCCGCCGGGTGCGGTGGTCGGCCGTACCGCCGGGTGCGGTGGTCGGCCGTACCGCCGGGTGCGGTGGTCTGCCGTGCCGCCGGGTGCGGTGGTCGGCCGTGCCCGCCGGGTGCGGTGGTCTGCCGTGCCGCCGGGTGCGGTGGTCGGCCGTACCGCCGGGTGCGGTGGTCGGCCGTACCGCCGGGTGCGGTGGTCTGCCGTGCCGCCGGGTGCGGTGGTCGGCCGTACCGCCGGGTGCGGTGGTCTGCCGTGCCGCCGGGTGCGGTGGCCGCGATCACACGCCAGACGCCTCCTCCAGCGACAAAGAGCCGTCGCCCACACCCCCGCCGGAGGCGACGATGAGTGGCTGCGGCGGCGGCCGGCGGCGGCCATTGGCGGAGCGCCGGAGGGCGTGGGAGGCGGCCGACGCCGGCGTCGACGTCGGCGTCGGCGGCGACGTCGGCGGCCTCGGCGCCAGTGTTCCCCGACAGCCGCCGCCGCAGCCAGGCCCATGGAGCGGCGCCCGCTCACCTGCCTCTTCTGGCTGGCCGTCTGCCACGCGGTGGCGGCCATCGACCTGTCGCGCTTCTACGGCTACGGCCACGTCAACGGCATCGCCAGCAAGCGGTCCGAAGGTGAGCCATCGCGAGGACGCCGGTCCGTGCGCTGACGGGTGTGTCTTCGACTGACAGGTCAACTGACAGCAGGGGCGGTCGGCCCGTGTAAGGCACTAAGGCAGTGCCTCACCTGAGTAGAGCTGGGAAGTGTTGTTGTATGTCATTTTCATAAAATGATGCTTTCATCCACTGGAAAATGCCAAACTTGAAAAATTTGAAACAAATATGCATTGGTGACTCATAATTATGGTGAAAATTATAGTTCATTTACATTTACACCATTTACAGCTTAGCTTCCAAACATCTCTATCACTGGTCGGCAGAGGCTGGCCTCTTGCGCATGTCGCCATATAGTAAGTTTTTGTTTCATAACAAGCGCAGGGTCGGCCGGGGCCCTCCAATATTGTTTGGCAATCGGTGACGTCACATGGGCTGGACAATTGCTCAGTCCCGTAGGCGCTCCAGCGAAACATCTGTGCATTCCACACGATATTTTCGATTTTAAATACCATCGAAATGTGACAAGATGGGGTTCATTTGAAAGCGTGAAGGATCTTGTCCACGAATATGAGCTGTATCTTCCCTAACACCATGATTTTCGCTTAGACCCATGCTGACTGCATTCATGTTAAGCGTCGCAGGAATCGCGTGGTGCCAAGTATAGTAGCAGTATGATGAGACAGGCCAACTGAAGATCACGGTCGGGTAGGAGGAGTAGGAGCAAGTAAGAGATAACTGTTGCAACATAATTCCTTCCCACTCTGTGCAGGGGCGCAAAGAAGGGTGGGGGTACTGGGGACATGTGCCCCCATGGGAATGGGGTACCCATCCGGCCAGGAAAAGGCGCCAACATTATATTTAGGCTAACGGCGGAGGCCCCTATGCTGGTTAGAATAACAGGCCCTTATCACTCATGTGTAGATAAGGAATCTGCAGCTGCTTTTCAGGATTGTTTTCCATTTTTAATTCATGTACGTCTAAACCAGGCGTGTTCTTTTTGTATATTTTTGAAGGGCAAGCACCCCCTCAATGTTGACTCTGTCCACTAATAATTTAGAGTTTTAACATGAGGTACCATGGAGCATGCACTCCATCGATGTGGGGCTTCCCATTAACTTCATGTGATTTGCAATGAAATAATCAATAATAAGAATCACAACAATAATAATAATTATGTATATACATATACATACTTCTCTCTCTCTCTCTTTCTCTCTCTCTCTTTCTCTCTCTCTCTCTCTCTCGCTCTCTCTCTCTCTCAATATATATATATATATAATATATAATATGTGTGTGTGTGTATGACAGCAATTTTGGGTTATGAAATGTAAATATATGAAAACCTCAATGGTATTTTATATATGAAAACTTCCCGGCAATTTCGGAAGCATTTGAACACGAGGGAGAGGGTTGAAATCCATTGACTCCGGAAAGATGGTGAGAGGCTTGGTTACTTTGCGGCGCCAAATTAAGTTGTTGATACTCATCTTACCATGAAATAGTGGTGGGTACTTATAATATAGAATACTAAAATACAGGTCGAAATCCGGCGATTTTTTTCTGCCTCACCTCATCTGAGTGTCACGGACCGCTTCTGACTGACAGGTGTGCCTTCTGGCTGACGTCACCTTCCAGCACTGACAGAGCACGTCCAAGAGAAGTGCTTTTCTTTGGCAGGGCTACAGCCAGTGAAGTATTGCGGCGGGATAGCTAACTAATTAAGTAATCGTATCCATGCCGTCGGGCATCGCCAGGAACCGTTAATCCTGATTGTATCATTAGGAGTGTGCATATGGTAGTCGCCAATATGCGTGTTCTCTGCCGTGAAACCAGAGATGTCGCTCCCGAACGTTCCACGGTGATGGATCAGTTAAGGATGTGGCAAGAAATATGCCATCTGAATGACCAGCGTCCCAGGAAATGCCGGAACTAGTCGCCCAAGCCCGTGGTTAAGTTGCCATGTTTCATACTCGGAGAACTGGACCTTCAGGCAGGCACAGATATTGAGCATGGTTGGTTCTAAAACACAGAGCAACAATGGTCTGGGTGGGAAAAACTTGTGTTCCTCGAAAACTATAGTCAAAAACCTCATAGATATTTGAGAAAGTCACCTATATAAATGGAATACGGTTAGGTAATTAATTTTTGCAAAGCCGATCTCACATCTGATGGCAAACAAACCTTAAGAACAGTTTTGCCCTTGGTTGCAAACGCGAGCTCCACCACCGTGTTCTAAATAGGGCTTCGCTGTCGGAAATATTACACCATAATGTCGAGTAGCGATATATTGTACAACGCCATTTTTCACCATTTCCTAGAATTTGTGCCCAGTATACGAAGTAAAAAGAGCAGGAAAAAATGTAAGCCAAAAAATAAAACGAAGTTAATCGAACGATACAGGAAACGTAATCTCGATTTATCCCTCTCAAAATGGCGACTAATTTCCTTTCATGGCGTGACATGATGATTGACATTGCCCAGGTGCATGCCTTATCGTCCGCAAATCTGCGGTCCGTCCGTTCGTCTGCCGGACTTCATTTTCTGACCCTACTTCATTTTCCTTCATTTTCTGACCCTGTGCAAATAATTACAGCAGAATAATTACAGTAGAATAATTACCCAATGAGGAGATGGACTGGGGAACGCATTGTACAAATCCAGTACTCTTATTTCTGGAGGAAACTTCCTTCGTACAATTTGGGAAGGGGAGATAGTCATTGGAATCGAATCTCATAAGCCGGTGCCGGACCGCTCTCGAGGCGGATGTATCGTGGTGCACGATTTCAAGGAGTTGGTTGTGAATAAAATATCCCTTATCTGTTGCGAGCGTGTCGAAAAAAAAAAGTGTGAATATGTCAGTTACGCGCATGACTTAGTTTTTCACTTCTAAGCCATGCGCGTAGCTGACATATTCACACACTTTCCGACACGCTCGCGACAGATAAGGGGTACTTTATATTCACGACCAATTCCTTCAAGTCAAGTCATGCACCAGGATACATCCGTCTCGAGAGTAGTGCGGCGCCGGCTTGTGAGATTCGATTACAATGACTGTCTACACTTCCCAATTTTTATGAAGGAACTTTCTAAAAAATAAGAGCACTTTGAAATATACAATGTGTTCGCCAGTCCATCTCATCATTAGGTAATTATTCCGCTGAAGAAAATTTGCGTGGTGTCAGAACATGAAGTTATCCGGCAGACAGACGGCAGACTTGCGGACGACAAGGCGGTTACTTGGGGAACGACAATCATCATGTCACGCCAGAAAAGGAAGTTAATCGTCATTTTGACGGGGAGAAATCGATATATCGGTCCCTGTGTCATTCGATTAACTTCATGGTTTCTTAGCTTCGGACAAAGAAAGAGCGAAAACGTCATACACTCAGCCTGACGCCAATTTGCCGTGCAGTGGTAAACATGGTTATATTCCTATGCGCATGTGTCACAATTTTGAACCCAATCAATAGAAAGTTGATTCTGCATGCAGGCACAATTTTCCACGTTACTATTATCGGTATTGATGATACTTAGCATAACCGACGTATGCAGGATTGGATTATGAAGTTAAGCCACAATGTTGTATTATATTCAGGTACAAAATAGGAAGTACATACCAAAATAGGTTTATTTTGTCCTGGTAAGTGATGAATATAAATACGTGACTTCTTAATGAACCTTAATATGGCATGCATTAACCTAAAAAAATACCAACAGCAGACATGCACTAGCAGTTTCATTATGTTCTGGCTCGTGAAATATCAGATCAGTGTGTAAGTGCTAACATATCTGATACTGGGTATAGGGACAACACATAACAAACTCATCGAGAGTATCATTCAAAAAACAAGATATCGAGCAGGTACAACATGAAGGAAGAAAAATTTTGAATGTGCATGCTATCGAAAGGCGAATTATCGAACGCATACAGATATCGAACGAGCAGAATGTCGAACAGCGAAATATCGAAAGGACAAGGTATGAACAACATGGCCTATCACCACCCCCCCCCCCCCCCTTGACCCGGGGGGGGGGTTTTTTAAAAAATGGGAAATTTTTTGGTGGGGGCATCACCCCACGGGCCCCCCCCCCCCCCGGGGGGGGGGGGGGGGAAAGGCCCAACCCCCGGGGGGGCGCCCGAACCCCGGGCCCCTTCCCCCCAAACCCAAAACCCCCCCCCCCCCCCCCCCCCCCCCCAAAAAAAAAAATAAATTAATTTCCCCCCCCCCCCCCCCCCGGGGGGGGGGGGGGGGGGGGGGAAAAAATCACAACAAAAAAAACCCCCCACAAAAAAAAAAAGGGAAGGGAAAAAAAAAAAAATATAATATTAAATAAAAATTAAAAAAAAATAAAATTTTTTTTTTTTTTTTTTTTTTTTTTAAAAAATTGCCAAGGCGTGGGAGGGGTGTCAAGCTTAAGAAACATTATGTGTGGCTTAAATTAATGCAAATATCCCAAAATAATACATGGATCAAATTTTCTCCCATTTAGCCCAACTCACCATGTTCCCTTAAAATAAATGCAGACACAAGAAGAACCTTGCTGCAACTTCTTTACCTCCATAACTAGAAGACAACTAGGTTGTTAGTTTTCGCTCAGGTCTAATGCACAAACAAACGGAGGCTACGTGTTTGAGGTGAAAATTCTTGGATAGCAGAATTTAAAGTGAATTAAAATAGACTATTGCAGCAAAATGCACAAAACACGGGCTGCTGGTGGCACATGTAGGCGGTACACGTAGATAATTCATGCATGAAGGCATATGACAAATTTTCCAGGTATTTCTCAATCTCGCTTTTAAAACAAACAAACACAATTTCGGAAGCGAACATGATAATACCAAAACCTAACTGGAATGTGCTTGATTTGGTGCTTTGTCAACGAAAGCGTTTACCAAATTAGCGCTTGGTAAACAGAACAACCAGTTAGCATTCGAGTGTGCGGTTGGTGCAATGCGACGCTGCGACGGTGAAAGTGGGAATGATGGCTGGAGAAGGTTGGGCTGAAGACTAGGGAAGGTGGGGCTAGAGCAGGTGGCGCTGAGGGCTGGGGAAGGTGGGGCCATAGACTGGGGAAGGTGAGGCTGGAGCAGGTGAGGCTGGTGGCTGGGGAAGGTAGGGCTGAGGACTGGGGAAGGCAGGGCTTGGGCTGAGGACTGGGGAAGGTGAGGCTGAGGGCTAGTGAAGGCGGGGCTGGGGGCCGGGGAAGGTTGGGCTGAGGACTGGGGAAGGTGGATCTGAGGACTGGGAAAGGTGGGGCTGAGGGCTAGAGAACGTGGGGCTGGGGGCTGGGGGAGGTGTGACTGAGTGCTGGGAAAGATGGGGCTGAGGGCTGGGGGAGGTGTGACTGAGTGCTGGGAAAGTTGGGGCTGAGTGTTGGGGAAGGTGGGGCTGAGGGTTGGAGAAGGTAGTGCTGAGGGCTGGGGCAGGTGGGGCTCAGGGCTAGGGAAGGTGGGGCTGACGGCTGGGGCTGAGTGTTGGGCAGGTGGGGCTGAGGGCTTCCGACAGGCATGATGCTATTGGAAAGCGGCTGCGTGTTTAGGGGAAGGATATCGCGTTCACATCAGGAAAGGAATGAAACGAAATGATGTTACTGGTAGCTCTCGCTGCATTTCCCGAGGGAATATATGCGGAGTGAGTGGAGTGGCGAAGGAGACGGGATGTGCTCGTAACTTTTCAGACTCAACTTCCGAGCCACAACTTAACATTGATGTTGGGTGGTGTAATGGTTTGTTTTCGTGGATGGAAGTCATAACAGGATTATTCCATTTATGAATGACGAAACGTGATGATGAAACTAGTTCAGACTCACCGATGTCGATAGCAAACATAGCCAGCTGACTGCGATCTGCGTCAGTCGTGTTCACCTGAGCAGAAGACAGTTGGCAAACGCGAGGATTCGGTCACGACTCCAGGAACTTCTTGGAGGGGGAGGGTGCTACGGAGGTACCAAAGATGGATCTATTTATTGGCATGATCAGGGAATTGTTTGGGCAAGCTGATAGAGGTGCTGATTCAAAACAGTTTCCCGTATCTTTTCTAGTCCTGGAGAACAAGGCGTTCATTCATAGGTGTCAGGGAGATTCATTTGTGGGAGAGGAGCTGGTTCAGTGGTGTCACCAGAAAAAAAGAAGCCAATATAGTGGGCAAGGGTGAATGTGGTGGTGAACCCAGGTGCATTTTCGATAATTCACCGTTGGGTTTCAGGGTTATATTTGACGTATACGATGGAATGACCGCATATGAGTAACATGATCTGTATCTTTGGCGATGACCTGGACAATATGATTATATATATGTTTCGGATCATCCTTTCCGGGCGGTACCATTGAAACAAAATGTGTACATTTGTTTGGTATCGGGAAATATTAAGATCAGGTCAAGTCACGCTGTATGGTCAGGCCAAGAACGCCCAAGCTTTAATATTACCCAGTTCATCACTTGCTAAGTATGCAAATTATGTTCCCAAGAATATCTGATATGATGCTAGTATATCTTTGCAAACTTTGCAGCGTTTGGTCTCGTGACATTATTTTTAGGCTGCGTAATGATAATACATAGCTTGATAAAGCCATCGCTTTATCCTTCGCTTAAATGTACACGGTTTCGAAGCAATTTCATGGAATGGTCAAACATCGTCAAATAAGGTGCGATCACACGAGGAAAGGTCATCTCCGGTCATTGGTTACCCACCCAATATCTAGTCATCCAACTTAAGCGGTACTGAAACAGAATTGAGGTGTGCAACATCGCCAACGATGCCACCGTTTGAGTTGTTAGACTTCGTCGTAACCGGCAGCATCTGAAATAGTACAACCCCTTAATAATTATTGTATTTTGATAGAGGCAATCAATAAGTACGATACTGTTCCAATACATTTTAAATTTTGGAAGTTTCATATTTCTTTTAACTCATCGATTTATACTAAGTTCTTTTAACTCATATCGATTTATACTTTTCATGCAGCATGTAGCCCAATGTAGCATGTAGCATGTAGCCCCGTCCCCTCAGAAGCATTTAGTCCCCACCATACCGGAACGGTCATAAGTAGTATATAGACACTGGGGAGGTCACATACTAGACACCGGTCTTATCAAATACGATCGTATTTTTCGTTTTTTTGTGCAAGTTCCCAGGTGCCATTTATAAAAGTTCCCTTACTGCGTGCACTTGGGTGAAGTAAAGCAAATGTTTTCTGTGTTGGTAACGCTATTAAAAATGTGTCATATATTTTGCTTTAATTCAGCATTAAATATATGAATAAGTAATATATCCATTCACCAATGTCGATTTTTTTTTAAATAAATAAATTTGATCCAAGTTGTTGCTGGGGCGGCTTGAGGAGCCAGGGTTCTATTGCTAAGCAGAGCTTGTTGCGTGAACCCTGGCCCCACCACCCGATCCATGAGCTCCAGTTCAACGGCAGAATTTAGACCGAAAGTTTAACGTGCCGCCAATGCACCGACACGGCCGCCCGGTAGCTCGTTCCCGGCCTTATCGGGCCAGCTGCCAACTGACACTCCCGGCCGGGGGCTAAATGCGAGCGCGCGAAGCGACTCGAACCCTGTGTTGCCAATACAGGGGAGACCGGTGCAGGCCAGCGCTCTAACCAACTGAGCTACCAGGGCGGATTGGGCCCGGATGCCACACTAATTGGTCCACATCATTGTCTTCTAGCCCACTCACATCCTCTTATGAATCCAATAATGCAATCGCCGTGGGTCTGAAATGTGAGGACAAGAAATCCATATTGGTTTTCTGTCCATTGGTCACATTTGTTGCCCGAATAATGATCCACTTAGGTACTGACTACCGAGCACACAAGTTGAACGATATAGAAAATTGAGTATGCCATGTTGAAACGCGAATAATATCCTGCACATCTGCCCACTAACACGTTATTTTCAAAACGTTATCCATACAAACTTAAATTTCCCTGTGTGGGAGAGGGGGGATCGAACATGCTGCAGGATGCAGCCGACATCCTTTCGGGGATGAAACAATAAAGCCCGGGCGGGCCGCCAGGTATAAAAAAAAAAAATGCCACTTCCCAGTTCCCATCGCCAAAGCCTACTGGGTGGCAACATTCAAACCATCGAACGTTGAGCCCTTTAACAATTCACGAAGATGTGGTTATAAATGTGACCATTGGCACTAATTGGCCCACTGAAACTTTCATATATTAATGACGGAAGAACTACAGTGCACCAGCTCATGTGGCGCTGGCCTCGCTGACAGCGAGTTCGTTTGTGCCATTTTCCCACCGTAATGATCCACACGGCGCAAAGCCAGCGCAGTCTCACGCCCCGTAATTTGCTCCAACTTGTTGATCGTCTGGCGGATCGGCGAAGCTTTCTCCCGCTTCTGGATTGCCATGACCTTTCCGGAAGATGTACTGCTGGCACGAGGTGCTAACGTGCAGTGGACGATCTATGATGCAGGAGAACGTCGGATGATTCTCCCACTTCGTGAGGTAGCGGACCTCCGGCAGGTGACTTTTGCTGAAGATTGCGGGAGCATTTGCCATGATTTACATCGATAGATCAGATATCAGATGCAGTTGCGACAAGATCAGCTACTGGTGTAAGGACAGACGCTAATGATGCATGATGAAGCATTCCTTTGTTGAAGAGGAAAGTAGTGCCATATACATATATATACATATTTATATATATGTCTGTATGTATATTGTATATATATGTATGTATATATGCATTATGTTCTTAGTTCTGTGGAGTTCATTTTGGGGAATATTTGAAAAACAAACAGAAATTATTTGGAATCACAAAAGGACAGCGAAATCGACCAGGGCCATACAATGTTTGGCCCCAAAAATAACTTTTTTCTCTCGAAATCTCAAAATTTTGAGTTTTCAAGTTTTCTTTAATTTTATTTTCTAATTGGTAGAGCAGACCGAGAAACGTTGTTGGAAGTCAACTTGCTTGAATAAAAATGCTTAATTTAGCCAGAATCTTCGATTTTACCTATAATTAGCAGATATGCATAATTAATAAGTAGTCGAAAAAGGAAAAATGAAAAATTCCTTTCCTACGGTTTGTTGCGTCCCTAAAGATAAGGAAACGCTGAAAGTTTCATTAAAATATATACCCGTTAAAGCGTGACGACTGGTTGAACATCTTTGGAGGTGACCTCACTTGACCTTGACTAACTCCTTGACCCTAAATGACCTGACTTTAACATTTTGAAACAGCATGCGAAATTGAGGTGGGAAAATGAATGCCCAATTTTGGCGAGCTGCCACGCGCCGTTCGTTCACTATCCGCGAAGAACCCCAGGGGGGTTGAAAACCCCACCCCATCCCCGAGACGGTACGGGTTAAAATAGGTACTTCGGCCTACTCAGGCCATTTCGTGCCGTCATCACCGAAGCACCTTAGTGCAGTTAAGTGAATCAGCACACACATAATTTAAGAAAGCATTGGCTAGTTGTTAAAAATTGCATGGCTACTGATGAGTCCGCTTGCATGCCCAGAGTGGGCTGTTCTAATCTAATTCACAGGGCTTTAAACAGTGCCGGTCACCTCTTTCCATTATAAGAAAGCATTGGCTAGTTGTTAAAAATTGCATGGCTATTGATGAGTCCGCTTGCATGCCCAGAGTGGGCTGTTCTAATCTAATTACCAGGGCCTTAAACAGTGCCGGTCACCTCTTGCCATTAAGATGCTCCATGACAGCGGGATTCTGCACCAAGTTGTAGCCAGTGGTATCTCATTCGTACGCAGAACGCAGTTCATCTGATGCTCTGTGCTATTGATGCCTTAGTGAGGCCTTGCGATGAAGTACTTATGCGCAAGCCAATGCCGCCTGAACGAAGAAGGAGACAGCCGACGGCGCGAATAGTTACAGACCATGTTGGCCTTTAAGTTGTTATTAGTCTAAGTGATGTTCGGCAAGTAGCTGTTGGTATTCCTCCATTTCCCTGTAGTGTTTGGTGATGTTGATATGGATATTTTGCGGACGTGAGGTCCGCCGGTTCTTGATGATGCTGTACGGTGCTAGTAGACTGTTGAAGGATATTTGATTTCATAGAAAAGCTTAACAGCGTAACCTCGGGTGGAAAATGTCATGCGACACTTCAGGAATTCATACACACACACACACACACACACACACACACACACACACACACACACACACACACACACATATATATATATATGTATATATATTACATAATACAATATAATATATATGCAGGTACGCGGCCAATATTGAGCCAATATTGAGCCAACAACTGCGTATCGTCTCGTCACTGGTCAGCACATGCATTATGTTGGTGATACCAGCTTAGGGAGGTCGGCCCCAACGCCATGACAACACATGCTGATAACCTGGAACTGCACCGCACTGAGTACGTATCCGTTTCTGACTGAAATTGTTCATCCTATTTCTTCGACACATGCAATCTTCTTTCGATATTTCTGTCATTGACTACACTTTTGGGCACAAGTGTGGTCATCTGCAAATTGAAAAATTGAAAATGTGTGTGACACGTCTTGTCTTGTCGAAGGTAGCAGGTGCTGTGATTTTGTTTTTGCGGCAACAGCCCGACTATTTGCCACCAGTCGCGAAGATAGTGTGATAGTGTGATGTGATGTCACCAGTCACGATAGACACGCTTCAGTGCAGCTACAGCAGGCGCAGTGACATCGATATAGCCACTCTACGATTTTGATGCTCAATTGATTACAACTACGATATTGAATTATGACCACGTTAATCAAATTAATTGTATACGTCATACTTATAAGTAGCACCTACGACATGGGAAGTCGAAGGAATGGGAAGATGTAATGCGCCCTGCATGCTGCGTCGTTTGTCAGGGGAATTGACAACATGCCTCACATGCAACAGGGAAATTCGAAGATGATGAAAACCGCCGCTATGCTGTGTCTCGATAAGAACACAAAAAACGTCAATGTTCTTCCATAATATGCTGTTTAGTGCTCTTGTTTCCATGGCGTTCACTAACATATCGAATTCTGTCGAATTGTCCGTTTGTAATGAACCTGCCCCACACCGCTTTTGGAGACGTTTTCCTCTGAGTCGACGCAATACCACATCAAATAAATGGAAGATACTTTCTTACTTTCTCAGGCTATAAATGAAATGAGAACTCAACTCAGTATGCCAATGTGTCAATTCGTGCGCAAATAGTGGAATCATATGCGAGAAATTCCAAGTGAAGTGAGTGGAAAATTATTACTTTGAATAGAAATCTCATCCTAAGGTTTTCTCGACATTTCGCAGTATTGTTATAATCAGGAAAACATCCGATGAAGGCATACATACAGTCGAAACGTTGGCAAATAGCTATGCATCTCGATCTACAAGCAATTGTTTCCCCACCCACTTGAATTGCAATTTCGGCTCGCCATTCAACTATGTTGTTCACCAACCTGCCTTTCCGACAATTCAGTGTGTCAAACGTCCTAAAGCAATAGATGCGGCAGCCGTTACCAAGCTTCCCCACACTCGTGGTGGACGTGCCTGCACAGTCCCGGGAACGGCACCATGGTCCGCCAACGAGCTGCTCACTCCAGCATACGCCATAGATTCAGAGCACCACACCTTCCTAATGCCCATGAAGACAACAGTTTGTCAGGCGCCAATTTCCCTATGTCTATTGCCTCTTGCCTATTGCGTATTGCCTATTTATCACAGTAAGTGAGATTCGTCAGCGTAACCGCATCTGCTTCCGCTGCCGGCTTTGACGCGACTCCGGCTCGTCAGGACGCCGCGTCCCCGTCTGTCGAGAAGCTGCACTTCCTCTTGCTTAGCTGATGACGCCGTCCGGATGGCATCCTCACTGTCGACAGCCGGCGGCAGAAGTAGCTAGAATAATTCATAGAGTGGGCTTATGCAGATTTGCCGGCGTGGGACGGGCGCCGGCCGTGTCGTAGCTCGGCGCTCTGTCGCTCCGCCTATTACGGCGCTCCAGCCGTCGGCTCGGCTGCGATCCGGCGGCAGACCGAGTGATTGTCAGTGGCCAGATCGGACAGAAAGGAGCTGCGTGATTAGTTCTGCCCCGTCACCTTAATCCCAGCTGCGGGGCGGGGAGAGCCGAGTGGTGTCGGGCTACGGGAGATTGGACAGAAAGGAGCTGCGTGATTAGTTCTGCCCCGTCACCTTAACCCCAGCTGTAGGACGGGGATAGCCGAGTGGTTAAGGTGTCGGGCTATGGGTGCCAAAGGTCCCGGGTTCGATACTAGCGCCATTCAGGATATTTCCCAAACCCGCGGCCCACCGGCGAAACAGTGTGGGCGGCGCCATCAGCCGTGAATGCGCATAAAGTGCGTCGTGAACCACTCAATAAACAAACAATAACCCCAGCTGCTTACACACACTTTACGGATGCGTGGTCAAGAAACGTTTCTGATACCTCATCGAAAACTAACAATTTATCTTCTTTGTCCAATCCGATTCCCCACCTGGACGCAGCTGTCTGGACAACAATCCAGTACTCATCACAATCGTCCAGGAGACAGCGGCAAACGCACCGCCACCGTCTTCCTAGATAACAAGCATCTGACACAATCAGCATCTCTGCACTACTACCACACAACATGAACACCCACGATATACTAGCCAAATACCTCAACTTCTATTTTTTTAATCGCACCTTCCAGGCTAAAATAGACGTGTACACCTCTTAAATTAATACATTCGGTTCCATAACTAATGTTAATATCGGTTCTTAGCCCCACGTGTTATTTCTAGGATTCCACACGGCATTCTCCTCACCCTTCCCTTCTATTAAAATAGTAGTACACGCAGACGACATGACACTATGGACATTGCAACGTATACCAGACCACGCATTAGGACCATTACAAAACGCACTATGCGTAAACAAACAAACAATAAACAAACAGCCAACTCAAACCACTGAGCTTACCAAGCACGGAAGAGCGTCTCGCGGAAGTGGGGGAGGCTGGTCTTTCGGAAGTTAGCCAATGTGTTCGTAGCTTTTGACAGACAGAGGCGCAGTCAAGAAGGAGCTGCATTATCCTTTCTCATTATCAACGGAAAATGGCTTGAACGAACCCGCTGAAGGTTTTTGTAGCATCTGGGGCATTCATTATTGGTCGTTCGACATACTATTTGTGCTTTTAGCTGATGAAGTGTTCCAGTTATAGTGTATTTTTAACGCTACACAGGGCACTTCGACCCTCCTGTAGGTAGGCGGGAAAGTTCGCGATATTCGCCCTGCAGAGATGACGGAATAAAATACAATGCATGAATAAAAAATGAAAGCCACCAGGTCTATGCAGAGTTGTGCACAGACCAGCTGATATTAATTCCAGAACACTTGGTGCACAGCTTGTCGTCAGGCCACGTCAGGTCAGCCTGTCCTGAGGCGATTCTTCGTGAACATGTTCCTGCTGTTTTCCTTAGATTTCGTGCTTTTTCAAGCCCGGACTTAAGTAGGTGGCGCACCAGGCATTATACCTTTATGCAATACCCATCACCATATCTCGCATTAAATATGAAATCCGAAATCCATTGAGTGGTCGTGTGATCCAATGGCGTTTACGCGCTCTTGTGCAGGTGTCCCATGTCACGCAGGGTCAATATGGATATTGGATTTTGTGAAACTCAAAAACAAGTTGTAGCCTGTGGGACAAACATTAACGCTGAATCCGAAATAAGCGCCCATACCGATCATAATGTCATCTTTGACCCACTTTGACTTCATGTACCTGTGTTGACCCCATGTACCTGTTCAACAAAAGTCAATTAATTAAAGGTCGTTCAAACTGTTCCATATGACAACATCCGGCGCTTAATTAAACTTAAGCGCCCATTGCTACCCCTAGGGACCGCATTTATCCGTTTCGAAGCCAAAAAACAATATCCCATATTAATCCTGAGTGACTTAACTTAACTTCAACAGGGATTTGTGAATGCTATAGGATCATGCGACCCGTCAATGAATTTAAAATTGGATAGAAAAAAAGAATGTCATATAATCCATGATGGTATCTGCATAGTTTGCAACCTGTTTTGGTCCAAATCTGAGGAAGAAACAACGAAACATGCCAAAATCCGAAAAGATTGGTGGCCTGACTCGACCTGACGACGAGGTCTCCGTTTATGTGCCATTCGCCTAAATCTGGGTCGAGTTCATAGCAACATGCCCACCCCCTGAGCCACTGAAGGCAGCAAAATGTCGAAATCTCGAGCCGATTAACGATCACCTGTGATGAAAGATTCATCGCCACCTGTACAGAATAGTGTTGTCTACAAAGCAATTCCAGACAGAAAAGCCAGTCGAACACGCCGGTTATCCACTCGGTCCACTCCACTCGACCCGAGTCGAGTTTATCGACTCGGGTGACGTCTGAAAAACGCAAAGCAAGTTGCGGCCCCGAATATTTCGTAGTTCGACATATTTTCTTCGAAGTCAGATCTGTGTTAAGGGATGCTTCACGATAGCGATTAAGGTTCTGATGGTTTCAGCCATTGTCCCCTCCCCTTGCATAGACATTCATGTATCCCTGAAATATAACAAAAATCGGTGGAAATGTACTCTGAATTATTGGGCTATTCCAGCATCAGCCCACATCGAACGGACAAGAAAGGTGCACGCTTCTTCGGAGGGGGTCACGAGCGGTTTTTCTCTTGACACGGAGTCGCACGGACAGTCGATAACCTTAAAGGCTGACATGCCACAGGCAGCTCAGAGGAAGTGTAGGGTGAGGGGTAACGGTCCAGGGATTGCTTCCTTCACGCTCGTGCCACCAGCTCGATCGAAAACTCACAATACGTACCGTTCCCAGATGCAGTTTTGGCCACTTCATCACTTATGTCTCCATTTTCCCCTTTGTGGCCGACTGAGTGCGTTTTCGCCCGTGAGACGTTGGACCCGTGTGTTTAGACGCGGTCGCATAGTCACCACCGACGCAAACAAAGCCGACCTCCGAGCCAGCTGAGAGTGGGAGGAGGAACACCTTTTCCCTCCCCACCACCACCGGCGCAAACGGAGCAGACCATCGAGCCAACCGGGAGTGGCAGGAGGAACACCTGTCCCCCCACTCCCCACCACCACCGGCGTAAACAAAGCCGACCGCCGAGCCAGCTGAGAGTGGGAGGAGGAACACCTGTGCGCTCCCCACCATCACCGGCGCAAACAAAGCTGACCGCCGAGCCAACCGGGAGTGGGAGGAGGAACACCTGTGCCCTCCCCACCATCACCGGCGCAAACAAAGCTGACCGCCGAGCCAACCGGGAGTGGGAGGAGGAACACTTGTGTCCCCCCACTCCCCACCACCACCACCGGCGTAAACAAAGCCGACCGCCGAGCCAACCGAGAGTGGGAAGAGGAACCTCCAACTGCCCTCCCCACCGCCACCGGCGCAAACGGAGCTGATCGCCGAGCCGACCTGGATCGGAAGAAGGGCCGCGCATCCATCCCCACCAGCACCAGCCCACGCACTTTGTTGACCACCAATGTCGGCCGGCGAAGTGCGCGGGAATGGGAGAGCGGCCGCACCTGGCCCCTCCCCAGCGGTGCAGGCGCCTATTGATTTCACCTGGCCGACGGCTACGATGGGGCGGTGGCGGTGGTGGCCAGTCCACATCACCGGCCGTCCACCACGGCTACGATGGGGCGGTGGCGGTGGTGGCCAGTCCACATCACCGGCCTTCCACCACGGCGACGATGGGGCGGTGGCGGTGGTGGCCAGTCCACATCACCGGCCGTCCACCACGGCGACGATGGGGCGGTGGCGGCGGTGGCCAGTCCACCTCACCGGCCGTCCACCACGGCGACGATGGGGCGGTGGCGGCGGTGGCCAGTTCACCTCACCGGCCGTCCACCACGGCGACGTCCACCACGGCGACGATGGGGCGGTGGCGGTGGTGGCCAGTCCACATCACCGGCCGTGCACGTGGTGCCCAGTGGCATCTCGTTCGTGACCAGAACGCACTTCATTTCATGCTCTGTGTTGTTCGGCCTTGCGATGAAGTATTTACACTCAAGCCAATGCCACCTGTACTAGGAAGAGGGCAGCCTACGGCGTGAATAGTTACAGACCATGTTGGCTTTTAAGCTGTTATTGGTATAATAATAATAATAATGCCCTTTATTTCGCACCTCTCTCAGTACATATCTGTGATACCATACAACACACAATATACGTGATGTTTGGTAAGTAGCTGCTGGTTTTCCTCCATTTCCCTGTAGTGTTTTGTGACGTTGGTACGGATATTTTGCCGACACATGACCGGCCGTCAGCCGCGGCCACGTCGGCAGGCCGGCCACATGGCCTGCAACGCGGACCGGCTGCGACGGCCGCACCCACCGGCAGAGGGCAGAGGTCAACACGTCGCACGGCAGCCCGCTGGCGGATCCAGCCCACTGTCAATGGAAAGCGAACGGATAAACAGCCGGTCGGTGTTCGGCCAACTCGACAAGCGCCCAGAACACGGCTTGTTTGTTGGGACAAAATGCTGTTGAGTGGATGGTGGACGATTGAGAGTGCTCCGCGCTACCCTAGTTATCAAATATTTGCCTTCACTCGGGAGAGCAAAATACATATCGGCTGCATTCAGTGGCATGCCCCCAAAACAAGCTAGGCAATGCACGCCTGATCCACAATTTTCACAGCAAATGTAGGAGAGTCATGGCCATGCTGTCCTGGATCCGCTAGTGCGTACGCCAGTAGAGCTGATCACAGCTGGCCAGCGTTCTCACAGTGTGCTCGACAAAATTATTAATGGTTAGCTTTAAATGTCTCATCGGTGGCTGAAGCCGATGGCTCATCGGTGCTCTTCACAGTTTGCTCACATTGTGCACTTGCCACTTACTACTAGCACATCTTCAATGGTACTTCTAGAGTTGACTCACAGACGTCACCTCCAGTATTTCTGCATCCTCATGCAAGACGGTTATGCATGCCATGGACATAGGATACCATATCACGAAAATACAATTATACCAATGTGCGATCCTTTCAGTAATGGACTTAATATGAACGGGTGTCATTCATTGGTGCGAAACAATGAGCGACAATGACGTATGGTAACTGGTTCTCAAATCAAACAGCCGCTAATGCCACTGACCGGGCTGATAATTAGCGTCACGTCGACAACTTGTGCAACAGTTTCAAAAGCAGAGTAGGCAAACACCAACACGTTCCTTTCTATGCTGGCGCCCCAACATCTCCAGACAGCCGTAGCTGATAACCGTCCCGACGGCCACATCTTGCTGCAGGGCCACATCTTATCGCGTCGACCGCTGAGCTCCATCCGGGCGAGCCACGCGCGCGAAAGGGGATCAGTCGCTCTCGGGGAAGCCAACACCCTGGTCTGTGACTGGCCGGCATCACCTATTGCAACACTCCGCGAAGGGAGAGGTCCGGTCGTCGCAGTCAATCCCAGACAGGTCCCACATGCACTGTGGTCACATGGTACATGCTACATGCGGTCGGCCGCCGTCTGTGAGAACGGAAACTGACTCGGCACAACACCCGGTCACAGCTGAAGATCGAGGAGGCGATATTCTGACGTCGGCGGCAACAGGAGCCGGTCGACAGACTGGGATCCGCTCGGAGCCCGGATCCCGGATCCCACCATACATGGGGGGGGCGACTGGGTTGCTAAATGCATTCGAAAGATGGTCCAAAGCTGACTTCGTTACGATACAAAACTATGCACTTTCAACGAGAAAGCTTGTGTTTGCTTACATTGTGAGAACAAATTCTGATGGCAGGTTGCTTATACGACCACACATAAAAATATTGACACTTCGACGTTATCCTAAAAGCATATGCTACAAGGCAAGCATGCAGTGAGTTTTGACAATGAATTGGCAATCCAACCATGTCCATTCGACATGTGACGGTATCTACTGAAGCACTTTTGGTGGTTTGGATTACAGTTGCGAGTATTGTTTTTGTAAATGGGTGTTAATGAAATGTTTGAACTATTAATCAATATTTTTGATGATCCGCTGTTTTCAACAATTAGCATTCCAGATGTGGGGAAACAAATTAAGGATGCATCTTCAAAGTGTTCAAGGTATATACAACAGAGCTGCTGGATGCAAGGTTGAAATAGGCCTGAGAATACACCTGAGCATTATGCCTTTTGTACATGTATATTGGAATTCTCTTTTTGATATTTCAAAATGAAGCTACAGAAGATCGGTTGAAGTGTGGATCCCAAAGGCCGATCAAAAAGAATGCCGGTTCCGGCCGACTTCAGTCCTTGCATTTGCCAACTCTTATCTCGACTGTCCCTCCCGCGGTGTGCTCGCAATCAGCGTAAATTATCCGGTCTCACCCCGCTGCGTCAGCGTCAGTTATCCAGTCTCACCCCGCTGCGTCAGCGTCAGTTATCCAGTCTCACCCCGCTGCGTCAGCGTCAGTTATACAGTCTCACCCGGCTGCACCAACGTAGTTTATCCGGTCTCACTCCGACGCAATATATAATTTTAGCTCGCCCTCGGTAGTCCCTTGCGCTGAGCCTGCGGCCAGCCAGAGTGCTCCGACCCGACCTGACCTGCGTTTGGCCCGTTTCAGGTCGCCGATGCCGACCCACCGAGCCGTTCCTGTGCCCGGGCGGCGAGGTGTGCATATCGATAGCCTACCTCTGTGACGGCGCCCCCGACTGTCCAGACAGCTACGACGAAGACAGCCGTCTCTGCACTGCCGGTGGGTACGACGCCCGGCACGGGCTCTGTCTTGGTCTTGGTCTTGGGTCTTGGTCTACGGTCTTGCGCCGGCTGATGCGTCGTGCCACGGCGCGAGATTCCGGCGGTTCTGGACACCGCTGCGAGGAAGCTGACGTTAGGCCTGTATGACGTACGCTTGGTATTTTGGAGCAGAGATGCACTATCGGCTCCTCTCTGAACGTTTGAGGCGAGGTATCTTCCAGGGCAGCGCACTTAGCCCACCAGCTGGCACATCAGGCAGCCATTTCCATACCCCACTGAATCGATCATTTTACACAACGTACTTGATATTTGCTGCAATATTTGTTTCGTACGTTGTACCAACAATAGGAAATTAAATAACGGCTGTGTTGACTTGGTTCAAGAAGGAGCAAATAAATGAGTCAGCATAAACGTAGAGGAAAATACCAGGTGGCACATATACGAAACGCTTCATCTGTTACCTCGTTGATAGCCTGTCATTTGACATTTCGCACTCGCGGCACACACGTACGCACTGTGATGAACCGAACATATTTATCAGGAAAATTATCGCTTCCAGCAATATCAAAATGTTTCACTTTCTCTCCGTGTTTCTCTTCATCTTTTTCGTTCTCTTGCTCTTTCTCTTTCTCTTTCTCTTTCTCTTTATCTTCCTCTTTATCTTCCTCTTCCTCTTCCTCTTCCTCTTCCTCTTCCTCTTCCTCTTCCTCTTCCTCTTCCTCTTCCTCTTCCTCTTCCTCTTCCTCTTCCTCTTCCTCTTCCTCTTCCTCTTCCCTCTTCCTCTTCCTCTTCCTCTTCCTCTTCCTCTTCCTCTTCCTCTTCCTCTTCCTCTTCCTCTTCCTCTTCCTCTTCCTCTTCCTCTTCCTCTTCCTCTTCCTCTTCCTCTTCCTCTTCCTCTTCCTCTTCCTCTTCCTCTTCCTCTTCCTCTTCCTCTTCCTCTTCCTCTTCCTCTTCCTCTTCCTCTTCCTCTTCCTCTTCCTCTTCCTCTTCCTCTTCCTCTTCCTCTTCCTCTTCCTCTTCCTCTTCCTCTTCCTCTTCCTCTTCCTCTTCCTCTTCCTCTTCCTCTTCCTCTTCCTCTTCCTCTTTTCTTTCTCTTTTCTTTCTCTTTCTCTTTCTCTTTCTCTTTCTCTTTCTCTTTCTCTTTCTCTTTCTCTTTCTCTTTCTCTTTCTCTTTCTCTTTCTCTTTCTCTTTCTCTTCTCTTTCTCTTTCTCTTTCTCTTCTCTTGCTCTTGCTCTTGCTCTTGCTCTTGCTCTTGCTCTTGCTCTTGCTCTTGCTCTTGCTCTTGCTCTTGCTCTTGCTCTTTCTCCTTCTCTTTCTCTTTCTCTTTCTCTTTCTCTTTCTCTTTCTCTTTCTCTTTCTTTTTCTCTTTCTCTTTCTCTTTATCTTTCTCTTTCTCTTTCTCTTTCTCTTTCTCTTCCTTCTCTTTCTCTTTTCTTTCTCTTTCTCTTTCTCTTTTGCTTTGAACTTCAAATATCCAGGTTTGGAGGCGCTGTGACACTGTTATTTTTCTGCTGATTTTCTGATGGTTTCTTTCCATTGACACAACTTATACATATGCCCTCGTACGGTACCTTGCTCTCCTTCTGCAGCATTTCCTGGCCAAAGAACCATTCATCTTCTGATGCTTTTCTTGATATAGGTGGCCAGTGTATCATATACATGTGCTATGTGTTATACTGTGTATCAAGCACCTTACTACGTTGTCACACACAATCCGCTGCACCTTGGTTTGCGTTCAGAAAACCGTCCTAATCCTGCGGCCTCGTGTCGACTTGCTGCGGTGCTAGTGCTGCCACCTATGGACAAAATGAACAACTACAGGCAAAACGGTCGCGGATTTCGTCATTGTGTGACCAGACCATTTCGCCAAATTACTATTAAAAAAACTGGCATGCATTTTGAGTGCCAAGTAACCCATATATGCCATGATTTTAGCACAAGCATACTTATCCATACCGTTGTGGAAATCAATATGTGGCAAAAAGGGAAAATTGGAGAAACTTCACGGCCGTGACGCGGTATCGAATCTTTAGAAATTTGGATTAAATTTAATGTATTCAAACTCAGGACACTTTCCCGCGTCGTTTGATGTCAGGAAATTAAGCATCACAGGTAAACATGTAAAAAGGGACTACCCTGTGTTATATGTACGAGCCACAAAATACGATTAGACTACAAATCCGACACAAATGCGATGTTATTGAACCTGCAACCCTGCATTCACGAAAAGGATACGCAGCCGATAGTTGAATTTTTATGTCCTATATTTTCAAGCCTTTCGACCATATTTATATTCGCCGTTTTCGTCTAGGCTTTTGAAACAAAAAACCGTCAGGTGGGATAAATATGCCGGGCTTTTAAATACATATTTGTTGCAATCGACTTTATGAAACTCGATGGAGTAGAATTGTTTTGAACATCACCGTCATCGGCCGGAACTTATGGTTTATGAAACTCTCGTCTGAGCGAACTGTTCGTCCCGCCGAGCCGGTCCGCAGATGCGGCCGGCTGTGAGCTGCACGTCGGGCCGCCAAACAGGGCATTCAGTCTCGCAGCTGACCATGTTGACGCGCCGTTGGAAACGCGATTTGCGAGAAGCGAGTGCGTGAGCACGGAAACGGCGCAGAACAGCCGAGCCGGCAGGGCCATTCGCACGGCGAGGCGTGGGGGAGGAGGTCGGCGAGACGCCGGACGGGAAGCGAGGCGACGCGTCACAACAGATCGACAGCTCGGTGACACACCACGGGCGAGAAAGCCGTACACCCGAGGCAGCAGAGCGACGTTCCCGCCCCGCCGCCAGTCTCTTCTGTTTTCCTTGTCGTAACCTCAGTCGCGGCGGGGTGGTCAGCAGGGCCACCTACCGCGGCGACTGGGTGATCGGCCGATGCCAGCCAAGGCATGAAGTGATAGGCCTGAGGGACACACCGCACCACCCGAGCGACGAAGAAAACAGACTTTTCCGACGAGATTAGCTTGAGTGCGCTCGAGTGACCCGACGTTATCCGGTCCGGTTCTGCTTGTCATCTGGGCATCCGAGTGGACAAGGGTCGGCAGAGTGGTTCTGTAGTCGCCTCCAATATCTCTCGAGAGAGGCGGAGAGAGAGAGAGAGAGAGAGAGAGAGAGAGAGAAAGAGAGAGAGGGAGAGAGAGTGAGAGTGAAAGAGAGTGAGGGAAATAGAGAAGTGGCTGGGGACGGATAGAGACAGGGAGAGAGGAGTGGCTATGACAGAAAGAGGCAGGGAGAGAGGAGTGGCTGGTGACGGAGAGAAGCAGGGAAAGAGAAGTTGCTGGTGATAGAGAGAGGAGAGAGAGGCAGGAAGAGAGAGGTTGCTGGTGACGGAGAGAGGCAGGGAGAGAGGAGTGGCTGGTGACGGAGAGAGAGAGAGAGAGGAGTGGCTAGTGACGGAGAGAAGCAGGAAGAGAGAAGTTGCTGGTGACGGAGTGAGGCAGGGAGAGAGGCTAGGAGAGAAGAGTGGCTGATGACGGAGACACGTGCTTCTGGCTCTTGGCGCCGGCACGAGTGTGCAAAGTGACGGCTGAAACGACATAGAGCGCTTGCACCGTACAAAAATCAACAAAAATATGGGGTGAATGCTGTCCTCTCGACTATTGCTATCGGGAAAAAATGAGTTGCAGTGGAAAAATGCTTCAAATCTCATGCAGACGACATTTGCACGCCAGCGAACGTGACTTAAGCTGGTTCGCTGATATCCGGCAATGCTGTAGTTGGCATAAAGACATAAAGACATAACATATCAGTGCAACTATGAGCCACAAGGGCCCTTCTTGGTTGCACTCTGGACACTCATCCAGTTGCCCACCAAATCCGTCGATCAGCCCTCCCTGGAATACTGAAAAGCAAGCCCTCTATTCTTATAATGAGTGTCTATGTTGTTTTTAAAGATGTCCAATGTGCTGCTACTGACAATGGTTTCTGGAAGCTGGTTCTAGTGTTCTACTCCTCTGTTGGTGAAGACAAACTGTCTTAACCTTGTCCTGCTGTGGTTAACTTTAATTTTGAATTGATGACCTATAATTGCATCATTTCTGTCAAATTCAAACATTTCCCCAAGATATCCCTTCTCCAGGCCATGGAAATATTTAAAGACCTCGATGAGATCTCCTCTCAGCCTTTTATATCTAAGTGAAAACATATTCAGTTTCTTCAATCTTTCCTCATATGCCAGGTTGCTTGTACCATTAACCATTTGTGTAGCCCTCTTTTGTACTCTCTCTTTAAACGCCAACAATCTTTTTCATAGCTAGGAGACCAAGCTTGAATGCAGTATTCCAAATGTGGCCTGACATATGCACAGTAAAGCTTCCTGATGACTTTCTCACTTCTGTATGATACATTCCTATTCATTGCCCCAAGCATTCTCAGTGCCTTCTTCCTGGCTTCCTTGGTCTGTTCTGATGCCCCCAATTTTGTGTCTAGAACAACACCTAAATCATTCTCCTGTTAAGTCACTGATAGTACTTGGTCACCCATCAGGTAAGGAGCTTTCATATGCTGCGTACCTATATGCATGATTTTGCACTTATCAAAATTAAATTTCATTTGCCATTCTTCGGACCACTTCACAAGTTCGTCAAAGTCTTTCTGCAGCTAGATATGCTCATTATGACCTGTTATTGCCCTAAAGACCTTCAAATCATCCGCAAATTTCAAAATCTTACTGCTTAGGCCACTTTCAATGCTATTTACAAATATAATGAACAGTAGTGGCACTAGTACTGACTCCTGAGGGACTCCACTTAGAACATTTTGCCATAATGACTTTGTACCATTTAGCATCACTCTTCGCTGTCTATCTGAAAGCCACAACTTTATCCATTTTACGATGTTGTACATATGTTGTGCATTGTGGTATATGTTGTACGCGTGAGTAGGATCAGGGTGCAGGGATGAAGCGAACAGGAGGATACGTGATAATGCACGAGCTTACACTTAGACCTGGCAGTGTTTTCCGAGAAGGTCCTAATGGAGAAGTTCGCAACACTCGCAGTGCAGAGGGTCAGTTTGACTCCACTAATCTTTGTCTGAAGCTAGATAGAACGATGAGATTTGCGATTAACAGCATGATGCAGTTCCATCTTTGGCATTTCAATGATATTTGGAACATGCTTATCTGCCTCCTTTAGTTGACTTTCGGATCAAGTCAAGCGGGTCAATGTCTCGCTTGGTGCCAGGATCAGCGATACTGTTTGTGGTGAACTTGCATGTACCATGTTTATAAAATTATACTTATCTTGCGCATTTGTTTCCAAATCTAGCAGGGAATGAGGCCTTAGGGAGAACAATTTGAGCTGGATGAAACGACACGTGGAATAGAGCTCTGGTGGTTTTCAGCTCATGGTTGGTATCAAGTATCTGGTGTTGGGCATTCGTAAGAGAAAGAACGTTATGTTCTTGCTGCGCCCCTTGGGTTAAGCAAAACCACATGCATGTGATATTTTAAGTCGTCGGTGGCACATTTTCTCGAATGAATAAAGACCAACTCCTCAAGGAGAAGTTTGCAGGAGAAGTAGGCACTTCTCATCAAGGAGAAGTACCAACTTCTCCTGCCAGGTATGAAAATAACTGACATCATTACCCAGAACAATCACGTACTTTCCGCCACCCGAAGACCTGAAAAAGGAAATAAATATTTATGTTAGGCGTCCAGACCAGCAATCCCCCAGAGTGCCAGCTTTCGCCGCTTGTGATCAAGCCGTACCCAATCAAAACAGTAATCCCATCCTCTCTGTGCCTGCTTGCCCGACACGGTCAGAGTGGAGGCCACTGGTTGGCGGTCTCCAGTGGCCAGTGGCCAATGTTGGTCTGCGAGAGGAATGTGCTAGCGGCGGTGGTGGATGCCTCCCGCAGACGGTAGCCGCCAGGGTGGACATTTATTGGCCTGCAAATGAAGATGTAGAGCCGAACGTTACCGCGGCGGGTCGTCAGCAATAGATGGAGGTAGAGGCAGGGGCAGCAAGAGATGGAGGGTTGAAAAGAGAGAGAGAGAGAGAGAGAGAGAGAGAGAGAGAGAGAGAGAGAGAGAGAGAGAGAGAGAGAGAGAGAGAGAGAGAGAGAGAGAGAGTACTAGAGGCGCTAAGGTATATACTATGCACTCATATGAAGGACCCGATCGAACCGGGCCATTACGCTTTTCAACCCTTAATGTTTTTTTCTTCTTCTCGCTGTGATGTTTCAACTCGTATTTTTCTAGCCAAATTATACGTGCTCATTAGATTGAAACGGGTACCATGTTATATTTCAGGACGTATTTCGATGCATTGCGTTCTTTGCATAACCCGACATTGACCGGGCCTCTTCAGGCTCGCACCATTGACCGGGGAAGGGTAGAGGGAGATTTGTCCACCTGGTTATTTGAAGAACATCTTAGCGGTTGGGGCGATTACAAATGCAGTCGCTAGGCGCCGCTAGGTGTGGTTCCTGAGCACATCAAAAGCTGTGTTGCAAGCGCGTGTTGAGGCGAGTCACCGTGTCACGGCGGCTGCGCGACGAGCTGGTGTCCCACGCCTTCGTGGTCGGCATTCCGGTACATTTAGTTTCGTAACTCAGTCATTTGTATGGGTGGTTGTTTAAATTTGGTTGAAGCATTTTTGTTTTCGCAGCCCATTCTAGGCCTACATTTGTTGTAACTTTGAATATAAGGGTACACATTTCGAGAGCATTTTTTAACGCATGTTTTCCCTTTGGCATGTCGGTATTTCGAAGTGAAATATTAGGGAAGAACAACAATTTAGCATCAGTTATCAATTCATTGTCCGTCATTTATTCCTTCATTCATGTAAGCTTTTGATTCTAAAAAGTGCATTGATATATTTAAACGGAATTTTCAATAGTTATTGTAAGTTTTGGTGTAATATCTCAGCGCGTTTGTTTGCGAATAATTGACATGGGGCATATTTCACTGTTCCCCAATCCTGTCGAATTATTGGCGCTGGCTTGTGTCCGCACTTCACGCGCGGAACTGCTCCGTGGAAAAATAGATGACGCCGCTTCAATATTTCTGGCCCTCAGACAAATACTTGTAAAGCATCATCTCTGTCAGCTTATCCCGGGTGTTAAGTAAGTAATCATGCCTGTGAAAATCTAAAAACGTTGTTGCATACCGACGTTTTTCCAAAGCGGTGAGGAAGGTGACCACTGTTCCTATGAAAACTGGGGTAATCACCATCCAACTATAGCCCGATGTGGCTCTTTCCTCCATTATGGAGGCACTGGGGCGTGTTATTTACAGTTGACTGTCCTGCCATGCATGACCAGCGGTGTGCGCAGAACATCTCCCGAGCCTCGTGCAACAGTGCATCGGTACAAGGCGCCTATAGGGGCGAATGTTAAAAGGACAAGTGTTGAAAGCATAGTGTGGTCGAATCTCACCGCATATCAGTTTTCAGCCAGCTTTGCCGCAAGTGCTTGTACAGTGACGAGCCTTCAATCCTGCGTGCAGAGCTGAGATGATTTCTGAAGCAATACATTTGCATAATGCATATTGCATTAATAAAGGCAAGGATGAAATGTGCCGTCCCTCCCTGGAGCCGAGCTCGAGATTCCGGAGCATGAATCCGTCACGTCGCTTGTTTGCCACTTGAGACGGATGGCGAATGTCGGCTGTGGTGCTGGAATGTAGCCTACCGTAAATGTGAGCCGACCGAACGCCGCATTGTCGCCGTAAACAAGTTCCCTTGAATTTATATCGAGAATGCTTCCGGGTGAATATTGCAATGAAGGTTGGGACATCTCAGCATAAAAGGAATCTATCTGGCCCTGGATGAGAATATCAGAACGCAAAATGTATTACGGCGTGAACTGCTGTTGGAAGTTGCCCAGGAGCAGAAATGCGCTCGAAAACCTTTGAGAGAAGATTAATAGCACGCTATTCGAAGCACCAGGATAATAAGTGGAAAATTAAAAATTACAACAGCACATCTGATTCTGAGAAAGGCAATTACAACTCGAAGCACAGCAGCAAAGAAAAAGTTGTTCCGCTCCATTAAAGGCATGGGCCGGGCAGGGCCGTTCAGATGACATGTTGGGCCGTGCCGGACCGCTCGGATGACCTTCTGGGCCTGGCTGTGTCCCTCAGATGACCTATCGGGCCGTGCTGGGCCGCTCAGATGACCTGTTGGGCCGGGCCGGACCGCTCAGATGACATGTTGGGCCTGGCCGGACCGCTCAGATGACCTTCTGGGCCTGGCTGTGTCCCTCAGATGACCTATCGGGCCGTGCTGGGCAGCTCAGATGATATGTTGGGCCGGGCCGGGCCGCTCAGATGACCTGTTGGGCCGGGCTGGGTCGCTTAGTTGACCCGTTGCACTATGTGCACAGGGCAGATTCGCTCTGACTTCCACCTCGATCGTAGTAACTCGGCAGTAAGATGCGCGTGAAAAGCCACATCGAACCGGTGCCAGAACACAAACACACGTATGGGGCAAGTGAGCGCTTTTTGGTGGAAATCAAGAGCTCACTGAGCAAGAGCAATCCTGATTAGCAGTATCCTCTGTCCCGGTTATAAGCTATCCTCTGGTAAATAGAGACATGACCCTGGTCCTCCGGCTACAAGTTGCAGTGCACCGCCCTCTTGTGGAGAGAGACATCATGGCCATCCAGCTCCTAGTTCCAGTGCATCACCCTACAGTGGATAGAGAGAGAGACATGACACTGGCTCCTGATTACAATGCACTATCCTGTGGTGGAGAGAGACGGGATCCTGGTTCTCCGATTCCTAGTTAGTGCGCTATCCCCCGGCGAAGAGAGGAACGACCCCGACCCTCCAGCTTCCGGCTGCAGTGGGCTATCCTTTGGTGAAGACACATGCCACCACTCTTCGGCTGCTGGTTTCAGTGTTCTGTCTTCTGGTGGAGAGAGGCACGGTTCTGACCGTCCTGCTGTTGGTTTCAGTGGCCTGCGCTCTGGTGTGGAGAGCCACGGTTCTGACCCTCCGGCTGCTGGTTCCAGTGCGCTGTTCTCTGGTGGGGAGAGCCACGGTTCCGACCCTCCTGCTGTTGGTTTCAGTGCGCTGTTCTCTGGTGGGGAGAGCCACGATTCTGACCCTCCTGCTGTTGGTTTCAGTGGCCTGCCCTCTGGTGTGGAGAGTCACGATTCTGACCCTCCTGCTGTTGGTTTCAGTGGCCTATCCTCTGGTGGGGAGAGCCACGGTTCCGACCCTCCGGCTGCTGGTTCCAGTGCGCTGTTCTCTGGTGGGGAGAGCCACGATTCTGACCCTCCTGCTGTTGGTTTCAGTGGCCTGCGCTCTGGTGTGGAGAGCCACAGTTCTGACCCTCCGGCTGCTGGTTCCAGTGCGCTGTCCTCTGGTGGGGAAAGCCACGATTCTGGCCCTCCTGCTGTTGGTTTCAGTGGCCTACCCTCTGGTGGGGAGAGCCACGGTTCTGACCCTCCTGCTGTTGGTTTCAGTGGCCTACCCTCTGGTGGGGAGAGCCACGGTTCTGACCCTCCTGCTGTTGGTTTCAGTGGCCTACCCTCTGGTGGGGAGAGCCACGATTCTGACCCTCCTGCTGTTGGTTTCAGTGCGCTGTTCTCTGGTGGGGAGAGCCACGGTTCTGACCGTCCTGCTGTTGGTTTCAGTGGCCTGCGCTCTGGTGGGGAGAGCCACGATTCTGACCCTCCTGCTGTTGGTTTCAGTGGCCTGCCCTCTGGTGGAGAGAGCCACGGTTCTGAGTTTCAGTGGCCTGCCCTCTGGTGGGGAGAGCCACGGTTCTGACCCTCCGGCTGTTGGTTTCAGTGCGCTGTCCTCTGGTGGGGAGAGCCACGGTTCTGACCCTCCTGCTGCTGGTTCCAGTGCGCTGTTCTCTGGTGGGGAGAGCCACGGTTCTGACCGTCCTGCTGTTGGTTTCAGTGCGCTACCCTCTGGTGGGGAGAGCCACGGTTCTGACCCGCCCTCTGATTACAGCGCGGCGGCCGCCGGTGGAAGAGACGGCCAGCTTCCTCAAGTCGCTGCTGGCCAGCCATGGCCCCAACTACCTGGAGAAGCTGTTCGGCACCAAGGCTCGCGACGCGCTGACGCCGTTCGGAGGGGTCGAGCCAGTCGCCGAGGCGCTGTCAGGTGAGCTTGGGTCCGGTCTGAGTGTCGCTGCCAGGTAAGTCTGGATTCGGTCAGAGCGGCGCTGTCAGGTAACCCTGGAGCCGGTCTGAGTGTCGCTGTCAGGTGAGCCTGGGTCCTGTCTGAGTGTCGCTGTCAGGTGAGCTTGGGTCCGGCCTGAGTGGCGCTGTCAGGTGAGCCTGGGTCCTGTCTGAGTGTCGCTGTCAGGTGAGCTTGGGTCCGGCCTGAGTGGCGCTGTCAGGTGGTGAGCCTGGATCAGGAATGTGTGTTACTGTGAGATGAGCCTGGTTGTTAGATGGACATCACTGTGAGATGAGCTGGGTGTTCGAACCAGCTGGGGCAGGATCCGAGATGGGTGCTGCCGTCAGATGGATACTGCTCTCAAGTGAGAAGAGTCCAGGATATGCATCGCTGTCATCAGGTGTGGTAGGATGTGATGCTGTTACTTGAGGTGTGATCTAGTCGATTTGTCACTGTCTAGTAGGGCTGGATTAAAGTACAGGTAAGTTGCACTGTCGGGTGGAGTGGGTTTCAGGCGGGGTGTGGGCACTTCCCCACGTTCACATGCATCCTGGTTCACTGATACGAATATATTTGAATAATAATTTTCATGCAAAGCCATGTGTTAAGCATTAACAATGTCGTGTGAGTCAGCCCGTCTCCTCAACGTCAGTCTCCAGTGATTCCGTGACAGGACAAGGCTGCTCTATTGTAGTTCCATGGCAGGGCAAAGCTTATCTCCACTGGTTCCGTGACAGGACAAACCTTGTCTCCCGTTGTTTCGTGGCTGAATGTTGTCCACCATTTAACACAGATGGCTGGTTGATGGTTTACATTCGTCGAGAGGATATTAAGGCGCATTTGTTATGTTTTGACCAGCAAGTAGTGTTCAGAGTTTATTCGTGTATGCGTGTCGGCTAGTGAGGTAGTAAAAACTGCGCACCTGCCCTTTCCCTTAAAATAGTGAGCCACACCGGACAGCTGCGCTGCCTCGCTCTGTCCAGTATGCGCAAATATTGCGTACTGGCAGCGGACGCCGGCGATCGAATCTCGGAGGGTGAGCGAGAGCGAGGCGAGTGATGTCAAATGCCGGCAAGCAAGGACGTGATTCAAAACTCGCTTTATCTGCCTCCTTCTGCCGCCGGGAGATACGAGTAGCAACTAGCTTGCATGGTGTTGGTTGGTTGGTTATTGGTTTTACGACACATCGACCGTTGAATCACGTAGCGTCGCCAATATCTCACGCCGATTGGTCGCGGGCGAAGAGTAGCGGCAGGTGAGACTCGAGCCCACAACCGTTCGATTGTGAGACGAGCAACTTACCCGTAGACTGTTCGTCCTCAGCTTGCATGGTGTGCAGTGCAGTATATATATATATATATATATATATATATCGGAGGATCACATGCTGGCACATATCTAATGTTGAGGTTTCAGGTGCATATTTCATCGAAATGCTGCTTCATATGCATGCTCTTTCTACTCCCGGGCATATATGCGGTATTCATTTTCCGGAACCTAGAATATTGTTTGCTTCGCATCAATGCAGGCCCAAATATGACACAATAGCGGTATGGCTCCAGAAGCACACTCCAAGTCGAATGGCATGACTTGAATCTTCCGCTACCCTATGTTTGAGAAAGCTCAGATGCTATGTTTTCGCCGTATGGCGGGCCACTGCGACTTGCTTGTTTTTTGTTTGTTCGCGTTGCGCAAGATGGTGGTTCATTTTCGTACGTTTCCGTCGCTGAAATACCACTTTCGATGAACCGACGCACCGAGTGCCGACCCAATCAATTTGCGCCGCTGGTGGTGACACCCCGTACAGTGCGACCGTGACACGCCCGCACCGCCGGGAAATGGCGGCAAATTGAAATGTGGCGCGAAGCCTTTGATGTGTAACAGCCCCCGGCGGACCCAGCTGACCGTAACAGCGCCCCGACGACAGCAACAGCGCCCGCGGGAGCCATATGCCGCGGCCGCGCCGGTCGAAATTTAAGTGCAATCGAAGGGCGGGCTGTAATGTCATTAACCTACACGAGCGGTAGCGGATGGGGCGGCGCGGGGCACTCCCACCAGTGGGCCATGTCTGACGGCTCGGGGTACTCTCACATTGCATCAGTGGGCCATGTCGGGCAGCTCGGGGCACTCCCACCTTGCGTGTGTGGATCGGAATGATACGGTGAGGCTATAACCGAGGTTGCAATGGTGTGTTATTTGGCTGCATCTATGGCGTTTGCATGGAAAATGGATAAAAATCCCATCGATCCCCCCGTTATGAATGCATGGTGACGCTTACGCGCATCATCGTTCCGAAAATTGCATAGCATGCATTACATACAATGAAACAATTACTTTCTATGCATTCTTTTAAATAAATTTGGGCTTGAGGTAAGGGCGGTATCGAATATCCTAAGCTAGCTAAATATATTCACCGGACCCGATAACCCGTCACCTTTGAAAGCTGACGTGTGACCAAGAAGCTAGCCTAGCCACAGTAAAGCGTAATAACGGCCTACGCTTTTCTATCCTATAGGTTGCAACTTCACCGGAAGCTCACAACCCATGAGAATGCTGGAGTGTTTGCCATATGCACGTGCTTGACGAGTTAACAGCCCTATTGTCTGTCCTGACCAGGAGCACACTCCTCCATCGCTCGCTCGGGAGCGGTGTCAGGTCAGGTAATTGTGGAATGGTGGAATGGTGGGGTTGTGGAATTGGAGAATGGTGGTCAGTTTGTTTTGTTCGTTTATTGGTTGGCTCACGACACACTTTATGCACATTCACGGCTAATGACGCCGCCCACACTGTTTCGCCGGTGGGCCGCGGGATTGGGAAATGTCCTGAGTGGCGCTAGAGTCGAACCAGGGACCTTTGGTACCCATAGCCCGACACCTTAACCACTCGGCCATCCCCGCCCCGAATGGTGGTCAGGAGTGGAGTCCGTGCTTCCCGACAGTGGCACGACAGTTCTGTCACATTCACCGAGCCGCCAGTCCATCTAGTTGCATGTCGCAGCGATAAGGTCACGCCGGCCGGCGGGATATGGCGCCGCCGGGCCGGCGCCGCCTCTGACGCCTCTCCAGCCGGCTTGCGGAGTGCCCCCGGCGGAGCCGTTCCGATGCGGCCGGGCGAGAGTGCCCCGGTCGCGTCGCAATGACAGCGACGATTACGGCGCGGCGACGCGACGAGCGCGAGACGATGGCGCCGCAGACGAGCAGCAGCGCGAGACGATGGTGCCGCAGACGAGCGATTGGCAGCGCGAGACGATGACACTACAGACGAGCGGCAGCGCGAGACGATGACACCGTAGCCGAGCGATTGGCAGCGCGAGACGATGACACCGTAGCCGAGCGAGCGGCAGCGCGAGACGATGACACTACAGACAAGTGATGAGCAATGCGCGGCTGAGTAGCGACACCGCCACTTGTTGGTGGACCATATCGCAGATGGGACGAGCCGCGCCGTGCAGGCGGCGCTGAGCGAGCAGTGCACGTGCGGAGCGTACGTGAGACAGGATTATCGTGGTGATGCATGCGAATAGGCCACGGAGGGCTGGGCTGGGATTGGAGGGAACGTATGGAGTACACACTTACTGGCGATAAGAGCGCGACCCTGCACTCTGCAAAAGGTCAAACGGCGATTCGCCCACTTGGTTCAAGTCCCGCGAAACGAGAACAGATATCTGTGTTTGCCGTGAAACCTCAGGGGCTTGCGGGAGCCGACAGTAAGGTACTCGGTGCAGTGATTGGACGGTGGACCCGCCCGAGGCGTTCGGACGAGGTTTCCTTTGTGCGATAACACTATACTAGCTTATCGCACGGACAGGGATACCAGCCAGCGTACCCAGGCACCTCGAAAGGCGTGGCCAAGCTGATGTACATACAATATCACTAGGAGCAACTAGATGTCCCGATATTTTCCGGCATTCAACAACAAAATCCCGGATTTCGACCAATGTGAAGCGGGCGGTAATTTGGGAGGATGGCTGCAACTCTATCCCGTCTGCACTGTGCAAAACACGCCATGTAGAACCGGCGGAAATGCACACGCAATGAAAAGGTTAGGGGAGCGAACACTGTTTATGTGTGTACCCATTTTCACACACACACTCAGATATTTGCATATATATATGAATAGAAGCATGAATGAAGACCAGAAAGAAATAAAAGCATGTGACAGTGAAATTTATTGCGGATATTTATGTGCACATTGTTTTGGCTGTTACAGACCTGTAGCCATGTTGCCTGTAATACGGTTCTGTACACAACATGAAAATATTCCACATCCAATGGTATAAAGCTAAATCGCTACAAATCGTGGAAACCAAAAGCAACGTCATCTAATGTTCATTCATGTCTTCAAATGTCCTGACCAGACATGTGCTTTGCGTGAATGGCATGTTTTGTTTCCGACCCTTTTCTCACCCGAAGGTAGTTAGGTGAAGGAGTGGGGGGAAGGAAGAACGTAATGCGTATCAACTTCGTCGCAACAGCTCCAGGATGCAGGAAATGAATACCGTGATATTGGACTATATCTCCCCTCTGTTGGGCCGAACGTTCGCCGAGTGTGCATTACAAAGCCGAGTCAATACAGAATGAACATCCCACAAAGCACCAGTTTTATGAAAGCGTAATTAAACGAAACAAATTGTTCCCATTCATCTCTCGAAAACATTGTGGAACAGCGAAAAAAGGCAATCAATTCAACATTGATTTGAATGTGCGCAAAAGTACATTAACCCATTTCGTGTCTAGCATTATACTTGATGATTGCGAATAGCATTTGCTATTGCTGCGTTTGATTCCAAGGTCGAGTGAGGCCAATGTCGAGTCTGATCCCGAGAAGGCTCAGACCAAGGCTCAGACCAAGGCTCAGACTGATTCCCAGTCTGAGCTGAGCTATTGACAGACTGCATCGCGTCTGAGCCTGAGGACTGTCAATTTCTACATGTTTACCATGTGCGGTGGTGGGCAATATTTACCTCAGAAGACGTGAGTAAGCGCTCTCGTGCGAACAAAGCACAGCTTGTTTGCATAAAATGCTTCTTGTATACGGCATGTGCACACCGCAATTTTTTTCTCAATCGGCACAGGCAGCTACTTAGATGCTTCGCTCCCACCCTTTGCAAAGAGTAGTCGCGACGAGTTAGCAAGTGTGAGTGAGTACGTAAATGGGTGGGTGAATGAAGTACTGGGTGAATGATAGGATGAGCGATTATGTCGGTGGGTGAGTGCAGGTGGCCTATGAGCAGTGTCACGCTGCATAGGAAGCTGATTGCATGAAGGCCTGTGAGGCTACTATTGTATTCATAGATGACTCTTGGTTTCTGGTTTAAAATGGATCCTGCAATTTTGTGTTCTGGCTGATCTTCACAGATTCGTAAGGTTGTAATCCTGAGGTGAAGTCGCTGGGGTGAAGGTCCTTTTGGGTGACTTGTAGCGAAATGGTGTCCACAATTGGTGTTCTTCGTGTTGCTATTTGCGTCTGTGATGTGCTTGATGTATATGTCCCTAAGTTATTGTTGCGGTCCCCGATGTGGAACCCTAACACTCGGTTTTGTGCTCCACATTTTTGATGGGGTAACTGCATCAGCCTTCTACTAATTGGTAGATCTGACACATGCGCGTTTTACACATCTTGTGCAGACAAAATGTCGGTGCATACATACTCTGTCTCCGAAGAAAGGTGAAGCCCGAAATTGTGACTTCGTTTTCAACTAATATGAGCCCGTTTTTCTTACTTCTCCCCTCTCATAATCATATTCAAGCTAATAATTCTTAGTGCAGCTCTCCGCATCACTATGCACATGAAACCCGTTTATGTTCCGTTACACTGTATTGAAACTAAATCACTTTCTTGTCAATTTTACTAACCAAACTCCTCGCCGACGGACGATGTTTCAATTCATACCCAACAGCGCTTTTCCCTTAACTTCAAAATGCCTCCCTGGACGCACTGTTGGGTTTCAATGCGAAATATTCTTTAGGAAAACAACCATTAAAAACTAGCACACGAATTGCGTAGCCTAGAACTGCACGCTTGTCGCTTTCTTTGCTAACTTGCTTCAATGGACTTCAAGCCTATGATTGGCTGAAGGTAAAGGCTTGAAGCGATTTAGGGTACAAAAGGAAAATATATTTCCCAATGTGTTAGCATATTGCAGCTGGTTTGTCATCACCAGACCGAGAAGAAATAAAATTAATAAAAGCATGCATGAAGACCAAGAAGAAGTAAAGGCATGTGACGGTGAAATTTAATCCGGGTATTTCTGTGCTAAATAGTTTTGGTGTAACAGACCTGCAACCGTGTTGCCTGTAATGCGAGGCTGCATAAAACCATAGGAAAATATTCCATATCCAATGGCATAAAGCTATGTCGCTACATATTGTCGAAAACCAAAAGCAACGAGATCTAATGTTCATATTGATTAGCCCATGATTCAGTATACCCTTCCAATGTTGCGATGTTTTTGTGACCACAGATAATTTCGCCTCCCCCCGTCCCCTAAGCAGGAAACTTGCCATCAAGGTTTGTAGGGTGCAATAGGCCTTTGCCTGTATTTAAGCGTTCCTTCCCCCAATCATCATCGGCTGTTTGTCCAATCTACGGTCAGATAACTGGTACACCTTACTTTGTGAATAGCTGAGACGCCTTTGGTCTACCATAGTCTTCGTTTGTTCAGGAGCCGTAATACCTGGATGTTAGGACGGCACGGACAAAACAGCAAGGCTGACGAACGAACAGAATGTTCACCATCCATCTGACTAAGCAATCTGGATGACCGTGACGCAGAGGCCAGTGACAGATTGCAAGTTCAGGCGCAGAAAACTTCAGCGTCCGTGTCCATTGTCCGTGGTGAATGTGCGCCGTTGGAATCGTGCTGACATCTTTGCGTTTCTGCGCCGTTACAGAGTCGCAGACGATCGAAGACTTCGGGAAGGCGCTGCATCTGATGTTCAACGACGTGGAGCACCTGCGTTCCGTGTTCATGGCGGTGGAGAACGGCGACATGGGCATGCTCAAGTCGCTCGGCATCAAGGACTCCGAGCTGGGCGACGTCAAGTTTTTCCTCGACAAGCTGGTCAAGACCGGCTTCCTGGACTGATGCTGTTCGCGGACCCAGCTGCTGCGCCTCTACGCCTATCAACTCGCCGGGAGCGACTACGGGCGCTACGACTACGACCGGCGCCGCTAGCCGTCGACCCGGCCGCCAGCGCGGCCCGTCCTCTCTGACCTCCGCGCGATCCGGCGTGTCCGCTGCGGCCGGGTCAGACGCCGACCCGGCGGCGGCGCCCGCCCCCCGGCCGGCGTCCGGGCCGAGCCGGGCCGCCGGCCGCGTCTGACCCGGCCGCCGCCCGCGGCGGCGGCGGCGGTCGGGGCCGGCCGTGTCCCGCCGCACCTCGATAGCAGCCCCACCCACACCACCACGAGCCGAACCGGGACACGGCCGGGCCTGCCGCCCCGTCCGCCGGCCAACTCGCCGCTCGTGGCCGCCGGTGCCCGGGCCGTGCTCGGGCCCGTGCCCCGGTGCCTGGGCCGTGTTCCGGCCCGTGCCCCGGTGCTCGCGATCGTCGCCTTCCACGTGCCCGTTTGGCCGCCCGCGCGCCCATCGTCCGTCGTCATGCTGCGGCGCGCACGGAGCCTGCGGCTGCGGCACGCCTACTCTGCGCCGACCGGCACGCGTCTGTCTCTGCGCGCACGCTGACGCCAGCAGCGGCCAGCGTGTCCCTTTGTGCGGTGTGGGTCCGCGACCATGCGTGCACTCCCCCGCGAGGGGGTGCACCGTTCCCTCTTCCCTCCTCCGCGGCAGTCCACGTGGTGCGCCAGCCGTCATCCGGGCAGCGGCCACGTGTGAACAACACGCTGCGTTATGTTTGTCCGAAGATCTGCGATGTTTTCCTCCAATGTTGTGTTGTGTTACGTTTTGGATACAACCTTGTAGGTATTTTAGTATGTATATGTCAGAAACCGGAACACCGTATCGGCTTTGACGATTGCGAAGCGAAATCAGCGTGTTGTGTCATACGCATGCGTTTCTTAAGTACTAAAAGTCAGTCATTATAGTTGATTTGTTTGAATGTATGACCAATCTAAATGGTGTGCATGGTCACAATTAGGAAAGTTGATTCGGCTCTTGCAGACGAGCTTATGAAAAGCATCGTATGCGGAATGAAAGGCAGCAATAACCGGAGCTGCCAGTGCAGTAAATCATGTCTTGATTGCAACGTAAAGACTGGATACTGCCCAAAACAGGCGCTGACCCAGAGCCGTGAATCGTAGCTTCGGCATGTCATCTTAACATTAATAAGCATTGCAATTACCAACTGTGCAACAACATAATTATGGAACGGCTGACACAGAAGCCGGGAGGGAGACAGGCTAGTTACAGGCAAGGGTGAGTCTAAATGAGCGACGCATGGTCTCGAACATCGGTGTTTTCGAGGGTGTCATTCAGAAATAAATGTTACGCTAAGATACCTTTACCGCAGTGTTTTAGCAGGCAGCCTAGTTATGAAGATCGTTGGGAGTGAGACAGTTGATCCCCGGTTGGTGTCTTCTGCCAGATTAATATACTGCTTTCAATAAGAATAATGGTATATTATAATGGCTTGTTTTAATATAGTTGCAAAAGTAATAGTGAATGCAATGTCGGTGTATTCTTAGAACTCAAATGTCGCGCATAGACAGTGCCGGTCTTAGGACACCCGGGGATCAAATTGCGAACACGTTTTACAAAATGCAGCGAGGCATGTTACGAAAATGATGCCATAAACTCCCTCGACGAATATCATTGCATCATTTCCTCGATGGATAAGATTTGCATAAATGGTGTATGCAGGAACTTAGGAACATTTCCGAAAATATGACGGTCGTCGCCAGTTTCCTCTACAAGACTAATTGTTAAGACAGCAAACGTGGGACCATGGGTTCCATGACCCCACGCTCCTGTCCCTGTAGCGATATCCATATCAACCTGATCACGTATTCATTTTGCAGGACTCCAAAGGATCCTGAAAACCGAAAATATTGTGATCAGATTATATTGCATTACACGCTTATTGGCATGTGTGTACCATCCACGATGAGCCTGCGGCTATCACAGAACCTGGCCAAAAAACCAATGCGCAGTACAGACGGTAGTCAGTCACAGTAGCCGCATACATTCAGCCAGTGTTATGTCAGTACTTCATCCCAGGTCACGGCGCCACTGCGCAGGTGACCCTTGAGAGAGCGTCGGAAGGATCAAACCGGCATCCCAATTAACTTCGTCGGTAGCTCGGGGCATCTGCAGCGGAACCTATGTCGTGACCGGGTCACGCGTGGTCCGCTCGTCCTGCGCCAATGCCGGGGCTGTCGAGTCTCTCCCACGGGCCACAGTTCATCAGCGAAGCAGTGTAACGCGCCGTACTGCAGCGGGCTGTGCCCCGGAACCAGATAACGAGCCAGTGCGTAGCACCTGGCCCGGTCCCATGCGTCCAGCGGTTGACATCTGGCCAGCGGCGTGACTAGGATTGGCGCTAGGGGGACGGGTTTGGAGGGGTCCACCTACCCCATTAAAGAAGCACCACATTTTGTATTAGCAATGACCCTGGTTCCACTTTCTGGAGCCCTCAAAGTCATCTTTAGGGGCCGGAACAATTGTTGTGCGTCCAGCGTAATTTCCAACGGCCTTGTGAGAGGTTTTGGTCCCCAGCGTCATTTGCAGGGGCCCCTGCATTTTAGAGCCTCATTGTGATTTTCAGGAGCCCCGATGCGATATTTGGAGGTCCATGGAGTCATTCTGAGGGCCCCTGCGCGACTTTTAGGCCCCTAATGTGATTTTTGTAGGTCATGGTGCAAGTATTGGTCACCCGCGTCATCTTCAGGGCCCTGTAGCGACTTTGTTGACCCCCAATGTGATCTTTAGAGGCCCGGCGCGATTTTGGGAAGCCCCAGTGGGATTTTTAGGGAGCCTGCCAGAAAATTTTGCGAACCCCGGTGCGATTGTTACGCCCTCAACCTTTCAAGGGAGGGGGTCACCTGCCCACAATTTCCCCCACCCTCTTCGGTACGCCACTGCATCTGGCCTGATCCTACGCGTCAAGTCAACCGAGTTTGCCCCACACAAAAATCCTTCTTTTTGTGCCGCCGAATATGAGTTGAGTTATTTATGCACGTAGTAGAATCGCTTCTACTGTCGGTTCTACGGGAACAGTGGGCGCTGCACTTTCGACACATGAATGTTATATTTTATTTCGGGAGTCTAGAGTCGCAATATTGCTCACTGGATACATTGGGGTTTTCCGCTGTATGGAGAGCCACAGTATCCTGCCAGACAGACCCTCCCACTACATACTGCTTTACCACCCAAACCCCTCCGAAAACCTGCTTCGATTCCTCCACCCAGACCGAACCCACCATGTCTGCCAACTCCATCCAGACTGAACCCACTACGCCTCTCGAGCGCAAAACCCGCGCCCGTCGCCCTGCAGTCCCTCCAAAATCATAAACCGGCCAGGCCCGTCGGGCTCCAGTTTCGCGATCCACTCGATCAAAATCTTACCCTGCACCACTCCAACCCCACACAGTAGCGCCAACAGACACTGATCGGGTTTGGCAACGGAGAGCATCCTCTAGTAGAATGCCGATGGTCTTACGAGCAAATTCATAGATCTTAAATCCGAAATCGTGCAACAAAAACCATCATTAGTTTCGCTCCAAGGAGCATATTTTCGAAATTCTGACCATATTTTTAGTCTTAAAAATATGGTCAGTTGGAACAGCAACTTTTAGTTAAAAAAATAACTGGAACAACAGTTCAGATTCCACTTGGCATGTCGAAAACGTCAACGGTCCGATTTGGAAATTTGACGCTTCCATACTCATCGCTAACGACATTTCTCATCGTCGAGTAAAGTTCAACTATTCCCTGAACTGCGTAGCGGTTAGCCTGAAAATCGTTCATTGCCAAACACACTGTCATCATACTATACATATCGCCGTCAAATACTGAGCATCTCTAAACATCTCCTCACACAACAGTCGAGCGACTTGCTGCTTCAGGCTCCTCCACAAATTCTCATTATGGGAGACCTAAGGATAAACACCTCTCCTGGGACACCAGACGGACTCCAGAGGCCGTGAAATTCACCGGTTCATCTCGGACCACAACTTTGTACTTCTAAACACCGGGCCACCACCCGCACAACCTGACCTGAGGAGGCTCGGACAGCTGCATTGATTCAACGTGCCGCTTCCAACGATTACGCTCACCATTTGTCCGGCCAGTCTCAGACGACCCGGGCTGAGCGACCATATTATTACACCGACACATCACTTCAACATTCCCTTTTCACGGACAACATGATCATTTGGACAACAGCACAGTGCTTCCTAAAAGTCGGGCAAGCTATTTAAACAGCTCTTGGGCTGCCCTCTGTCCGCAGAGACATCACCAGTGTGGGCAGCGCCATTAGCCATGAATATGCATAAAGTGTGTCGTGAACCAACCAATAAACAATAAACAAACAGATACATCACCCACCCATCACCCATCACATATAGCTGCTTACGCCCAAAACCGACAACTTTCCTTCACACCGACTGCAAAGCCATCGAACAGGCGAACAGTTTTAGGTTCTTGGGAGTACACTTAGACCTAAACCTTCGCTTCAACAGACATGTCATTGACATTTCGAAGAGATGTGCGAAGCGCGTCAATCCACCCCGTCCTCCAGCAGGCGCCGACTGGGGAGGAGACATCAAGCCATTACTGCGACTGTACAAGGAAATAATACGCCCCATCCTAGAATACAGCGGCATCATCTTTACTAACATTTGGCCGGCACTGAGCACAAAACTAGAAATCATGCAAAACAGCAGCAGCATGACAGCCACAAGAGGTATCAGCAGCACACCCGTCAGCCGTTCATGGCAGCCAGTCTTCTAGAAGACGCAAACATGCCGCCCCTTCGCTTCAGGACACAACAGCTGTGTCGATACCACATCAAAATCATGCTTCTTGAAAGCCACCCGTCACAGCGATGCTTTCGGCCTGGTAGATACGACAGGAGTCGGTTTTGCCGCAAACTCCCACCGTTTAGTGTTCAAATTTCCACGGCTCCTTCAGATATGAGCCTCACAATGTCAGCAACTGCAGCAACAGCAACAGAATGGCCCACTGGGCCATTCTGATTCCGTAGCCAACGAAATGTCGAGCACTTGTTGTAGGAAAAGAAAGGGTATAATACACCGGCTGAAGTACTCCGAACCTCTTACAGATGAGCCCATCTCCACAATCACAAAAAGCTAGTATTCACGGATGGGTCAAAACACGAGATCAAAGTAGGCATCGCCATCGTTGGACCAAGCCTTATGTTTTGGAAACGTCTACGGGACAACTTTTCCATCTTCACCGCTGAAACAGTGGCCATACCGGTCGCAATATCCATCCTAAACAGGCGCATAACGAAAAACGTAGTAATCTGTTTACACTTCAGATCAGTCCTTCAGCCAATTATCTACATAAACGCTTGGCCACATCCAGTTATTGATTGAAATCAACAAGCTGCTGACAGCAACGTAAGTAACATTTATTTCCTCTGGACTCCGAGCCACTTCAACATTCAAGGAAATGAGCAAGAAGATGGGCTGGCAAAGCAAGCCTTAACATCGATCACTTGTCACAACATGGAATATTCGGTGTACGATTACAAAGCACTCCTGCAACGTCACATACACAAGCATTTCAAGAACACATCGACACAGCACAGCCCTACACCTCACCGCTACAACCACACCCACAGCACCGAGCCAACGTTAGGCAAATGGAACAGATCAAACAATTCACGCCGTCAAAGGGAAGTCATCCTCACTAGGCTTAGCACTGGATGCACAAAACTAACTCAGCCTCAACTAGATGGTTAACATTGTGCACGACCTCATTGCGACACTTGCAACACCACATTGAGCATAAGTCACATCCTGCTAGACTGTAGTAGCTTTAACGCTCAAAGACAACCACTTAGGTTTTCCGCCTAAAAAGGGGCATCATCCTGTCGCTTCCATCGCGTCTGGGTGACACCCACCCACAGATCCACCAATTATTATTTGGTTACCTGTTCGCCACGAAGCTAGCAGGAGCATTATAAATACCCCAAGCACTCATAGCAGTAACGTAAATAGACATCCACGAATGACACCGGCGGTACATGGGCCGATTCGCCATCCCCATTCGAAATAAATGGCAACCTAGTGGCTTCGTCGGGCTTAGATGAGCCGACTTGCTTCAAAACTCAGCTTAGCGTAAAACGGTTACCCAGAGGTACCATCGGACCTAGAGAAGCCGATTTTCCTTGTAATTAACAACGTAGATGGTTACCCAGGGGTGCAGATGACGTAGATAAGTCGGGCTACAAACACCATGTAACCTCATACATAAGCCTGCATGAATGCATGCTACTACTAACTACTGCTCACGACTAACGCGCGGCAGCCGGCGTGGTAGGTGGTGTGGGAAATGTTCTTGTCCGCACGGTAAGAGTCCTTCGGTGTTTTTCGACTGGAGTAGGATAATGTAAATAAATTGTAAAAATAAACTTTCTCGTGAGCACGCCCCCACCCCATCTACAATCTATATTGCGGAGAAGTAAAGTAAACTAAAATTTTCAACATTTAGGAGATCTCCAAACGCCCCCACCTAGCTTTCAGTGCCTTAACATTGCATGCACCATAACGTAAGGCTGCATTAACGTAAATGTACACTTGCCTTAAACTAGCGTGCGAGACCCATTCGCTGTAGAGGCAGCGAAAATGACCTCTATGGTCCGCCACGCCTCTAAACACACTCCCCTCCACTTAGCCAGGCATGTGTGGACCTAAATATCGTGCGCCCATAAACCGATGCTCACTAAGAACGTGTTTATGGTACGTCAGGTAATTGCCCAGGGGAACCGGCCCGATCAGGGAAACCGAGCACTGGAGGCATACTTTGACATAACAAACCATAATTTTGGCGATTTTCGTTTTGAATATGGCCATGAGCTCACCAAATCCAAGTATAAAAGCAAGCGGGTGACGCGATACCAGCAACGACTGCCTTCCGGGTCAAGGAGGTCATATCGAAAGGTAATTTATGACGATCATAATGGACATCAAGTTCGATCATTTGCATGGTTAATTTGGTAGGTAATTTTGTAACAGGTGATAACTGAAGTCCTCCGTTTATGATGGTTATGATGGCTATATTATGATGGTTGAATTATAGTATCAAGCAGCCTAATGCAGACTTCTAGCTGAACTATGGATTGTTCTTCATCAGCGCTAAGTGCTTTAAGAATTTGGCAAACAATAGCTGATTGGCCTTATGTATCAATAAGGTCGGCTCAGACTGCCTCCGCAGTTGTAATTGTTGGTATTTGTACCTAATTGGACTTACTTCATTTCTTATATGCACGGCTGTGCCACGAACAACTTTGTAGTTTCCGTTCCAAAAACATTTGAGCACAAACAAGTTTTTCCAAATTCGTCGCGAGTATTTTAATTGCATAGCATTAGCATGTTTTGTGCTAGGAACAATCCTGGGACTGCTCTGCTGGGCAGGGGGTGCGGTGTGCTCCCGGAATCAGTAAAGTAAAGTTGTTGAATCAGTAAAGAAATGTGTTCTTGTGGGGAAAAATAGCCTGCTGACCTCATCCTTATAATTTTGAGTGGGAGTCAGACGCATGGTCGCACTGGCTTCCACCTGGGTCTGTTACTGATACGGAGCGGGTATGTAAGCTGCCACACATCATGCTATTTGCACAGTGCAAGTGACCATCACACCTCCATTTTTTTGTTGAACACGTGGCGCGCCATGACGTATGGTCCGCGTGTCTGGTACTAATATGTGAGTTTTAGGGGAAAACTATCGCTAAGTTGCGAGAGTTAAATCAGTGCGATAGGCAGGTAATGTTCGATTGCATTGAGCATTTCAGATAAGTCCTTGTTCCGTCCGGATGTGAAAAAGCTGGATGCCATGGGCGAATTTAATAATAGTGGAATTTTAGTAAAATGGTTCCATTTGTTTGCAAGCATGGAAGATATTTGGCAACTGAACAGCTCGCCCTGATACACTGCAATTTGCTCCGACATGTTTTTCAACCAGATATTGGCCGCGTCCTTTTTTGAAATTATAATTGCTGTGTCAAATGTTTAACATAATTTGCAACCTCATGAAAATCGACCACAAATAATTCAAATGTCACAATAATGTTCCATTATCTACCACAGCGAAGCATTTTGGGAGACTTAAGATCACTAACATGGAATCAGTGTATCGGTGTGAATGTTCCTCAAGAGCCTGCCTGGTCACGCCGTCATGTGACTTGCCGGGTCAGAGCGAGCGACCGCTGCAGCTGTGGCGGGTGTGGCAGATTGTGACGGATGTGGCAGACTGTGACAGGTGTGGCAAACTGTGGCGTGTGTGGCAGACTGTGGCGGACATGGCAGAATGTGGCGGACGTGGCAGACTGTGGCAGGTGTGGCAGACTGTGGCGGGTGTGGCAGACTGTGGCGGGCGTGGCAGACTTTGGCGGATGTGGCAGACTGTGGCGGGTGTGGCAGACTGTGGCAGTTGTGGCAGACTGTGGCGGGCGTGGCAGACTGTGGCGGGTGTGGCAGACTGTGGCGGACGTGGCGGACTGTGGCGGACGTGGCAGACTGTGGCAGGTGTGGCAGACTGTGGCGGGTGTGTCAGACTGTGACGGATGTGGCAGACTGTGGCGGACATGGCAGACTGTGACGGATGTGGCAAACTGTGGCGGACGTGGCAGACTGTGGTGGGTGTGGCAGACTGTGGACGCACGAGAGGCATGGTCCGCAGCTGCAGTTCCACTGCGGGTGTCGGTCGCGAGGTGGAGGAGTCGCGCCGCAGCCGGCCAGCCAGGCGTACCCACGCCGTACCCACGAGGTCGCCGGGTGCCGGGTGCCGCCTGCTCTGACGACATCCTGCCGGTCAGGCATCAGTGCTGACATGGCTGCTGTGCCGGCCACTGAGTGCAGCCTGCTCTGACGGCATCCTGCATGCCGAGGGAGAGGAGTATGGCCGCATCCGGCCTGTCAGTCATCGGTACGGAGGTGGCCGTTGCGACGGACACTGGGTGCAACGGAATGCAGCGTGTCGTTCTCGGAAATTTGCACTGCTTTGGGCTGGGATGCTTTGTGAAATGATTTCGATTTTGGTTTTAGTGCATTCGAGTTTGTCCATACGGACAAATGTTGTGTTCGGTTTTTCACCCATGGCTCTGAAAATTATGGTATGAAATTGGTATTTGTATTGGTTTTAGTGTACTTACTGGCAGCTCCAGAGGAGCGTAAGACACTACCTTTACCACATCGTGCGTGTTTCCAAGATGTTGAAATCTGATTCTCAACTTTCAACCAAAGTTTGGTTGATTTGGCCAGATTCTTTTGCCGATGCTCAACGAAATGTATTAGTAACATCCCGCGTTGGGTGAGCTAAGTTTGGCCTTAAAAGTCAACATTGTAACCCGCAAGTCAGAAACAAGATGTGGGAGTGCATTCGACGCTCCGTAAACACGTCTTCATCCACTCTTCCTTATCCTTTCATGAGCTAGACTCATTAGGTCATCCAGGTTCTGACGCCCTTCGTATTCCTTCATTGTCACAAAGCTAATTAGTCGTGCCATGATGTACGTTATTCAGATTGGTTTATCATCATTGCACATAATTGTTAACAAGATACACTTATTAATGCGTTTATTGTCCGCCGGATGTGTCGGGCAACTAGATGTAATGCAATCAATTAATCTGAGCAAGAAGTTTTTGCTCCAGCAATCGACTTGGGCGACTCACCCTCATCCAGCGAGCTGTAGCTTCAAATTGTCTGATTGTTGTCCGTTGTTTCCCTCCACCGTTCGTCCCTCTTTCGCACGAGCGCCTGTCAAGTTATAGCTGCTGTAACTGTAAGTCATCGCTGCTCGTTGTTAATGCTGTTGTTATCTGTTTTTGGTACTGATGCAATAGTCGACAATGGATGTTTGAGGAACAAGAGAATATCCGGTTAGATACGCCTTCGTGCGTATCTCTCATGGCATTGCAGCTGATACGATGCGCTGTGTTGCGCGGTCGACGTTCATTCCGCTTCGTATTGTGTGCGCTGAGTACCAGGATAGGTGTGCCCGTGCTGGCGTATCTGTCTGTATGCCTCCATCGTGCCCAAACTAGTGTGAGAGCATTGGCTGCATGTGTGTGTGTGTGTGTGTGTGTGTGTGTGTGTGTGTGTGAGTTTGTGATTAGATGCGTACAGGAGAATATCGCGGACACCGCGCGGCGGTATTACTGTTGTTCTACAGCTAGTGTAGTCGCCTGGGAACGATTCAATGAACAACAGCAGCCACCACCAACACTCAGTATAACTCAGTCAGAAATTTAGGATGTGATTGTTTCTAGTGGTGGTTTGTAATGGTGGTATAGTGGCCAAATTGCAGAACACTTGTAGATGTAGGCCGATTTTAGCACATTCCGTAAAAATCAGGGATTTCTTACATACAATCCATTTTCAACGGCACCATAGGGACGAATAAAAAAAACGCAGCGGAGATTCACATACAGGGGAAGGAGAATTGGACTGTGTATTTCATTATGTTGTAGTTCATCAACCTAGCACACCAAATTGCACCATATATGCAAGATTGTACGATAGGTGCTCAGTATGCATTAGACAAATTACCTTCCACACATAGATTAACCTCCCCGATTACGAACCATACAGGGAGACTGCAAACACAGCCAAAGCAGCTCCATGGGATTTTGCAAAGCAGAATTGAACGGCGGAGTCGCCATATATCAGGTTGCATGTGTGAAATATGTTGGGTTTTGTGACATCGATATGGATTATGTATATGGCATTATATGCTGGCTTATTAAAAGGCAAAGTTGGTCGAGTCTCGGCTAGCTCGTACGGCGGACGGTAGTGGTGATTATGATTCTTGCAACTTATTGCAATGATTTGCGTTGATTGATAATGTTTTTCACAGTATGTAATATATAGATGTATATATGTACATATATTATTAGTACACCACACGCGAGGCGACTTGGCTCATTCCCGGGCCGAGAAGACTTGGCTTGACATCAACTGAAGCGGCTTGTCACGTTCGAAGCGGCCATCCCCAGGTGAATCATCGCCACTAGGTCCCCGGGCGCTTATCCCGTCGCTCGTGCTCAGGCATGAGCATGAGCGACGGGGTCCGGTGGCTTCGAGCTCGGGGGTTTCGAAGCCTCGGGGGTTCGGAACTCGCGGCAGGCGAGTCTCGCAGCCAGTGATGACCTAAGAACACCCTGCCAACGACCCCCTCCCCATTCTTCATAGTCTGAACATTCCCATTGTTTTATAATTGCTGGTGGGCCGGATTCCGGTGGACTGAGATGGTTTGCCCGAGGTCACCAATGGGCTCAGCCCCTTCAGTCCCAAATTCTTCCGGAGGGGCCCTGGTAGCACTCGTCCTTCCACCCTGGTGACAAGCATGTCTTCAGGAAGGATGCAGGCCACGTCACGAGGGAAGGAGGTAGTGCCGTGTCCAGGAAGGACTAACGGGACTACAAATATGTCCCGGTGCGGAGCTAAATTGCATTGGAACAAGGAACTAATGCTGAAGAGGTTTCAGGCGAAGGAAATTTTTAGTTAATATCTTTCTGCTCAAAGCGATCGCCTTCGGGCCCCCTCAGCCATGCCAGTTGGCCATCTCCTTCATCCTCTTTGACTAAAGTCACTGCGTTGCAGAAGCTTGAAGTTGAACGTATACATGTCATTTCACTGAGAGTAGTTGAACTTGTCCTTGATGAAATGCATGCATTTCCATCTAGATAGAGTGGCAAAATCCCTCAGTCTGACCATCACATCCACCCGGGACGGTAGCGCAAGTAGATCGATCAGTTATGCTGCTGTCAGGCAGTGGTTATTAGTATCTATCCCACTAAAAAGTAGTACAAAAGGTTTAAGTGCCCGTGACGCCGTGATGTCCCTAAACAGCACAAGTAAAAACACTATCAGAAAGGCTCGGATGCACTATCTGAAACGCGATGACGTCCTCGTCTTGATCCGCGATCACATCAAAGTGGCCTTCGTCGAACCAGTAGAAGCACCGTGTCAAGCGCTTTAAGCTCTAATGGGCGGAAGCTCAAACATCCAAAAGTGCACATCGACGATCTTAAACGATGTTCGCGCCGCATGTCTGCATACTAGTGGAGAGCCCCAGGGGAAGCCAGCTAGTTCATGGATAAGGTCGCTATGAGCGTGACTTGGATGGCTGCGTCAGTATCGCTTCTTCGGATATTGACCGCTCCCACAGGCTCAGCAAAATAAGGGGTAAAGGTAGGATAAACGTCAACCGCTTCGTAAGCTTCAGTCAGCGTCGAGAGGTTTACTATGCCCGCGAGGAGCTCAATCATGTGCTTTGGCGGTGTGCTGATGGCGTCTGATGTGGCGAAGCAAGTAGCAGAGCATATCTGACAACTCCACCAGCAACTACAGTGTGTATTGCACGGCAGACGAGAAAAGAGGAAATAGTCACTCATCGTTGTTAGATGTGGAAGAAACGAAAACCCGAGGAAGAAATGAAAAAGAAGGAAGTGGGGAAGAAATGGAAGAAGTGAAAACCCGTGAGGAAATGTCCACCTGGGCTGCCTGATCCGTGGATGAACTGTATACAAGGCCACCGACTTGGACTGCCTGGCTGTTGTCGCTACTGGCGCGCCGGCTGACCGTCCGAGCCTGAGCGTGTCCTGACTATTGTCGCACCGGCTGACCATCTCAGCCTGAGCGTGTGCTGACTACTGGCACACCGGCTGACCGGCTGAGCCTGAGCGTGTGCTGACTACTGTCGCACCGGCTGACCGTCTCAGCCTGAGCGCGTGCTGACCGCTGAGCCCGTGCTGACCGCTGCAACTGTCGCACCGGCTGACCGTCTCAGCCTGAGCGTGTGCTGACTACTGGCACACCGGCTGACCGTCTGAGCCTGAGCGTGTGCTGAATACTGGCGCACCGGCTGACCGTCCGAGCCTGAGCCCGTGCTGACCGCTGCAACTGTCGCACCGGCTGACCGTCTCAGCCTGAGCCCGTGCTGACTATTGTCGCACTGGCTGACCGTCTGAGCCTGAGCCCGTGCTGACTACTGTCGCACCGGCTGACCGTCCGAGCCTGAGCCCGTGCTGACCGCTGCAACTGTCGCACCGGCTGACCGTCCCAGCCTGAGCCCGTGCTGACTATTGTCGCACTGGCTGACCGTCTGAGCCTGAGCCCGTGCTGACTACTGTCGCACCGGCTGACCGTCCGAGCCTGAGCGTGTGCTGACTACTGTCGCACCGGCTGACCGTCTCAGCCTGAGCGTGTGCTGACTATTGTCGCACCGGCTGACCGTCTGAGCCTGAGCGCGTGCTGACCGCTGCTACTGTCGCACCGGCTGACCGTCTCAGCCTGAGCGTGTGCTGACTACTGTCGCACCGGCTGACCGTCTGAGCCTGAGCCCGTGCTGACTACTGTCGCACCGGCTGACCGTCCGAGCCTGAGCCCGTGCTGACTACTGTCGCACCGGCTGACCGTCTCAGCCTGAGCGTGTGCTGACTATTGTCGCACCGGCTGACCGTCTGAGCCTGAGCGCGTGCTGACCGCTGCTACTGTCGCACCGGCTGACCGTCTCAGCCTGAGCGTGTGCTGACTACTGTCGCACCGGCTGACCGTCTCAGCCTGAGCGTGTGCTGACTACTGTCGCACCGGCTGACCGTCTGAGCCTGAGCGTGTGCTGACTACTGTCGCACCGGCTGACCGTCTCAGCCTGAGCGTGTGCTGACTACTGTCGCACCGGCTGACCGTCCGAGCCTGAGCCCGTGCTGACCGCTGCAACTGTCGCACCGGCTGACCGTCTCAGCCTGAGCGTGTGCTGACTACTGTCGCACCGGCTGACCGTCCGAGCCTGAGCCCGTGCTGACCGCTGCAACTGTCGCACCGGCTGACCGTCTGAGCCTGAGCGTGTGCTGACTATTGTCGCACCGGCTGACCGTCCGAGCCTGAGCCCGTGCTGACTACTGTCGCACCGGCTGACCGTCTGAGCCTGAGCGCGTGCTGACCGCTGCTACTGTCGCACCGGCTGACCGTCTGAGCCTGAGCCCGTGCTGACCGCTGCTACTGTCGCACCGGCTGACCGTCTCAGCCTGAGCGTGTGCTGACTACTGTCGCACCGGCTGACCGTCTCAGCCTGAGCCCGTGCTGACCGCTGCTACTGTCGCACCGGCTGACCGTCTGAGCCTGAGCGTGTGCTGACTACTGTCGCACCGGCTGACCGTCTGAGCCTGAGCGCGTGCTGACCGCTGCAACTGCCGCACCGGCTGACCGTCTCAGCCTGGGCGTGTGCTGACTACTGTCGCACCGGCTGACCGTCTGAGGCTGAGCGTGTGCTGACTACTGTCGCACCGGCTGACCGGCCTTGTGCTCAGCCTGGCCGTGCTGACCGTCTGAGCCTGAGCGTGTGCTGACCGCTGCACTCGTCGCACCGGCTGACCGTCTGAGCCTGAGCCCGTGCTGACCGCTGCTACTGTCGCACCGGCTGACCGTCTCAGCCTGAGCGCGTGACCGATTACTGCCGCACCGGCTGACCGTCTGAGCCTGAGCGTGTGCTGACCGCTGAGCATCCTGTAATGCGGCGACAGCCTGCCTCCGATTGATTTGTGAACCTCGGGCCAGTTCGGTTGTACGCTGTTTAACCTGATGACGCCTATGCTCGTGAAGATCAAGTGGTAAACCTCTAGGCACGTGGCTGGGTTACTTCAGATGTCAGTGGTTATTAGAACATCAATTGATGTACTTCAACAACTGATAGTCCTGGAGCCCACCCAGCGTGTGTAGAATCCGCTTGCTGTTCACTTAATCTGCTGTGCTGAGTACGCCGGCACAAACAGCGAGCAGATCTGGACAGAATCTGCTGTACTGGGCACGTCGCCACCGACAATTGTACAAATCGATAGCTAATTGTTCGCATGTCCCTAGCTAATTGTGCACACATCCCTACCTAATTACTGACTAGCTCGGTGTCGGCTCATTGTTGACTGACCCTGGCCAATTGTTGACTAGCCATAGCTAGTTGTTGGCTAGCCCTGGCTAATTGTTGACGAACTTTAGCTAATTGTTGTCTAGCACGGTGTTCACGGTTTCGGTTAATTGTTGACTAACCCTAGCTAATTATTTATTAGCCTGATATCGGTTAATTGCTAGCTAGCCCTAACTATTCGTTGACTAGCCCGATGACGGATAATTGTTGACTAGCCCAGTATCGGCTAATTATTAACAAGACCTAGTTAATCGTTGGCTAGCCCGGTGTCAGAAAATGTTTGACTAGCACTGTTTCAGCTATTTGTTGACTAGCACTGTTTCAACTATTTGTTGACTAGCTTGGTGTCTGTCTTGTTGTGGCTCGAATAGTGTCAAAACGTAAATCACCCCAGTGCACGGTGTTTCACTTCCTGACCTTCCCTTTTATGGCCGGATCATGTCATGATCAAGTGGATGAAACGCCCCTGGGGAGTTCAACCAAGCAGCGTCTGGTGACTTTGCACTCCTGAGGAAAACATGTCGGCGTCCGACTAGATCGAACATTCATTACCATGTTTATGTAGATTCCATTTAGAATGAGCATTTCAGCTGACGGCTTAATTCTGTTTTCCCCCATCCATTGTTGTCGTTGGGACAGGCATTTCATTTCGTATGCGTGTGAGCCGGTGGGAGTATGTATCTCCGTAGAAGTGTGTGCATTAGAGGTGGGGAGTGACACAATTTTGGGACCGAAGCCCGGGCTCAGCCGGACTTAGGAAAGGCTTCAAGAAAAGGTAACTTGAGATAACTTGATAACGCTAGAAACTCAAGTTGTTGGACGTACATCAAATGTTGTGCGATATTTAACATTGCGTTATTATTATTATTACTATTATTACATATATAAATGTATATATATATATATATATATATATATTTATATATATATATATATATATATATATATATATATATATATATATTCTCCAATTCAAGCACAACAAACCCCAACACTGCAATATTAGGGAGAGTAGGCAAATCGCGAAACAATGGATATTTATGGGGAAGCTAAATGGTAATATTGTATTAATTCTCATATTCACACAAAACAAAATATTCGGAGGTACAGATGTCATGGCCATTTCTGATTGAGACCAACCATTGAATACCCAACATCATATAGGTAAGTCGGAAAGCGGTGCACAACGTGGAGAACATGAATGTGTGCAACGGATTATTGGTATCATGCTTCATATCAAATGTCGATCCTTGATGAGCTGGATGCAACTCTCACAAGCATGGATGGAAAATAAATATCATTTTGGTATTGAAATCATGCCTGAACACGATCCTATTTACCCACCGCCTAAAGGAAGTTATGGATTTCTGACCACACCATTCTGCCACGCCATGAAAGGTGCTACGAGCCCATCAATCACTGGCCCTTGACAAGGCGACCCGCCCAGTCGCACCCGCTACACGGGTGGAAGCAATTACAGAAAGTTACGCGATTGCGGCGGACTGGAAATGGACAGAAAGTAATTCGATTTACACACTTTGGCAGGCCATGGCCTAGAATAGACCATGGAACACGCGATGCTGCTTTCAGGGTAAGATAAAGGCAATCGGTGCATTTAGATTGAATTATCCTGCAATTGTATCTGACATGTGATCGTCCGCCCGACACATGTCATTTGTTGGCAATACCATCTTTGATCTGCCAGTGATTGTGGAGCCTCGGGCTAGGGCGGGGATGACCGAGTGGTTAAGGTGTCGGGCTATGGGTGCCAAAGGTCCCGGGTTCGACTCTAGCGCCACTCAGGACATTTCCCAATCCCGCGGCCCACCGGCGAAACAGTGTGGGCGGCGCCATTAGCCGTGAGTGTGCATGAAGTGTCGTGAACCAACCAATAAACAAAAAGCAAGGGGCTTCGGGCTGACCTGCTGAGTGAAAGCAATGGAAGGCGCGGCTTTTCATCCTGATGGTCAGTTGCGGCGCATGGTAGAAGATTCGTTCCAACAGCAGTACACAAAATTCATCTGTGCCATATGTGCTTTCCTGTACTTTAAACCATGAGTGGTTTTATTATATTTTCGCCATTTGCATACCGCTTGTATTTGACGAAATGTTTAATGCACGATTGGTTTAATAATCTTATCTTGTGCCTGTTTTCATGTAGATTATATGTGTTTTCCAGTTTAACTACCAGTGCAGTTGTGAGGATGAATAGCCAATGATTCTCTCTAAAGATCATTACAAGAAGGCACATAAGAGTATAAAGATATTTGCATGGTACGATTATCATTTACCGTATTATTAAGACATACAGCTAAACCACAGTTCTGCAAACACACCAGACGGATTATGAATCGTAATTTCTGGCGTGGATAACATATATATTGAACCACGAGTAAGTGGAACTTTACATTTAAACCACGAACAGTAGTAGAGTGGCTTAAATAAAATGTGTCAACTCACAAGTGGTTGAACAATTTTATTCCATTTCAGCTTTCACGTTGCATTTATTTTCATTCCAGTATAACCACCAATGTAGTGGTGGGGAATGGATAGGAAACGGACTGGCTGATTGTTCTCAGGAATTGTGTAATATATAGGTTATCCCACCGTACGATTAACACCAATCATGCGATTAACGCAAACTGTGAAACCATGGCTTTGCAAACCTCCGTGATGCAACAGTAGTCGTGCTTTCTCTCGTAGGATGCGTCAATTTTATCCCACATCAAAAAGCAGACGTACACTTTGATTTGCGTGCCGAAGACGTTCCTCTCAGTTCTGTCGAGTAGCACAACAAAACATGGGATTAGCACTTTTTTCATAGACGATGAAAGTTCATCCAAGTCGGTTGGGTTTATTATTTCAAATTTGTATTTGATTGCGAAGTGGGTACATCAACTACACCACTCGCAATATCAAATTCCTTTTTCCCACTTGTTTTCGACGGCGACTTGCATGCATTTTTATTCTCACCCGTGGTGTACTTCATTTGCCTGATGTTCTAAAGTGGTCTACTTGAGGCATTCATATTCGCACAATGCACCTTACCGAAGACTAACTTTGTAGTGGGGCAGTTTAGCCAGGATATTAAAACATAGTGCGCTTTTTTTAAACAAAAATAACAAATTTGTCACCCAGGAAATATACCATAATATGAGCAGATATGAATAATGAGCCACGTCACAACTACCACCTGGCGGCCGCGGCGGCCATTTCCAAAAATACAACATCCAGGACCCTGGCTGGTGACACGAGTAATGTTGTTCTGTTGTCGCAAAATCAAAAATGTGGAACAAAATGTCAGTGTGCCAGTCATTTGATTAATGTTGCTTACAGAAAATTAGCTGATAGGCTGTAATCATTGTGTGGACGCAGGCACCAGGGGGCCGTCCCAGGCCATGTGGGTGCGCAATGGCGCGGAGCATGGCCGCATATACGCTGTGACATGTATACGTTATTACGCATATACGCTATAGCGTATGTAAGTTATTACACATATACGTAGCGACGTATATATGCTGTTACGAACATACGCTATGACTTATGTACGTTACTATGCATATACGCTATGGCGTACATGACGTATATACGTCATTGCGTATATACGCTATGACGTATATACGTTATTACGTATATACACTATGACGTATATACGTTACTATGCAGGCACCAGGAGACGTCCTGGCGCATGCATCATGATGAACAAAATGATAATCTCACGTATTGTTTGGGAAATAAACAGAACTGAAAAAAACGTTTTCAACACGCAAGTAAAAGTTTCCTTGCTTTTTGGCGTGGTATACAATTGATTCATCCCACGTCAGAAAGAACAACTACTGTTGGATCGCGTACACTTGTAGAGGTGTAGATTAGCAGTATGCGTTAATTGTACGGTTGGTGTTAATCGTACTGGGTAATATATAACACTTTTATTATACAGTACCTGTGTTCAAAAACCTGTAGAGCCAGTGCATATGCTGTTCCCTTCCCACCGCATTACACTCCCCACTCCACACTCCCACTCCCCATTTCCCACTCTCCACTCTGCACAGGTTCGTTCAGCTTTGGCACAATGCAATTCCTGAAATATCGGTCGCACTGAACTTCACCCAATGAACATCGAGTAGACCGAAATGTAAAGAATGGCCTTGATCCTTCAAGTGTTGCAACATGAGACGTTAGTTGTGCTCACCTGCCGCAATTGAACATTAAAATGCGGGGATCAAATGCGGGTCAGTCTTCAATAATATGAAATTGTTTCACGCCATGAATGGCGGATGTTCCGGTTACATTTCGCCCTGAACCAATATGAACTAAAAACTTGACGCTTTTACATCAATTTACTGCAAATACCGCGCAAAATCAGAAGCACTTCCGACCATTTGTGTCGACTGGCTGACACGACCTCAGGTCTCAACACCGCTTGCCAACAAAACCCTCAAGATTGGCGGTCGTGTGTCGGCTGGTCCGATGGTCATGGATCGGCGCGTCTCTAAAAGTCACTCTCCACCACCAAGCGCTATCAGTCGCTATATGGCTATTGCAAGCGTCCGACCACATCGAAACTGCCAATATGTGTTTTCGCTGCTGCCTTGCGTGATGCTGATGGTGTGAAAGATATGCACCACGATAAATTTGGAAAGAAAGTAATTTAATGTCCTGGAAAGTCTGCTAAACAGTCCAAAATGAATCGTGATAGCACGTGTTGTTGGCATGAATAGTGCATTTCGTCTGCGAAAGAATAGAGTTCGCACATACAGAGGAAAGTGCGTCAGAAGATCTCATGGGTCTACTTTGTTTTGAGGATGTTTCTGATGAGAGAAGCATGTTTACATCTACAAGCTGGGATTGCATTTTGAAATGTTGTTGGTCATTGTGGAATAGGGATCCCGTGAAGTCATATAGAATGTCAATTAGGAGTCAAAAGATGAGTTTGTGTTGCGCTCGATCGACCCGAACAATGTGGGGTCGATCGAGTGGAACGACACAGGCGGAGTCAGTCGAAATGACGCTGGCAAATTCTAAATAGAGCGTGCATTGGCAAAGTACACAACCATTATAGCACTGCTCATGAATTTGGAGTGCTTTATTCCAGCCGGAAAGGATCGTATTAGCATAACCAGAGCCCTGTTTGCTTTTCGTGCCATGTCATTGACATGAGTTCCAAGTGGTCATATTCAGTTCAGCATTACGCCCACATCGCGAATTTCCTTCATTTACATTTGCATGGATTTAGATTTAATCCCCACCCGATTTAATCCCATACTCCGAAGCGATCAGCGATTTCTCTTTCAGGAATATGCCTTCTGGCGGGGAGTGGAATTTTGCGGAATATTGTTATGTCAGCTGCAAAAAGCAGACAATAAGTGACGATCGTTGGATAAATTGTTAATAAATATTGGAAAGAGAAGAGCAGCCAGGAAGGAACCTTCCGGGACCCCGGAAACTACTGTTCTCCAACTTATGTGTCGGCATTCACGATGGCTTTCTGGGTCCATACCAGACACATACGAGGTGAACCATTTGAGAGGAAGATCCTGCAGATGGTAGGATTGTTCTGGGTTTCTGATGAGCAGGGTGATTAACAATTTGAGAAGCAGCCGAATAATATGTGTGAATTGAGTCCATCCACACGTCCGACATCTGTAGAAAAGCTTCCTGTAGGGGACACTTGGAACACAGAAATCCCCCCGTTCATGTAGCGACAGGTACCGCGACGGAAGTCGTCGTCGCTGCTAACTCAGCAGTCTCCGCCAGCCGGGCTGTCGAGGCCAGTGTATATTGTGACCCCTCCCCTCCGGTCAAGTTGCATAGCTGACCTCGATGCCGTCGGCCGCCGCGAACGTCGCTGTCTGATGTCTGACGGAAGTTGACGTATGAGTGTCTGACGGTCGGATGTGGCCGTCATGGGTGTATGGTGATGTGACAGCTTGTTCTGGACCATAGCGCCACGAACTACCGGCCGCCTGTGTGCAACGCGGTTCAGCTTACGTAAACATGTTATGGGTTATTGTGTCTGTCGCCAGCAGTAGAGTCAGCCGACCGGGGCCGAGGCTTAGAGGTGTCTAAGACAGTCTGACCCGCTGGTGTAGTGCATCGAGTCTGGGCAGTGCTCTGGTTAGTTAGAGCCGCGTGACGATGACGTGGTCTCTGGCGTTTTTCCAAGGGCGGTTGCCATGAGGCCGAGTCGCCGAGCGATGTGGAACGCGCTGGACCTCATTCAACTTCACTTCTCGCTCTCTCTATGAATGGACGCTGCGGGGCGGCTGGCCGGTGACCAGCCTCCCGGGCTCACTACTGAAGGTATGTCTGAGACTGACTGTCTGAAACCGCTGTATAACTGTTGAGATGTAATCTTGTAAGATGGGAGTAGTATGTTTGAAGATCGATCCGTTTGCAAGTTGAAGATTGTGTGCGAACGTTATTAACAAGAGACTGATATGGTGTCAGGCTGAGTTTATATGAAGACTTGGATGCAGATATGTGTGAGATGGCCCAGAGCCATTTAAATTATAACCGGGTTAAAAAAAAATCGCGAACGTCGAGGTCCATAGTCTACTCACGTGCCTAATAGAAGTTTACGTCAGACAAAGTAGGTAATGTCTGAAAAAGCTCTGGGGGAGCAAAACTTCATTACATATCGTCCACACATCAGTAGAAACATCAGTGGATACTTTTGTGCAGTATGACCACCTTGACCTGAAGCCATGCTGCTGGATACATCATACAGAAACCACATGTTAAAACACATAGTAAACTACTCACTCTAGCGTTTTTCCGAGGAAATATAAGAAGAAAACTGATCGATAGTGGTTCTTAAGCTTTCTTGTCACTATTTTTGTGCACGTGAACATGTCCTTTTCCGTCGGTTTGGAATTACCCCTAAGCTTACTGAAGGGTTTAATATCTTGGTAAGAGTGTGTGAGTTCCACCACACACTCACGGATTTTGCGCGAACGCTCACGCTGTTCACAGGTCTTGTGAGAACCGATGGACTGCCAGGCTGCGGCCATTGCTAATCCTGATAGGTGTAGCCGTGAATGAGGATCCAGAAGGTGCACTGGTGCAATCGGGTGCTGTTTGGCTGTCGGGTCTCTACAGGTTCCAGTAATAGCCCCACTCAGAGCAGCTGCGCGTTTGCTGTCATCACAAATGGTGCCTTGATTCCTAAAATAACACATACGTGATATTCGAGATATTTTAGACACATTTCATGTCAAGGGTCAAGGGTAAATGCCTTTTCCGGTTAGATTAAAAGTCTTCTACCAAGCTGCGTAAACATTACAATTATTTCGTACCACAAATATATCTAAGATCAGCTCTTTTTCTGTGGAAATCAGCTCCGGTCCCATGCCACAGCTTGCGACGACATCGGCCAAATTCCGGCTCCTTTGTCCGGAACGTCGCACTCACGGGCGGGTCGAACCACGAGGTGGGGGGGGGGACGCGCTCGTCAGCGTCACCACGGGCACATTATCTGCCATGACAGACTCCAACAGGTCATAAAACGTGTCCGCCGCGCGATTAACATCCCGCCCTTCCAAAAGACTCCACGGGATGAGCGCAGGACTCCAGCGCGGGCCCTCGAAGTCCGCCCGCTTGACATTAAGTGCACGGCGTGTGGCGTCCGCCATCACTGTGGCGCGGTGCTCAGTTTCGACGCCGCGGGGCACCCAGACCCCAACAAAGCGCACTGCCGACGAAGCGTTGGCGGGCTCGTGCAATGCGTGTGTCCACTTAGCGTCAATCTTGCTGCGATCAGGTTTGAAATGAGCACACGTACGAAGCCCAACCGGGAATAGAACCCAGGCAATCGGAGGCGTATGTGGCGTGCTGCCCAGCACGTCCACTTACGACGCGACTGCGACCGCATAAGTTATAGGCTTAGTTCAGACGTGCTACTGGGACTCCTATTAAGTCTGACGACTTCCTTACTTTAGGACTTCCTCCTTGACTTCTCCTTGACGAACAGAGCATGGCAGCCAATTCGAGTGCCCGCAAGTCGTCCGCTAGAATGCATTTGTTCGTCCATGCATCAGCTATGCATTTCAAATGTTTATTTTGTCAGACAGCATGTAAGCCTGACGCTCCCCAGTTAGTTAGTTAGTTATTTGGGTTTTATGGCGCATCAACTGCAGTGGTTATACAGCGTGATGCTCCCCAGTTTTGCTTCCGACACGTTTTGCATTTGTACGAACACATTGTGCGCTGCACATTTTCTTTCCAGCAGTGCACTTCACTTCAAACGTTTGTTCTCCCCACGACCTCTCTAGATTCCCTGCTCCGAACAGCTGTACAACACCTCCTTAAATCTACCATTGAACAATTCCGTTTCATGCTTGTCAACATGAAGCCCATCAAAAGCAAGTATCCACTTTCTAACAAAAGCCAACCCAAAGATGAAAAACCTGCATCCCGTTTTCCACGTGCCGTTTTTCAAGCTTGGCTACCCTTCCATTGATGATTAATTCATGCTTGTCCTTTCCCTGCTGACCTGTGAGCAGGTGGCAGGTTTCCGGGACCGTGCTCACCTGTGAGCAGGTGGCAGGTTGCCGGGCCCGTGCTCACCTGTGAGCAGGTGGCAGATTGCTGGGCCCGTGCTCACCTGTGAGCAGGTGGCAGGTTACCGGGCCCGTGCTCACCTGTGACCGCTCACTAGTGGTATCGAGCGCGCCGGTAGTTGGTGGGCGGCTGTTTGTTTACCAGACTGCGCGGCCTCTGGGATTACGCTACCGGCGAAGTCTGCGGTGGAACAATCCAGTCGGTTTTTCCGGCTTAAATCCAATTCCAACAAGTTGCATTCATCATATAAAGTGGATGCGCATCGCCACCAGCCAAAAAAAAAGCTGAAAAAACGTAATTCGTTTTATTGAAGTGTAGTTACGAAGCACCGTGCCAAGAAGGAAACATCACATTCCCCAGTTTAAGTCAATTGCACCCACGCCTGTGTAGCTGTGTGGAAACGCCTCGAAAAGGGAACGGTATTCAGCCAGATTGCCGGATAAAAAAAAACGGAGGATGCCAGTACCCCGCACAGAAGTTGAACTGAAGAATTCAGAATCCGCTCCTCATGCCCAATTTATCTATGCTCTTTACCAGAACAAAAACAATACACGAAAAATTCAGCGTTCTCTGCCGTTGAGCCAATTAATATAAATGAAAGAAAAACTAGAAACTGTGTGCACATTGTATCTGCTGTACGGTGCGTAAAACTCGATATAATATGGACGATAATTCAAAGCGGCAGGTACTAAGTAATGCATGCAAAATGTTGAATCATTTCGTCATCAAATAGTTGCTTCAATTGTTCATTTTCGTTTGTCAGTTATTTGAAGATTATGGCGGATGAGATATTTGAGAATTGCAGTATAATCTTATTTGAGGATTGTACTCCATTGCTCATATAGCGTTCATACTATTTCACTTCGAGGAACGAAGTTTGGCTACATTGCAAGCTAATTTTGTACCTACAATGCATAATACCACACAAATGACATGGAATGTCGATAATAGCTGATCACGTGGAGCGAGGTGGCGCAATCCGTTCCGCCCTGCTGTTTTCCGACATCTCATAAACGGGCGGACATATGGTAATTAAATCTTGTGGCTGTCAAAAGCTGACATGATGCGCTAATGCGCATCATGTTGGAAAAAATCGAGAATCGCTTTTTGGGAAAAATCGAAAAATTGAAAATAAATCGAATCTAAATCGAATCGAAAATCGAAAAACCGAAAATAACAAATCGCAAAGCATCGAAATAAATCGGTAAATATGGGAACTACGGAACGTGAAGAGCTGATCAACAAGCCGAAGAGCGTTAAAGGTCACAAAGGTTCGTCGATGCTGCGGTACGGTGGGACGGGGTGACGGTGATCTCGACCTCATTTGACCCTGAGGGCAAATGACCTAGGTCATTAATTGATGTTGAGGCGAGTTTACTATAGCCCTAATCTATCCCCAAATTTTTGCGCCTTTAGCTCCAGTAGTTTGTGGGATCTTAAGAAGCAGGTCCAAACTCTCCTCCGATTCGCGTTAAGCGAGGGTCCCTTTGGCTACCGTGTTAATAATAACTGTACTGTGTGCGTCTATATATGGTGTATCTATCCTTCTATCCATATATATATATATATATATATATATATATATATATATATATATGTATATATCGTCGTACAGCCCCTGTTTCGCTGATCAGGTTGTCGGGTCTCTTCCCCGGTGAAGTGTAGGACGATGAGGAGCCAACCTCACGGATAATGAAGTGTCCATCATTCTCTGACGATGAGGACAACGAACTTTCCTCCAATACGACGATCCTTTGCCGTCAAGATCTGCCTCGCTTCTTTCCCGTCCGCCAATTCTCCCTCTCTTCCTGAAGCCGCATCCCGACCTCTAGCCTGGCCTGTGTCATGTCCACCGATGTCATGCTGAGTCCGCTCGAACCCTCCTGCTGAATGTGTAGAACGGCTTGTCTTCCTCGTTGTCCATCATTGGCAGTGCGATCCTGTACTGGTCGTGTAAAATATCGCCTAATCACTTTCTAATATTTGTTTTTTCACACGATAATTTTGTGTTCAAAGTGACTCGTCTTCTCCAAAGTGTCAATCGCATTAAACAGGGAATTGGTCTTCCGTACTGCGTAGCATCTTGTCATGGTGAATGTCCTGGTTGTTTCGGAACACTAACAAAGCATGGAACATGTTTCCACATTTTTAGTTCGCAATGTACGTGTCTCTCACTTTTTTGGCGAAACACGTTTTAATACCTGGGCTTTAGGTTGCTTCGGCCGGACTTGATCATCCGCGTGTTTTAATAACTGGGGCTTTGTAGGAAGAAGCTGCCCAGCATATTACATTCAGGCCGATGAGCCAAATATCAGCGACTTTCCTTGTCTCCATGGCCAGATAAGACATCCCATAATCTAACGCACTCAGTCATCTTCCCAGTCTGATTAAGCCTCAGATTCTGATTAAGTATTTCACATCAGTATCTTCTCCCCTCCCCAGTGCGATGCAGCTTCAGGTTGGCGTGGAGTAGGACACTTTCACACCGCCACGCCGACAGCGACCGTGTCCAGACGCGGGTGCAAGCCGACCCCGATACATCATGCTGCTGTGGGGGAGTTCCTCTTCCCTGGCAGTGATAAATCTATCGACCGTCGCGTTGCGATCCCCCACGGTTGAAAGGTCTGCGTTACTGTGCACAACATTTTCTATTGCGACTCGACAAGCTCAGAGCAGCGATGAGGGCAGGATTAGCGTAGCCAAATGTAAAACGATTCCGACAGCAATTTAGAAGCGCGTCTGCCGGCACCACGATGACAAGCCAGCGTCCGCTCGCGACCGCTCTACCTCAGTCTCTCCTGACAGGTGACAACTCTGCGACGACTCCCTGCGAGCCCGCACAGCCCCGCCATGGGCGACAACCCACGACAGGCGTGATTGGCCAACACCTTACAAGAAATGAAATAGTTTAATCTGATTGGCTGAACATAAGGGCGGCCATGATGCGTCCGTAATGGCCGCCCATGGCCGATTGCATATGAGGAACCAGAAAAAAAGCAAGGGAAATACCAAGCCAAGGTCATAGAAGAAAAACTTGGAGTGAAACTAAAAGGCACAATCTTGGCATGTCATCGCCTGAGGCAAAATAAGAGGATGCTGGTAAAGTTGCAAGACCATGAGTGCTGTTTTTGACTCAAGGTTCAATCAGAGGGGCTACAGCAAGACACAAGTCATGGTACATGAAAGTTTTCAGCGAAACGGGCAAAGTGAATGGAGGTGATATAATATCTGCGGGACAAGGGCCTTATAGTTAACTACCACACCAAACCTGGAAAGATCATGAAAGCAAAGAACAGAGGTATGTCCACATACATCACAGTATGGCACACCAAAAGAAAAATATACAGGCCACTGGAAAGGTACCACCCAAGTCCACATTATACCACCAGTCCCAAAGATCCTTCAACAAAGAGGAAAAACCTGCAGGAAGCAGGACACCCCAGACGGTGGATCTAGATGTATATAATACGCACAACCAAGAGTGGGGAATATTCAGAGGTGAAATGAATAGGGCATGTGAATCGATTGCAGAGTAGTAAATGGAAAGTGGTAACATATACCTACCATATACAATGCAGATTTACATTGTATGGACCACCTAAAATTGTATTTTGATGTGTATTTACATTGAAATACTTTGCATGGATGCATGTTCTGTGGGGCTGAACATACAAAGATGATGAGTCTTGGTGGCTTTTCTGGTTAACTGTTTAGACTCACATGCATTGAAATATACCAAGACACCTCTGGCTTTGCTTTCGCTCATCCTGCCAAGATGCTATTGGTATGACCTGGGAGTATGAAGGGTGAATGTGACTGAAATGACAGGTGACGTCACTCTGTTGGCTTGCTTCAAAGAAGCTGTTTAAACTGAGACACCAGAGGTACCATGGGCAACCCCTGAGCACTTGTGAAATTTTGGAGTAACTTACATGAATTAGCTGCATATTTTTACAAACTCACACTAGTGACATATAGTATACAATATTGCCACAGAAGGTACAGAATTGTGCCAATCCACCAAAGCTGACCAATAACAATGCAGCCATCTTCCACGCAGAGGTCCTTCAGTATGCATCCGCATTGTGTTGCCATCTTCCAGTCTCCTTTTAGACATTGTACTATCAAATGGTTCACACAGCAGCGTTTGCATGACAAAAGACGAGAATGGCATATTCACATGCATGAACTAGGATTAATTCCCCCTACTTGTGGGTATGGATATGTGTATATATATACATATATATATATATATATATATATATATATATATATATATATATATATATATATATATATATATATATATATATATATATATATATATATATATATATATATATATATATGCGCATGACGTACCTATTTGCAGTAGCGTCCCCTTCATGACTGCTCCATGCTATGATCTTCACGAAATACACCATGGACGATCGCTACGACTTAATGAATCATCTAAATCATGTTCTCAAAATCATTTCGTTTTATTCAAGAAACGCACGACACGTTGGTTCCTTGACACTTTCCGCTGCCTGCGAACCGAGTAGTGATGTCCGTCCACTTTTGGCAGACCAGCCATCACTCCTCTTGTGAAGAGCTGTTCATCTCTTCGTTCGCCGCGAGGTCCGACCTACCGACTGAGGTCCAGTCCATCGAGCGCAGTCCGGTCGGTCGAGCGAGGTCAGAGCCGCCGAGCGAGATCCAGTCCGCCGGACGAGGTCTGACCCTTCAGAAAGGCGCAGCTCGTCGAGTGCAGTCCGGTCGGTCGAGCGAGGTCGGAGCCACCGAGCGAGGCGCAGTCCGCCGGACCCGGTCCCGGCCGGCCGGAACGCGTCGCTCGCCGATGCGGTTCGCGGAACGCATCCCGCGCCGCCGGCGTCGTCGGACGACCGTGCCGCTCTCCGTGAAGCACTTCTCCGAGGGAGCGGCCTCCGACGGCCGACATGGCAGCACAGCCCGCTAACTGTCCTGCCGCGTCGTGCCACTCCGGCGACCGCGCTGACACGTCCGACTGCATTGCGCCGTTTGAAGCGGCGCCCGGGCCGTTGGCTGCAGACTTACGCTAACTTTGGCCACTTGACACATGGCCGCAGCTCTCACTGCGGTCGGGCGCCGCTGGAGACGCGATTTGAGTGCAGAAGCGACGCGACAAGGTCTTAGCTGGAAGCTCCGACTTCAGAGTTGGTGTCGGCCTCTGGCGGTGACATGGACAGTCCTTTTGCATGATTTATGCTGTCGGACAGGAGCGGACAATGCGTAGTGGGGGTGGGGCACCTCCGACGGCGGAGAGTTGATTGGACAGTCCTTTGGGACGGGTTCTGCTGTTGGACAAAAGCGGCCAATACGTATCGGAGGACCTCTGACCCACCGCGTTACTATGCAAATTTCCAGATGACCAGTAGCTTAACGCTCTCGCGCTGGATATTTATGACATTTCCGACCAATACTTATTGCTAACGGTGACGTTGATTGAGGTTTTAGCGTAAGGGAACTGAACAATGAGGCAGCCAGTATTTTCTTAACAGGTGGGGGCCGGATGGAAAATGTTTAAAAAAATGTACAAAGCTTTCGGCACGCGAAGCCCGCTGATTTTTTTTTACGTGATGCCAATTTGTAAATTTCTTGTTCAATGCAATGCATTTTTAGTTGCTAGGGGAAGGGGTACTTGGCTGCGCCTATGATAATGGAAACGTTTTGAGGCCTTGGCTCCACATACGCACTCCGTTTAGTTCGCTTCTGAGTTTGGCGAATCTTACTGGGCCGACTGGGTGGTGCCTCCATCGTTGGAGCATGAAAGCAGGGTCATTCATGCCATCAGCAGAGGCACTTCTCCTGCCAGCGTCCACCGACTGCAGACTCTGTGCTGTTGAGTCACTATGGAGGACACTCTGCGCTGAGAACGGTCGCTGAGCTGATCGTAGATTCCAGCCTGTCGTCCGCGCAGGCCCGGCTTCATCATCACGGCTAATCTCTGAGTGGGCTTCATCATCACCGGCGATGTGAACACCACGCTTCATTGCTACACCTCATCCCCAGAAATAAGTTGTAAACTGACGTTTGAATTTGCCCTGGTTTCGCTGACACTTTAGCCCTGCTTTTAGGTTGTTGGCAATACAGTCGGTTGTCTTTTTGACATATATCGAGGGCCGACTCGTGAGATAGCCATCATGTTTTTCTTTTCTTTTCCTGAACCAACTGCAAGCTATAGTTAAACACATGATCATAATAACTACCACGTCTAAAAGTTTTTTCCCACGAGTCAACCAGCCCGATAATTCCTGTCACCTGACGCGCACCATCATGTTCACTGTGCGGAAATTCTCAACCACACTGACCCGGCACTTACAGACAATGACAGCTCCCCTGTCATGGAAAACGATCAGTACGTGGCCTATCTGGTCTCATTCGCCTGACCGGGGTAGTTTTTTGTCATAGCGACCGCCCGGCCAGGCTCCCGGTGAGCCAACTCCGCATGCCGGATGGACTCGCCGAGACCATCCGGTGGTATATATATATACACATATATATACACATACATATATATATATATATATTGGTGCGGTGGGCGCCTCTGTCCTCCTGGCTGGCTCAATGGTGTTCTCACCACGCCGCTGCCGGTCATCCAACGGAAGCTTTCCCCACGCACAGCTTGCGGGTCGGCACGCCACCGCCGCCGCAGCTGCTGGCGTCACGAATGCCGCCATCAGGAACGAGGGAGCCGAGACTGTCGCAAGTCAAAAGGTAACGTCACAACCAAACAAACAATGCGGACGGCAAACGGAGGAAAGGATGCGCATGAGCGTACATTTGTGCTCACGTACATTGGCGCTTATGTACCTTGGCGCTTGGATGCATTTACACTGGCGTGCATATGCCACACGTACATTTACGCATACGACATTTGTGTATGTACACAAGCTTACGTAAATCTGACAGCACATACATTTGCGCTCGCACTCATTTCCCATATAAACGTTCAACATGTTGCCGACCGCACAGTTGCAATCCCCTTCTTTCCGCGTTTTCATACGCGCCACGTATTATTTTACTTTAGGTTTCCGCCCAGGAGGTGCTGTTTTCACAACATTAGTACTGGCGGCGTTCTTGTCCAACGGCCATCAAAACGACGGATGGGGAGACGTGCGCAGATATGCGTGCTGCTATCTTCTACATCGAAAGATGTGCCAGCTCTGCGTCGCCAGATTTTGGATTTCAGCATAAAACCGACGAACAGTTAATGTTGAAAGCAAAGGGACCCTCCCAAGAGTTATATCAGCCCAATGAGCCCTGGCTGATAACACAGAAACTCCGCTGTGATGACTGTACCACTGTGATGGGATGTGTTGACTGTTATGGGCTGTAAATACCACCAGGGGCGAACCCAACTGGGGAAAATCGCACCTCTCGATAGGCCAATGGTAATGATATTGGTAGAGCCAGAAGAAAACACAGCTTTTTCTCCTAAAAATTAGCTGCGGTATTTGTCTTCAGAAGTTACTGGGTCGCGCGTCAACCAGTAGTGGAACTAAGTTCATCTCTAAACCGTATGCAACGTTAAAGCTGAGAAGAAAACTTATCCAGTACTTTGAGAAAGGCTTCAATCTCTTGGTGTTTCACCATTGGATTGTCAAAATAAAGCTGTCGACCTTCGCTTAGCAAAAGAAGACAGGCTGATATCGACTCTGTCCAAAGCATATCTTTGACAGTTCGACATTTGGTCATGGTAGCAAAAATGAAGAATTTGGTCGAGATCGGCGAATTTGCTCATAAAAATTAATACGTTTGCCGACCATTAGGCGTCCCACTACATTATATGCTAAAGTATAATTTGACACATTTTGGGAATTGAGTTTTCAAAATACAAAATACAAACTGAATGTGAAATGTTAAAACAAAAATCAAGGTACATATACGTATGCAGAATGCTACCCTGCATCACCCCGATGGCAGGAGTCCGATGTAACACCATGGGCGATCTGGAAATTAGAGTATTTGTATTTTTCTACAGGTTTCGGAAACAGCACATAGGATACAAGAACGGAAGAATCGACTCCTCAAAATGATGTGTGTTGAGAAGCCAAATTTTGAGTTCTTTCATCCTATGCAACAACAAAGGCCAAATGTTAAACTTGGCACTTGGTGCTGCATTGGCAACACCAAAAGTACACATAGTTCTACCTCTGAGCAGACTCCATTCGGTGGCATGAAATCCTTCCACCAAACACGTCAATTAAGTATACCATCCTTTGCATTTGCTTCGATTGCAGCGCAGGATATATTTCCAATGTGAGAGAAGCACAATCTACTCACCAATTTTTCCATCCATGACACTCACAATATTTTGTTTTTAACGTAGCTATCGACACAGCAACCACAGAGCCCGTCTGATGGAAGAACACGGCAGACAACTCGAAACATTTCAAGTTCCCTGCCGCCGTCGTCCCTCACACCGAACAAAGCTACCATATCGTAATTTATATGGCTATTACTGACTTTCCTTTGCTTCAGCTTGGACTTCAGCCTTTTCAGCCTTTGTTCAGCTAAGTGCCTGCTATTGAGGATGCTACCTCCCTCAACAATTTGGAGTGGTAATTTAGTGTTCCCAGAATCTCTTCTGAAATCGAAAGCTCATCTTTTACATGCATTCTTTATCCTACACAGATGTTCCCATTTCTGGCTCACCTTTCATCTCATGAAAATCCTGCTCCGGCATTTTTGGAACTTCATTTGAGCTGACCTCACGCATGCGGGATTTAACGGCAAAGTGGCCGATGTTCTTTCCACATCCACATACTGGCAGATGCTGGTAGATGTTGCTGGGGTCACCCACACCTCCAATCATTTCCCAGCTCACCAATGTCCTGGCTGCCCATGCCTCATCATCTTCTCGAGGAACAACTTCCCATGGCCTGGTTGGCACCAACACAGCAGTCGGGCGCAGTAGCAACGTCACTTCTGCATCCGGGAAGTGCGTTGGCATTTTCCGCCTGCCTGTCTGTGTAGCGAAGTTTTGCTCCCCAGAGCTTTATCAGGCATGCTCCAACATTGTCTGAGGTAAGCTTCCATTAGGCACGTGAATAGTTTATAGGACCCCGGCGTTTGCGATCTTGTAAACCCGATTATAATTTCACCAGCTCGCACCTTCCAATTTCATAGCTCTGGTCTCACATCTCTAGACACGCACCTCCAAAGCCAGCACTTCTATATTGAGCTATTAGTCAAACAGCTGCCATGATGCTTGAGACGTTAATAGCGCAGCGTGCTACAGGTATTGATACAATAGCTTCACTCTCCCTCTATATCTCTGCCGACATAGCGAGTCTGGCATAGTTCAGGCGTACCTTAGTACCGACGTGTGGGGTAGTCCAGGGCAGGGCAGGGCCCGCATGAGGGGCGACCGCTGGGGGGGGGGGGGCGACCGTCCGTCTCAAGCGCCCATCGACCAGAGAATGACCGAGTGTCTTCCGCAGCGCATCAAAAGTAATCGACAGTACGTCACCATGTGACTAGCACGTCACTACTGCGCCACATGGCCCGGGCGTCGGCCCCGAGTCGAGAACAATGGCTCGCGCTGTCCATCTGACATACGTCAGCTCAGAGTCAGATATCAGAGCCGCCTCTGATGGCATCCAGAGACTGGCCTTTGTGAGGCCCGCGCGGTATCGAGGTCGGACAGTGAGCTGTCAACATTTCACAGGACGTTGCTTAACAACAACTGACTGGCAGAGGAGCGGCACTGTAGCTTCTGGTCTGGCGACACAGTGCTCGACACTCTAGCGACTTACGACGTGCAATTCGCCACAGCCCACTGACAGCTGGTATAGACATCATTGACACGCCTGTCCATAGGGCTCCTACATCTCCCACTGACGTCACGTCACCTCACATGGCATTCACCATCTGACGACGACGGCGGAGCGCGCCGGGGTACCGGGGGTCACCTTGGCTGTGACCGGGACGGCCGGTGGCTGTGGCAGGAAGACAGGGCGGGCAAAGTCCACTGGCCGACCTCGTCTGGGGCGTCAGCCGACAGGTATGCGACGGAGGGATACAGGGTACGTGCCGCAAACTTGTCGGGACCAGAACGGAGTGGGTATGGGAATGAATTTAGATGATTCAGATGCCCGAAAACCAACTTTGTTACACCTGACATTATTCCATTCCATGGAAGTTTCCTTTCTTGGAATGTTTAACGTGGGACATGATATTTCTTGTGTATGCATCAAGCAACGCAACCTCCCGCCTTCATTCAGAAGCTGAATAACCAAGTCATCAATGACTTGACTTCCAGTAGACCAGCAATGATGCCTCAGTTCGACTGCTGTTCGCATCCATTCAGCTTCCATTGCGTTGCAAGCTGATTCTGCCACAAAGCATGCATCAGACTGAGTGTCCAGTGCATGCATCAGCAATTCGTGTTCTGGGTGGTCTTTAAGGCTGGGCAGTACTGGCATGACCAGGCAGTGAGAGCAGTCATAAACAGGGTGCTCAGTTTCCTCCAACTTCAAGCGAGGAGACGTGACCATGAATGCTGGAGAATCTCTTGCTGGCCAAGCACCTCTGCAAGTTGACTTTGCACATAGTTTCATTGTGAAGTAGTGGTGTGGGCGATCGGTCGCATTTTGAGCACTTTGGTCTTCCTCTGGCAGGACCGTCACATGTGGCCTCTTCTCAGATAATATATTATTTGAGGTATAGGCTAACTGTGAGGAGGCTTAGTATCCTCACGAACCCTTGCCGCTCCTGAATGGTCATGTGTTCACATTAGTCACATTCAGTTAGTCGTGTTTTCCGTTGGCAAGCGATTCTACCTTCCTTTTCCAGGAAGCTCACGATTACTGAAAAGAGGCAGGTACATATCCTTTCTTGGTATCATAAACCCATGTGTTGACAACTCCATTTCACAAGTATACCATGTACTTTGGGTGCTTTATGAGCAGCACATTGTTGTCATTCGGATCATCCAATACCCTTAGACCCTTTATGCCCTGCAATGTCACTAGATTGTGACCAAGGACACGACGGTCTAGAGATGCATCCGGTCCTTAGACAGGTTTCTGAAAATCCTAGGATATGGCAGGGAAAAAGAGTGGTTGAACCGACGCTTTCTCCGTAGGTGACAGAATATTCCGCCAGGTCCTGATTTCCCTACCATCTTTATGGAACAGAATGTGCAAATAGGCACACTCTATATAGTGCAGAATGTGCAACTAGGCACCATCTATATGGAGCAGAATATGCAAACAGTCACGATGCATATAGAGCAGGATGTACAACTAAGCACTATCTATACAGAACACAATGTGCAACTAGGCACCATCTATATGGAACGGAATGTGCAACTAGCCACTAGCTCAGCACTCAACCCATCGTGACAACGACTGAGCGGCGGCGAAACCTGTGTGCACAGCGAGCAAATTCCCTGACGACGTGCCGTGCGCCAGTGAAATGTGCCTGCCGAGGGGGGGGGGGGGGAGGGGCGGGGCGCACGGCCGGCACGGCAGCGGCGCAACACCGCCGGGCCGGCTCCTTACGGCTCCCGGGGGACACTGCCACAACGACCCGGCGGCGCGGTCCGCTAATGCACCGGGCACGTCCGGGAGCGGCGGGGCGATCCGGCGCGCACACCAGCCGGCGCAACCGGTGGTCTTCGGCGGACCCAGCTGCACACATGTGTCCAGAATAGAGTCGTCGCTTTTCCCCGGACAAACCGACATGGGACTCGGCATGGGCACAGGAAATATGGTACGACACGGCACGTGGCATAACAAGATGTCTGGTGGCATGCCAAAGGGCACGGGAAAAGAAAAGGCTCGCGTTTCTGCGGAGGAAAGTATTGACTGACGACGAAGACAAACGACACTAGAGTTGCAAAAAAATCCCAATCATTGACCGAATCGGCACCGTCTCTGCATTTCAAAGTTATTCTATAGATCTTTGCTTAAGCCTCCTGGCAATCTTGGAAACTCTGGTTCAGCTTTAAGGTAATTTTATATTTATACCTTGATGTTTTTGCTGCTGATTACGTCGACACCGGTACGGCAGTGGCACAGCAAATGCTGATATGGCACAGCAAAAAGCACCTGAGCCATTTATGAGTTTCCGTATTGTGCCGCGGTGCACATAAGTGGCAACTGCCGTCCAAAACCACCGCACGTGCTGTTCATTGAATACAATTAAAGCTCAGCTGAACTCAAAGTTTTGACTGTGGGACATCTGCAACTTGATTGAAATTGTATCGAGCAACAGTCTCTTCCGTCCGTGGAATCGCCAAACGTTTTGACCATGATGGCCCAATGAACAGGCGGGAATGGAAGGGACCAGGATCGCTCTTCTAGGGTCTGCACCTAGGGTCCTCTAACACGCTAGCTGGGTGGAGGTGGGAGTGGTGGCCATCCCCAGCCATGGCCGCTCGTACAGCCCACCATTGTTGTGTCCGCCCCCAGTTGGCGATAATTTCCCATTGATCTAGCATTACTGGGGAAGGAAGAGGTGGTAGAGTCTGGTTTCCTCGGATAGTCGCCCTGCATTGGCATTCGCCAACTGGTGCGGCCACCACTCAAGATTCCTTTGACGAGCCCCTGTTGTATATGTAATACTCGTCATTTACCCCGTCAGTATGCTCTGAGCAGGGCTTTTGCAGTTATCGTTCTGGATTCCCGAACGCCACCAGCAGCATGTGTCCCTACCATTTCCCCCTAATAGGCACAAGTGCCTACATGACTATTCCCAAATGGAGAGACGCTGAGTCTGAACCTGCTTATCTTTCAATCAACCGCTCCCTAGCGCAGAGTATGGTCAGGAAACGTACAGACATAACGCCGATTCTGAACCGTTTCTTCACTTCGAATCACTGATTTGTATGTTATCCGCAAGTTTGGTCTCCTAATGATGGTAAGTTTTGCTTTCGTATTGTTGACGTCTTTTCATGGAAAAGTCTTCCCAGTGGGGCAATGATTTAATTTTTTAAACAAACTATTGTATTTTGTATATTGCTGAATGCCAAGTTTTCCACCAAATTAATTTTCATCACGAACTTGAGTGGGAAGTGGAATGTTTAAACTTCTCCATGTTAAGTCAATGGTGTTATTTTCCGTCCCCTGCTGTTTTGATTCACTGCAACGTCTACTGCGTCATCCTCACTACGGTGGAAGATGGATCAAACGTATCTGTAAGAACGTTGAATAGGCATATGTATATATGTATATTATAATAATAATTTATCTGTATATTTATTTAGTTGGAACATATTAAGAAGCTGGGGGACTAGGTCTGGTTTCGGAATTGCGCATAGTTATTGTTATAGTCCGTAATTCCAATTGGGTTTCTTTATCGCTACGGGAGGACCAGATGGATAGTCGGTGGATGCCTTGGAAGTTCTGATATAGTATTTTTGTTTCAGGCTGCAAGCGAGTTCCTCTGGTGGTAAGTATTTACCGAAGTTTGTCTACCATTCGTTTTCCGTCAGTTGCGTTGAGAAAAATTATCAGGCACTTTTGCAGGCTCTTGCATATTGAAACCTAATTGTCTCATCACAGACGGCCCCAGGTAAGGCTAAAGAGGAGAGAAACATTCTCGAAACTTTAATCCAAGTGTATAAACTGAGGCTTCTGATGAATTGAGCGGAAGCTTTACCATCTTTGAAGGGTGATTCATATTTATCACCGGAAACTGGAAGAATGCCTTTTGGGCAAAGTGCTTCATTATCACAGCTTGGCTAGTTTAATCCGGATGCATATCGGCTTTGGGGTATAGTCACAAATATTGCTGTCTCTGACTTCGCCTATGCGGAAATGTTTTGAAGAGAGTGGTGTTCCTGAAATATTATAAATCAGGCATTGAAGCATTCACATTATTTAAAAAAAGGATTTCTTGTTAGGTGTGAGGTATCGACGCGAGTACAGCAGGATGTCGAGATCGCTACTTGAATGCTATTCAAAATCTTGTGAAGTTCCACAAACACAGATTTGAAACAATTGCGCACATGTTACTCTTCCCGTTTGTTTCGTATTTTTAGAAATGCCTAACTTGGGGACATCGAAGACAACGACACAAATACCAATCCCACAAACTGGCATTGTATAACTTATCACAGCATTAGATAATTCCTTCGACGTGAATTGCTCTCCGGGGTATTCGTTCTCACGATCTCGGATCAGTTATGGTGAGCATAAATATGATAATTGCAGATGAGATATAGTTAGAAACGACACATGAAGACTACGCAAACAAGCACCAAGAAGCACGCTGTCAATACTCATTTCTGAAGGATGTCGATTCGATGTTCATTAAGTTCGATATCGATTCGATGTTGCAAACAGGTTATATTCCACCCTATTTCAAGAATATGAGTTTTCGTCACGGAGCGTGCGATAATATGGATGTTTTCCCCAAACACACATAGTAACTCCCCGACCTACATCGCAGACCAACAGAATCCATTCGTAATGGGGTTAAAGTCCTGCTGGAAGGCATCCAATCACACTATCCCAGGTCCTAGAAGGTTCAACTTTGACGGCAAACATCGTCAAACATCGTTCAACATCATTGCTCCTATCAAAGCTGGAGCAACGAAATTGGCAGGGTGGATGGGAAAGGCAGTGATCTCTATTTTGTGCAAATGTCATGACCTTAGGTCAATATCTTCGAGGTGAAATGAGGTCAAAATTTCAACAACAAAAAATCGGTTTTGCGTGGCTTGGCTTGTCATTGCTATGGATCGCTGTGTTTGTGTTCATATGCTCCAAAATGGACATCAATGATGTTTTGGATATTACTAATGATGCAATACAGATGTTGGACCCGGAATTTGACCTCAGGTCACCCATATAACATTATTTTAACAGGTCATTACCTGTTCCAGTTACCGAAACCGGGCCGCCCACCCGACTTCTCAGACAACAATGACAAACAATAGTTTTCAGGACGTGTAGGGAGTAAAATGCAAGGTGATATCAATCGCATGACAGTCATTTGCATTTATGACAACGCTCCAGTTTACCAAGTTTGGTTCCATTACCCTGCCATGAACTTGACCTGACTTGACCTCGGTAACCTAACATGACTTTTAAACTATAAAGCATAACAATATACATCAAACAAGTCGGTAGTGTTGCCAAGAACACTTCCATTTTGCCAATATACGGAAAGCACATCAGCGCCTATTTTTGTGGTCTGGCGCTTATAAATTTTTTCACTTTAACGAGCCCTAACTCGAAATAAAGATCGGCCGCTTTTTGTTTTTCTTCCTTTAAGCAACGCGCCGGCCATTTCTAAGCCGGTACGCAAACAAGGGCGTATATCTCCCGGTAAAATCTGGAGTTATGTATGAAAAACAGGAGGGGTGGGCGGATTTCGCCCCCTACCTCCAGGGCGCGTGTCAAGTGCTACTCACCAAAGCAACGAACAGACGTGGTTAGTTTCCAAACTGCTACACAAGACTTTGATGTGTGGTGATCAATGGCATCATATGTGGAACATGTGACCACAATTTTGATCTAGTTTACACCATGCGTGGTGTAAACTAGATAAATTTATATCGCATACTGGATGAAATTTATATCGCATACTGGTAACTTATTGAACCTGTCTGATACGTATAAATGTTTTCATGTATTTGAAGCATACACAAAGAGAAACCATCTTTCAATGCAATTTAGGGCTGAAAAAGCTACGGTGGTTATTTCGGGCAGCATGCTTGCTCTGGCCTTCTTTTACCATAGTATGGGTCTGTTCCTGTGGTCTGCTAGCGACAAGAAGTAGACCAAGCTTAGAGCAGCTTCGAGCAATTCGCAGATGCGCGATGCCAACGACGAGCGCTGGAACATGTCCCGAACATGTCTGGAACATGTCTGGAACATGTCTGGAACATGTCTGGAACATGTCTGGAACATGTCCCGAACATGTCTGGAACATGTCTGGAACATGTCCCGAACATGTCTGGAACATGTCTGGAACATGTCTGGAGCATGTCTGGAACATGTCTGGAACATGTCTGGAACATGTCTGGAACATGTCCCGAACATGTCTGGAACATGTCTGGAACATGTCCCGAACATGTCTGGAACATGTCTGGAACATGTCCTGAACATGTCTGGAACATGTCTGGAACATGTCCCGAACATGTCTGGAACATGTCTGGAACATGTCTGGAACATGTCTGGAACATGTCTGGAACATGTCTGGAACATGTCTGGAGCATGTCTGGAACATGTCTGGAACATGTCTGGAACATGTCTGGAACATGTCCCGAACATGTCTGGAACATGTCTGGAACATGTCTGGAGCATGTCTGGAACATGTCTGGAACATGTCTGGAACATGTCTGGAACATGTCCCGAACATGTCTGGAACATGTCTGGAACATGTCCCGAACATGTCTGGAACATGTCTGGAACATGTCTGGAGCATGTCTGGAACATGTCTGGAACATGTCCCGAACATGTCTGGAACATGTCTGGAACATGTCCCGAACATGTCTGGAACATGTCTGGAGCATGTCTGGAACATGTCTGGAACATGTCTGGAACATGTCTGGAACATGTCTGGAACATGTCTGGAGCATGTCTGGAACATGTCTGGAGCATGTCTGGAACATGTCTGGAGCATGTCTGGAACATGTCCCGAACATGTCTGGAACATGTCTGGAACATGTCCCGAACATGTCTGGAACATGTCTGGAACATGTCCCGAACATGTCCCGAACATGTCCCGAACATGTCCCGAACATGTCTGGAACATGTCTGGAGCATGTCTGGAACATGTCCCGAACATGTCTGGAACATGTCTGGAACATGTCCCGAACATGTCCCGAACATGTCTGGAACATGTCTGGAACATGTCTGGAACATGTCTGGAACATGTCTGGAACATGTCCCGAACATGTCTGGAACATGTCTGGAACATGTCTGGAACATGTCTGGAACATGTCTGGAACATGTCTGGAACATGTCTGGAACATGTCTGGAACATGTCTGGAACATGTCTGGAGCATGTCTGGAACATGTCTGGAACATGTCCCGAACATGTCTGGAACATGTCTGGAACATGTCCCGAACATGTCTGGAACATGTCTGGAGCATGTCTGGAACATGTCTGGAACATGTCTGGAACATGTCTGGAGCATGTCTGGAACATGTCTGGAGCATGTCTGGAACATGTCTGGAGCATGTCTGGAACATGTCTGGAGCATGTCTGGAACATGTCTGGAACATGTCTGGAGCATGTCCCGAACATGTCTGGAGCATGTCTGGAACATGTCTGGAGCATGTCTGGAACATGTCTGGAGCATGTCTGGAGCATGTCTGGAGCATGTCTGGAGCATGTCTGGAGCATGTCTGGAACATGTCTGGAACATGTCTGGAACATGTCTGGAACATGTCTGGAGCATGTCTGGAACATGTCTGGAGCATGTCTGGAACATGTCTGGAACATGTCTGGAGCATGTCTGGAACAGCTTAGAGCAGGGGTGTCGCCACGTCAATTTGACTTGGGAGAGAGGGGGAGATGAAGGGTGAAATAGGCGATACCAAAAACCCGCCTCAGACGGAGGCTAGGAAAATACAGAATTCCAATAGCTTATCGGGTTTGCAGTGCTACCGATAGAGTGTCATTTTTCATGTATTACGCTGATGCATTGTACAAATATTATCTTGTGTTCGTCTTTAAAGAAAACTGAATTAAGTCTACATTTTCCTTCCCAACTTCACATGGTGAGCATGAGTGGGAGCTAGCCAAACCTCTCCCCTGATTCCGGCATCATTGGACACAGAAATTACACCGGAGTGTGGTCCCTCTCCAGCATAGGTAGAGATTCCGGGGAAGGTCCCAGACCCTCCTTGGGTTCGTTTGACCCTCATTGGTCCAATAATTTTACACCCTGGACCCTTTTACTGTACGAGTTTTACTACCATTAACGGGACAATTACCACCATGGATAATTTCACTTCATAAGAAAAATCAACATATATGCAATGCAATCAATGGGAGGTGCTGAGATAACTATCAAGCCTGTCTTTTTCTCCCAGGTTGGATTTTGTTCTTGCCTGTGAGAGGGCAGCCTTGCTGCTGAATTTCCCCCCCCCCCCTGGAATCTCGAGAGAGGTCTCCACTTATGCCCTCCAGGATTAAATTTATGAAATGAAGGCATAAATGAGCTCACGATGGTCATAGGTAAGTTTATCTTGCATCACTTTTACAACTGGAATTATATAATATCGAATTCTCGACTTGAACGCCACGTAACTTGGATTTCCAAAGCAATGAATCACGGAGCTGTTTAAAGCACTTGTTGCTATTTCGTGCCGAATTTGTATTGAAGCTTTAACGACGCGCCAAGCCATTCTAGGCCATAATGCCAATTGCTCATGTGGACTTGCAGCGACGACGAAAGGCGACAGGACGGACAACTCGCGGCCTTCCGGTTGAGATACCAGCGCTCCAACTCTGGACTAGCCTATCTCCTGTTCGTGTCGCTTTTTACACGTACATTTTCAACACGTGGTACGATTGATGAAAAGGCGAGGTCATGTCATGGCACCACCTTGGTGAATATTCCCCACGGGTCACATACGCCATGCATGGCTGCCCAGCCTCGCGGTCGTGCCCGCTCGGTGCTGCTGTGGGGACTGCTCGGTACCGCTGTGGGGACTGCTCGGTGCCGCTGTGGGGACTGCTCGGTGCCGCTGTGGGGACTGCTCGGTGCCGCTGTGGGGACTGCTCGGTGCCGCTGTGGGGACTGCTCGGTGCCGCTGTGGGGACTGCTTGGTGCCGCTGTGGGGACTGCTCGATGCCGCTGTGGGGACTGCTCGATGCCGCTGTGGGGACCGCTCGGTGCCGCTGTGGGGACTGCTCGGTGCCGCTGTGGGGACTGCTCGGTGCCGCTGTGGGGACTGCTCGGTGCCGCTGTGGGGACTGCTCGGTGCCGCTGTGGGGACTGCTCGGTGCCGCTGTGGGGACTGCTCGGTGCCGCTGTGGGGACTGCTCGGTGCCGCTGTGGGGACTGCTCGGTGCCGCTGTGGGGACCGCTCGGTGCCGCTGTGGGGACTGCTCGGCGCCGCTGTGGGGACCGCTCGGTGCCGCTGTGGGGACTGCTCGGCGCCGCTGTGGGGACTGCTCGGTGCCGCTGTGGCAGGGCTAAAATATTGGTTTTTCGTTAGGTGTGAGATGTCGAAACGGGTACAGAAGGATATTGAAATTTGCCATGGAAATAGTGTCAATTATAGTGCTTTTGACGTATTTTCAGACTCAACTTTGAGCCAATGGTACTTAAGACTACATTTGTCATTTGCTTTGAGATTCATAATTTAGGAAGAGGGAGATACTTCTGGACAGGGAGAAAATTACCTATGCTATAATTTGTACCATACGACTTATCACATAGTCAATCCCTTTACCCAAAATTACGTTGCGAAACGTCCGTGTGTCACTATTCCTTATTAGGAGCATTGACATGATACGTATAAGCGAGATGCTGCTAGAAAGGAGACACGAAGACTTCATAAGCACGCATCATGGAGCAAGATGTCGGTACTTCTTGGACAAGGATGTCGATGGAGTGTCCAGAAAGTGGCATTTTCCACCCTATTTGACGAATAATTTATCACTGCGCTATGGTGACTGCACCCTATGGTGACTGCTCGGTGCCGCTGTGGTGACTGCTCGGTGCCGCTATGGTGACTGCTCAGTACCCCTATGGTGACTGCTCGGTGCGGCCGAGGTGACCATCCGGAACGGAACTGCGCCCGTTCGGTGCGACACATGTGGTCGAGTGACCTAGACAGTCCGGCAACTTTCGGCCCATCTCCCCTCTGTCCCATCTTATGAAAATTGAAGCATACACTTCGGAAATAATGAAATCAACTCGATGGGTGCCACTCGCCAAACAACCTCCTGTCTCTCCATCAATACGCCTGCAGACTTAGTCACTGCCCGAAGGACGCCGTAATATCGATAGTGAGCACTTCGATACTTGGACATAATTAGCGTCAACATTCACATTGGCCAACTTTCAACCATAAGATCGGCGGATTCGAGTAGTATTTGACAACATCGACCGTGGTGACCTACTTCCAGAACTGCGATGGTACGGCATCGACCCCACCTGGTTTCGCAGTTACCTGGGTGGCCGGGGACGGGTGGCGAGACCGGGCTCGGAGACCAGTCCCGTCCCGTCACCCACGGTGACTCCCAGGGTGCCACAGTCTGCTTGCTCTTCAGCCTCTTCACTAACGAACTTCCCTGTGCCGAATTAGCCGAACGAGCCGATGCAGAATGAGTTGATGCTTCACCAAACTTGCCGGTCCCGCAATGAAAGTGGCAGATGCGGACCATGCGTTTATTTTATATTTATATGTATAGTTTATCGGCAATGTGTAGAAACGTCAGCCTACTCTCTTGTGGAAGGAACAACTTCATGAGTTCCGCAAAGGCAGTGGTGGCGGTGGAACTGGCGGTGGAACTGGCGGTGGAACTGGCGGCGGAGACCGCAGTGGCGGTGGCAATAGCAACGACTGAAGCGAAGATAACGAAGAGAACAGAGATAACAGAGACGAGCATCGGAAGCAACAGCAGCAGCAATTTCAGTATCACAGATGCGATGCGGCACGGTTAAAGTTCATCAATCGCGACGAGGCATCCCACATTATATATTCAGCTGAATTGCACAATTTGACGGGGTAGCTCCTGCAGGTCCCGAAACATCATAAAATAAGAAAAATTATGGAAGACGCACAGTCACAGACATGGAATTGTGTCACTGTCCGTGAACGGCACCAGTAACATCGACGCCCAGACATGGACATTGAGTCCACCACTGTCCGTGAACGGCACCAGCACCAGTAACATCGACGCCCAGACATGGACATTGAGTCCACCACCGTCCGTGAACGGCACCAGCACCAGTAACATCGACGCCCAGACATGGACATTGAGTCCACCACTGTCCGTAAACGGCACCAGCACCAGTAACATCGACGCCCAGACATGGACATTGAGTCCACCACTGTCCGTGAACGGCACCAGCACCAGTAACATCGACGCCCAGACACGGACATTGAGTCCACCACTGTCCGTGAACGGCACCAGCACCAGTAACATCGACGCCCAGACATGGACATTGAGTCCACCACTGTCCGTGAACGGCACCAGCACCAGTAACATCGACGCCCAGACATGGACATTGAGTCCACCACTGTCCGTGAACGGCACCAGTAACATCGACGCCCAGACATGGACATTGAGTCCACCACCGTCCGTGAACGGCACCAGCACCAGTAACATCGACGCCCAGACATGGACATTGAGTCCACCACTGTCCGTGAACGGCACCAGCACCAGTAACATCGACGCCCAGACATGGACATTGAGTCTACCACCGTCCGTGAACGGCACCAGCACCAGTAACATCGACGCCCAGACATGGACATTGAGTCCACCACTGTCCGTGAACGGCACCAGCACCAGTAACATCGACGCCCAGACATGGACATTGAGTCCACCACCGTCCGTGAACGGCACCAGCACCAGTAACATCGACGCCCAGACACGGACATTGAGTCCACCACTGTCCGTGAACGGCACCAGCACCAGTAACATCGACGCCCAGACATGGACATTGAGTCCACCACCGTCCGTGAACGGCACCAGCACCAGTAACATCGACGCCCAGACACGGACATTGAGTCCACCACTGTCCGTGAACGGCACCAGTAACATCGACGCCCAGACATGGACATTGAGTCTACCACCGTCCGTGAACGGCACCAGCACCAGTAACATCGACGCCCAGACATGGACATTGAGTCCACCACCGTCCGTGAACGGCACCAGCACCAGTAACATCGACGCCCAGACACGGACATTGAGTCCACCACTGTCCGTGAACGGCACCAGCACCAGTAACATCGACGCCCAGACATGGACATTGAGTCCACCACCGTCCGTGAACGGCACCAGCACCAGTAACATCGACGCCCAGACACGGACATTGAGTCCACCACCGTCCGTGAACGACACCGGCGACGTGCCCGCCCTCCTTAATATTGCAACACATCGACCCAGCCGCTGTCCGGCACGCAGGGTCCTCCAATCCACCGCCTTCGCCGGCGACACACTAATGGCCAGCAGCGTAGCCAGGGCCCAGCGCACTGGTGACCAACAGCGTAGCCAGGGAACAGCGCACTGGTGACCAGCAGCGTAGTCAGGGCCCAGTGCTCTGGTGACCAGCAGCGTAGTCAGGGCCCAGTGCTCTGGTGACCAGCAGCGCAGTCAGGGCCCAGCGCACTGGTGACCAGCAGCGTAGCCAGGGCCCAGCGCACTGGTGACCAGCAGCGTAGTCAGGGCCCAGTGCTCTGGTGACCAGCAGCGTAGTCAGGGCCCAGTGCTCTGGTGACCAACAGCGCAGTCAGGGCCCAGCGCACTGGTGACCAGCAGCGTAGCCAGGGCCCAGCGCACTGGTGACCAGCAGCGTAGTCAGGGCCCAGCGCACTGGTGCCAGCAGCGTAGTCAGGGCCCAGTGCTCTGGTGACCAGCAGCGCAGTCAGGGCCCAGCGCACTGGTGACCAGCAGCGTAGCCAGGGCCCAGCGCACTGGTGACCAGCAGCGTAGTCAGGGTCCAGCGCACTGGTGGCCAGCAGCGTATTCAGGTCTCAGCGCACTGGTGACCAGCAGCGTATTCAGGGCCCAGCGCACTGGTGACCAGCAGCGTATTCAGGGCCCAGCGCACTAGTGACCAGCAGCGTACTCAGGGCCCAGCGCACTGGTGACCAGCAGCGTAGTCAGGGCCCAGCGCACTGGTGACCAGCAGCGTAGCCAGGGCCCAGCGCACTGGTGATCAGCAGCGTAGCCAGGGCCCAGCGCACTGGTGACCAGCAGCGTAGTCAGGGCCCAGCGCACTGGTGACCAGCAGCGTAGCCAGGGCCCAGCGCACTGGCGACCAGCAGCGTAGTCAGGGCCCAGCGCACTGGTGACCAGCAGCGTAGCCAGGGCCAAGCGCACTGGTGACCAGCAGCGTAGTCAGGGCCCAGCGCACTGGTGACCAGCAGCGTGGTCAGGGCCCAGCGTACTGGTGACCATCAGCGTAGTCAGGGCCCAGCGCACTGGCGACCAGCAGCGTAGTCAGGGCCCAGCGCACTGGTGACCAGCAGCGTAGTCAGGGCCCAGCGCACTGGTGACCAGCAGCGTAGTCAGGGTCCAGCGCACTGGTGACCAGCAGCGTAGCCAGAGCACAGCGCACTGGTGGCCAGCAGCGTAGTCAGGGCCCAGCGCACTGGCGACCAGCGGCGTATTCAGGGCCCAGCGCACTGGTGACCAGCAGCGTAGTCAGGGCCCAGCGCACTGGTGACCAGCAGCGTAGTCAGGGTCCAGCGCACTGGTGACCAGCAGCGTAGTCAGGGCCCAGCGCACTGGTGGCCAGCAGCGTAGTCAGGGCCCAGCGCACTGGCGACCAGCGGCGTATTCAGGGCCCAGCGCACTGGCGACCAGCAGCGTATTCAGGGCCCAGCGCACTGGTGACCAGCAGCGTAGTCAGGGCTTTGTGAGGGGTGCATTCATACTGACAGTGATAGCGGACATTACGTTACGGGCCACGAATTGCCGGATTCTGTCAATGAATAGATGTGGACCGTCGTGGGTGTTGCTAATTGACTAACGGACGGGTTTGGAATCGGAGGAAATTTCTGCCTATCTAGATTTCCGACTCATGAGAATGGAGATAGCGCCCATGATGGCTATTGATTCAGCGGAGTAGATGGAGAAGTCGTCGGCGCTGGAGAGCCTGGTCCAGTGATGCAAATGCCACCTTGAGTGTCCAGAATGGCCTAGTGGGCGGTCGAACTATAGTGATTGGCATTGTGATGTCAAGATCTGAGAGAGCCGTGGCAACTTGAATACTGTATGGGGGAAGTTTGCACCCAAATCGGTTCTTGTCGTATCCGTCAGGCGTAAAGCAGCGCTGTGCCGTATGATTTTTTTTAATGGATTTAATTGTAATGTGGTGGCGACACAGCTGTTGTGTCCTCCTGAGGTGGAGTGGATGCGTGTTTGAGTCCACTAGAAGTCAGTGCGACGCTGAGGGTACCGGTGGCTGTCCGGACGCAGTTGTTTTGGATGCCCAACTTTTTACTCTGGCTTTCTGATTGATTGATTAATTATTTGGGCTTCTGGGCGCATCAACGGCTACTGGTTATGTGGCGCCCATATCCGTTTTTGTCACTCTATAATTGGCGGCATGTGTCTATTTTTGGAAGGGATAGGTTACCTCGAACTGGGCCGTTAAGATGTATCGATATATTTTTCCTGTCTGGATGATCTCAGAATTGTTACCTAAAACATCAGAAGATGATAATTCGTGGAAATTGGAGCCGAAGTGATGTCTTCGATCAGCCACGAAGTTGGGGTAACAAAACAATATATGTCCAACAGTCATTGGTGAGCCACATCGGGAACAGTGTGGTCTTTCCTCCTTTCTCAAAAGGTAACCGTGCGTTGCATAAGTGTGCCCTATTCTCAGTCGTGCAAGAATTACCTATTCTCTCCTACATTTCTCAGTGTTGATGTCCATGGGGCCAGAACCGGTTTGATAGATCTGAGTTTGTTTAAAACCTGGGAATTCCAGCTTTCTTGCCACTTTCTTTGGAGGAATTCATTTGCTCTTGCGTAGCAGTCCCTGGCAGGAAGGGGTAGAGCTCGAGTACTACGTGATTCCGCGGCACGTTTTGCGGCAGCGTCTGCGAGCTCATTTCCCATGATGCCGGTATGATTCAGTACCCAACAGAGGACAATCCTTTTATCCGCTCTACCCAATGAAGTCAGACGTGCTATGATTTCTTGAGCGAAATGGTTAGCTGGGTAAAACGACTGAATGGCCTGAAGGCAGCTCAACGAGTCTGTTACAATAAGATGTAGGGTATCGTCTCCAACTTCAATAAAACATAAAGCCTTAATAATGGCTACCAGCTCAGCAGTGTACACAAACACGTGCGGTGGTAAGGTAAAACACCTCGTGGTTGTACGACATACAAATGCACACCCAGTTCCGTCGGCCGTCTTGGACCCGTCAGTGTATGTTCGAGAGTAACGGCGAGAAAATTATAGTAGCTCCAAGGCTTCTGCTCTGAAAACCTCTGGGGTGGTGCGCCCTTTCTTGACATTCGTGAGTGAGACATCAATTTCTGGTGATGTAAGTTTCCATGGCGGAATTTGTTTGCGTTTGATTTTCACGACACCTCGTAGTAGGATTTCAGACTCCTCAAGTAGTGCACGAATTCTGACACAGAATGGGCGTAGTCGATTCCCTTTCCGCCCACAAAAGACAGACAGGATACGGTGTGAAACGACTGATTGATATGCGGTATGCGCTGGAAGCTGCCTTAGCTTTATCGCGAATCTAAGTGCTAGTTTCTCGCGTCTGTTTCCCAGCGATGGCTTATGGCTTCTGCCAGTATACTTGTAGCTGGTGATGTCCAAAATGCCCTATGGCGATACTCAATTCTGCATGGTGCACTGTGTCGAGCTTCCGCTTCAAGTAGCAACTAGCCCCGTCACATACAAGTGATGCGTAATCGAGTTTCGAGCGCATAAGTGATCGATATAGCATTAAAAGAGTCGCTCTGTCGTCTCCGTAATGCGTTCGTGAAACACATCTCATAATGCTCATTGCTCGGAAGCACTTATCTCGCAGTGTGTTGATATGGTTGCCGTAGGATAACCGGTTGTCCAGACTGACACCGAGGAAGCGAACCGCTTGTCGCACATGTATTTGCTGGGCATACAACTGAACGGCCATCTCCAGACAGTGACGACGACGTCGGCAAAAGTGAACAGCAACTGTTTTCGAGATAGAGAATCGGAGGCCATTCACTATCGTCCATCTTTCAAGGCAGGCTACAGCCATCTGCAGCTGTCACTCCATGGATGGTGACCGCGACGCACATGACCAGATAGCCAAATCATCGACAAAAAGTGATCTCCCAATACTTGATGATAGTCCTTTGTCTATGCCATTGATTAAGATTGTAAACAAAGCAACACTGAGAACGCTCCCCTGTGGGACTCCGTCCTCCTGGGTGAAACGTGGAGATAGATGGTTTCCCACGCGGACTTGGAAAATACGGTCACATAGGAAGTTTTCCAAAAAAAATCCCATTGGTCCACGTATCCCATGGTTCCACACTTTTTGTAATATTCCGTAACGCCACGATGTATCATAGGCAGCCTCAATGCAAACAAGTATTGCTCCCATGTGCCCATTTTGCATAAAACTGTTTTATTTCAGTGTCTATTCGTAAAACGTGATCTATGGCGCTACCATTCTTCCGGAACCCACACTAGGAGTGTACGAGGATGCCTTCTTTTTCCAGAAACCAGCTAAGGCGAATATCTGTCATTCGTTCCATGAGCTTACATAGGCATGACGTCAACGAAATGTGGCGATAATGCAACGGGTCACGCCAAAGATAGAGGATTGGGGATATACCTCAATGTGTCCAATAGGTGTATTGGTCCGTAGACCAACACACCTCGTATAGACCAAAGAGGTGTGTTGGTCCCCAGTCACAACTAGCACCGTGTGACGGGGGACCTCAACCTCCAGGACTCCTTCAACCCCGGGGGAGGGGCGGCTACCACGATAAAACTGAGCGAACGGGTAAACCAGGGGAAGCTGACCTACCTTTTCGTGGCAAGGGAGGGGTTCGTGTTGCAGGGCCGGATGCAAGATATACAAAGGGACGTAGACGCGGGATGGATACTGGGAAGGGAGAGAGGGATTGGCGGTGGGGACTACGGGAGTCCCAGGAAACACCTCCGCGTTTCCACACCCCTTATCGGGGCGGCTGTTACCCCGAGGGAGCGTCAATTCCCTGGCCAGCCAAGTAACGAGGCTGACCCCACTGCGGGGGGCTCTGGCTTTCTGAAACGGTGGCAAAGATGACGATGCATTCAATGGTGGGTCGTATAATTGATTTGGAGAGTCTAGTAGAGGTTTACTGTCTCCGCCCTAGTCTGCGCCTGCAAGTTCACGGAGCACATTGATGCGCTTCGCGCAACTCTTCGAAATGGATGCGTTGTATGTGGTAAGACTAAGCTTTTCGTCCAAATGTACTCCTAAGAACTTACAATCTTCCGCTGTTCGATGACTTTGCCATCGATTTTAAGTAGTGTTGTGGGTGTGGGGCGGAGACGATATGGGTGACAGTGGCCGATTTTTCTTCGGACGGGGTGAAGCCATACATTTTGTACCACTTTCCGATGTGGTCTATCACTGCTTGAATACTTTATCAGCTTTTATGGAACATGTTCCTGTTGTCCTGTCGCAGGCTATGTCGTCTGTGAAAATTGAGTATTGAAGTGACGTGTCAGTACGACCAGCATGTCGATAATCGTGAGGACGAGGCTAGGTGACAGTGTAATGAAGTTTTGCTCCCCAGAGCTTTTTCAGACATTTCCCACTTTATCTGACATAAACTTATATTAGGCACGTGAATAGACTATGGACCACAGCGTTGCGATAACCCAGGGATAATTAATTCACCAGCTCTGTGCCATCTCACACATCTCTGCATCCAAGTCTTCATATAAACTCAGCCTGACACCGTCTCAATCTCTTGTTAATAGCGTTCACACACAATCTTCAACTTGCACACAGATCGATCTTCAAGCATACTAACTACCATCTCACAAGCTTACATCTCAACAGTTATACAGCGGTTTCAGACAGTCAGTTACAGACATACCTTCGGAGGTGAGTTCGGGCGGCTGGCCACAAGCCAGCCACCCCGCAGCGTCCACTCATAGAGAGAGCGAGAAGTGAAGTGAAGAGCGTTCCACGTCGCCCTTGGCCACACGCCAGAGACACGTCATCGTCACGCGGCTCTGAACTAACCAGAACAATGCCCGGACTCGATGCACTACACCAGCGGGTCAGACTGTCTGTCGTTAGACACCTCTGAGCCTCGGCCCCGGTCGGCCGACACTACTGCTGGCGACAGACACATTAACGCATAACATGTTTACGTAAGCTGAACCGCGTTGCACACAGGCAGCCGGTAGTTCGTGGCGCTACGGTCCAGAACAAGCTGTGACATCACCATACACACATGACGGCCACATCCGACCGTCAGACACTGATACGTCAACTTCCGTCAGATATCAGAGACAGCGGCGTCCGCGGCGGTCGACGGCACCGGGGTAACTTGATCAGAGGGGAGGGGTCATAATAGCCACTGGCCTCGACAGCCCGGCTGGCGGCGACTGCCAAGTAAGCAGCGACCTGGTCGGCGGCACTGGGACCGATGATCACCGTCGCGGTACATGCCGCTACATGAACGAGGGGGGGGGGGCATTTCTGTGTTCTAAGTGTCCCCCACAGGAAGCTTTTCTACAAGAGCACGCTCCCCTGCACCAGACCCTATTCCTGAGGTGTAGCATTTGATGTGACGCTGACGCATCCGATTTGTCTTCTGCTGCTGAATGTTTTACGATTCAGGCCGCACTAAAATTCGCCGGGCAAGTCCTTGTATTCTAGTGTCTCAATCGTGTATTGACCATCTTACTAACGCAGCTAGTGAGACAGGCTTACAACTGTTTGGGGTGGAACGATTTTTGTGGGGCATTGGCGAGGACTACACTTTCAGGAAGGAAGTAATAAGGTGTAAGGTGTCGCTTCTGTACAGATCGGCAATGGCCGCTAATAGGGACCGTCCGATTATTTTCTTATTATGTCTTATCTTCCGATATCAAAGCATGCCAAACTAAGTGTAGCATATTTCGCTAATGCAATTGTCATTAGAATCTCCCATAGGAAAGGTGCCAAGTGACGAACACGTTTCCCATAGCTTTACGGTGGTTCGTTTTTTTTCGTTCCTAGATGACACCCTAATTGTTCAATTTGAAGAAAAAATAATCAATCGACTCCTGCAACCTCCTCGATCGATTACCGGCACTTTAAATAATTCCCGTCCGCTATTAAGTGTGAGGTGCAATAGCTATGAATCGACATTCAAACGTTTTGTCAACTGTGGATAGACACCAAAACCTAGCAGGGATATAAGTCTTGCCCATTTTTAAGGCTAACCTTCGCACTGACAGATCCTAAACGCGGATACCTGCTGGAAGTTTGTCGCCCACAACACAGCGCGAACGTGCGCCACCAGCCGGCCACCAAACGCTGACAGAAAACACCATCATCAGTTCAGATTATTATTGACACCAACGCTCCGCCCGCAAACATAGCACGCTGTATTCAAAACATGATGCATCCGGCGGCATCTCCACCAACCCAACACATGCCGCGCCGCCGATCAGATACAATCGAAACCCCCACAACAACCACACAGTCCTGCGTGCTGATCGACAGCAGACGCGACACCGGCCGCCTCTCGGTCCACGCTGGCGCACAGTCGGCACCCACTCCTCACCAGCAAGGCACGACACATCCGGCGAGTGCAGAGGACGCGGCGCGCAGAGGCGCCGCGGCGCCAGTGAAACGACTACATGGTGCGGGGTGAACCCGCGTGCCAGCGTGCATCGACGTGGCGCGACAGAGGCACGCCCAGGCGGCCACACCCGGCACTGGCCGGCAGCCGGCGGTCGTCACACACTCGCGGCGTGGACTCGCGGCGCTCAGTCACGGCGTGTGACGCTCGGACGCCTGAACACAGCCCACACCGACGCGCTACCGTCCACTCGCTGACGTCACCACGATCCCGCCGCGTGACGTTACTCATCGCCCGGCCTGGCCGGCTGACGTCACTCACTGCCCGGCCTGGCCGGCTGACGTCACTCATCGCCCGGCCTGGCCGGCTGACGTCACTCATCGCCCGGTCCGGCCGGCTGACGTCACTCACTGCCCGGCCTGGCCGGCTGACGTCACTCATCGCCCGGCCTGGCCGGCTGACGTCACTCATCGCCCGGCCTGGCCGGCTGACGTCACTCATCACCCGGCCTGGCCGGCTGACGTCACTCGCTGTCCGACATGGCCGGCTGACGTCGCCATCACCACCACGCCGCGTGAAGTCACTTACCACTCCGCGTCACCGCCTGCCTTTTGAAATATGTAGTCTTTCCCATCGAGGTTCATAATGCCGTCTTTGAGGTGGAATTTCCACTTATTTCTGCTGCGCGTGATCTGAGGAAGAAACGAAAGGAAGTAAGAGCCACGCCTTATAACACAAAGACAGTGGGATATGTTCCTTTGCAACACAGTTAGCTGCCGGATGACTTCGCACAATGAACTCGTGGCCATTGACATGATTAAATAAGCACACCGGGAGCGGATACGAGCATGCATTCGATCAAGACATACCGCTACACATATTGGGATAGTTGTTCGTGAAAATGAAAACGAACTCGTGACGCCTGTTATGGCAATGCTACTTATTCCCTCCTAGTGTAAGCATCACGATTATAAAATGCCCTCAAAGCATATTGTTCACCGCTGCATACAATCATAAGACATCTCCGATTTGACCGACTTATTACCTGGGCTTATGGGTGCCTCAACTGGCCATGTACCGCCGACCATAAGATACTTCCAATAACGCTGGAGGTATCCTGTATGTGACAACAACGTTGTTGTTATGCCACTATCTCGAGAACGCACTTTCCCTGCCAAGGCCCACCGAGGGGTGCACACAATCAATAATCAAGGATTATGTTGATCCTGCACCGCTGCACTTGCGCTGCAATTTGACGCAAATTGCAATGTGTGCGTGTTTGCCAGCGCTCAGTTGTTGTCGGTACACACGCCTCCTGGCGCCAGGCGGATCCCGACCCGGTACCGGCAGCAGAGCAGCTCTACATCCCAAGGGTCCCGTTCCTTGCCCCAGCTCGCCCAGCGCCCCTAATGGCGGAACGGTGCCCAGAGCTGCATCGGCAGCAGACCAGCTCCATATCCCAAGGGCCCCGTCTCTTTCCTCGGCTCTTGCTCATGCTCGCCCAGTGCCCCTAATGATGCCTTATTCTGGTGGCAATCGATACGGTGCAATGAAGCAAATGCATCGTAATTTGTGGAAGGAGATACGATAATGATGGGCTATCTACCAGGTAGCATGCTGCACGTGGGCCTGACACGAATGGCTACAAATGAGACATTTGTACGCGTGAAATGCTATCATCGCCAATGGCAGGACTGGGTGCATACGTCGGCTGTTTTGGAGCCAGCACACGAGGCCTCAGCTGTTTACAATGTGGCGGCGCCTGCCCACCATTAAAGCATCGCCAAACGATCTCCAACATCGCTAAGGAAGACGGATGCAATATTTTCCCAGATGATGTACAGCACCGCTGTGCCCGCTGGGATGAGGAGTGCGCGGGTGCGCGCGTGCTTGCGGCATAATAGCTGCGAGCTTTCCGGCGTGGTCGATCTCAGAATTGCTACAGTGGATGGGTCAAAAGAAGCTTCGACCACAAGTTACTCGAACTTCGCCTGCACAACAATGCATTGAAGGCTCAAGACGCATCTAGCTCAGTTCTTCAGTGTCCTGATTTGAAGAAATGATTATTTTTTAAAACATTTCTTTTGTAGGGTGGAGGGGAAGGCTGATGTGAAAAAGTCAACCCATGTGAAGAAAAGCGGTAAAAATGCAATTGTATATACAACGCCTATTGATTGCAAATGCAATACAATTGTATATACAATGTAATCTTCTTTGACCTTTGTTGATTCTTTGATGGTGGTCATGATGCATGTCTCTGCTGCCTTTACTAAGTGCTGCTGCCAGAAGCCATGGGTGCTTTCAAATATACAAATACCCTTATTGCGGAATATAATGCAAGTGCCACTTAATGTAAAAAAGAAAGTGCTGTAATTGCAAGTTGCATTAAGGGTGAGAGTGCGCTCAAATTTCAGAATTTCAGGACCACGCCAGTCGTAGATGTCTTCCTGTCCTGCTTACTGGCTTCATTAGCTTGACTGCCTGACCACTCTAGTTTCAGCGCGCACGTATTGCTTGACCATTAACGCCGATAGATTTACTGGTCTAAATGTAGGCAAATCTAACCTTCGGAAGTGCAGCAAGTGATTGGTCTTTTTCCTGCACTAACAATCAGACATATAGTCTGGATGGCATCTAGACGTCTGAGCTCTGTAATATTTCAGCCAAGATGACAACACCCAGAGCACAATACGCACTATGCCCAGCACACGGCATATGTTCACACACAAGACCATCCATCTAGGAGAGCCATCATATCCAGAACATGGTTTGCAGACGGAAAAACACCTGGGCGATGCCGCACCACACCTGGGACGATCGCGCACAACAGCAGGATCACGCACCACAACTGAGCTGGCCGTGCCAACTTCGCCACCGTGTTTTTCTCGGCCAGGTCCCCAGCGGACTCAGGCAATCACACGGTGGTGGACACCGAGCTATTGGTTCTGACGCAGTACACTGAACATCAACTAGCCGGCACCGCACCCTGGGGACGGAGACTGTACGGTGCACCTGCACCCCACCCACCCACACACTGACGTGCGATCTGTCCCGTGATTAATCGGGACTGAGACTGTACGCTACACTGCAACCATCATTGCATTGGTTTGATTGTGTACAACCAATCAATACCGTATTGGTTGTGCAGTTGTTTGCACTTGACTGGCCAAATTACAATTTTGTTGCATAGTTAAACTGTGTTCGACGACAATCCACCTCTTTTCGAATGGTTTGCTCTCCAACTCTGATTCCAATGCTTTGCATAGCAATCGGCAAGAATATGGAAATTATAATCTACATTTTTAGCATGCTAACATGTCCAAATGGCTAAGTCACTGGAAACAATGATGTGGGGATTGATAACTATTTATGACTTTGCTTGCACTTTCCATTGACAACATTGCTCATGGATGAACATACATCATTCTCAATTATCTAAAGCACCATTTAATGTCCACACGTGCACATCAAAGACAGCCAGTGGCGTAGCTAAGAACCTATTGATGGATGGGCATCGTTTGTTGTGTGGCTGGTCCTTCTTTGCAGTCAGTGCCACGACAACCCATTACTTTGTGGTTCCTACCTAGTACCAACGCAAACTAGGTGTTCGACCAAAGGCGTCACCAGGAATGATACTAGGAAGGATCCAGAGAGGTCTAAGTGAGGAGGCTACAACAATCATTGGCGATTGGGGGAATCTCCTGGCTCCGCCACTGTTTGACACTCATTTTAATCGCTTTTCCGGACTTCACGTCTTCCTCTCCTTTATCCGCAGTGGAGGAATATCGCTCTCGCCGCGCCATTCATTGGAGTGGTTTGAACAGGGCATGCCCTGAATAGCTCGTCACCTCCTGTATCTGCCATTGGGGGGTCTTCTTGCTCCGCAGAGGCTTGTGATGCATTACTACCGCTTGCCCAGAATTCACACCAGTCTCCCGAATTTCTGATGGTAACGTAAATGGTGCTGCTTTGAGATAACTGGTCATAAGCTGGTCATTATATACTGGGTTTGTAGAGGAAAATCCGCCCCCTCCCACACCTACCAGAATATGGTCAAGTTCAGATATTAAGATGAGTCCGGGGAACTCAGGGTATATCACAATGAACAGGAAAGCCACATATGTGCTGAGCAGGTGGCGCCTTCTTGCCATATTACGAAATTCCTCTGCAATACCTTTTCTAACTTGGCGCAGCAAAGGATTTCTCTCAGATGTGCTTCTAATCCAGCGCCGGGTACGAATACATTTACACTCAGAGTAAGTCATGAGTTCACAGCAGACAGAAGTGGAAATAAAGTAAAGCGAAAACAATTATCTTTGATTCTATAACCCAACACACCAGCCTGGATCCACTTCTCAACGTGAAGATGGTTAAATATAAAATAGTGTCATGAAAGTAATCGTGCCGTTATGATACATAGTGGAAAGAAGGCAATGATGGCAGGCACTCCGCGGAAAAATACTTGTTTCTCGTTTCATTCAAGGATGTGAAGTACCATGATGTAAAATAAATATGGTATCTGTATTTCCATGCAAATGTGATTTGAAGTTCCAATGCTGTGCAGTGTACACCCAGGGGCAGCGGAACGCACGGGAAGCTGCCCCTTGCGCGAGCAGGGGGTGTCATCCCATTGGGGAGCTCACAAAAACTGTTCCTCCCAAAATAATCACCCTGGACACCACCCTTCTTAAGATAGCATTCAAAGCGAAGCGCTGCATCTCAACATGTTTCGTACGCACGGCTAGATCGCATGTTCAAAGTTGTCTCGTCAGTACTTTCGTTACCTCTGATTTTAGTCAGCGCTTCTAATTATACAAAGGAAGTTATTGCACGGGTGCACAGCACGCTTTGCTCGGCATCACTGCTAAATTTCACTAAGTGATCTATCTTGTTGGCGGCATTTGAAGTTGCTGCTTATCTAGCAGCCTTCATCCAGGTAACCTGAGCCTGGTGGCGGGTTTAGCACAGCCTATGCCGACATGTTAACTCGGGACGAAAATTGCGCAAGCCAAGTAGTTGAAAATACCATGATTCTTGGGTATAAATTCGGAATTCATGGTACAAAATTTTGTATCGCAACATCCTATTCGGCATAGTCGGATCATCCCTATTTCCCCGTTGAAAATTTCACAAAACATGCCCTAGAATACAGAGGGGTAACTAAAGGCAGCTTCCTAGAACGGTGTTCACCCAGGAACGGTCGACTGTGGCATCTTCCCTTCCTCTTTTCAGTCAAGGTCACCTCACTAGAAAATCTGGACCTCTTGGAGAGGTCAGTCCTTTTTTGTGCCAACATGCCTTAAGGTTGCATGAGCTTGCCCCCTGGAGTCGTAATTTGAAGTTTTTGTCGTTAGTTTTCGATGCATGCCACCGTATTATGTGTTCTATCCTTGCACCTCGCTATTTATCGATTAGTTTGTACTACTAACCCTACATTTGCACCACTCGATCCAGCCGGGTTGCCCTGATGTACGGTGATGCTGTCCACTGAATTTGGTATGACTTTTATTTGTGTGCTAATCTGAAGCAGATAATTGTTTCGAAGCAATGACTTGACAAAGATGTGTCGAACATGATATATGCCCTTTTGCTTATCCAGTTGCACCAATGGCCATTTTTGGCCAGCTATTGCCTGTGTGTCTACATTCTCATAAAAGGTCATTTAGCGCCCAGGGTGCTCAAAGAAGACATCCAAGCTCGCAATAGGGGTGCTAACTATCTGAAACGGCGTCTTTGATCTCAACAGAGGCACTGCTTTGCCAAAGGAAGCGTCCGACTGTGAAGAAAGCACCGGCTGGCTGAGGAAAACAGTCTGCATTCTCAAAGCACCCAACTGCCAAGGACGCCTTCTTGTCGGGAGAGAATATGTGACCAATGTTTCGCATATTACAACGAGCGGTGCCCGGATGACCTAGGAGGGTCGCATTATTAAGGGGAATGGCTATCATTATGGTATAAGTAGCATGCAAGTAATAAATATAAACATAAATATAGACAGACATAATAAAATGAGTAATAAATTATGTAAAATGTCAATAACTTTGGATAAAGTAGCGAAATCTGATGACATTTGCTACGGTTCTGATTTAGTCTGCTTAAGTTATACCAGTGTTTCTAAGTATCATCTTCAGGTGAACTTTTCAGTATTCCCAGGGACCTGAAGATTGACAAAAGGCAAATGTAGTTCACATTTTCTAAAAGTGAAACGGAAACTGTGGGAAAGTACGAGCTGGATACCTTAACCTCATAAGTGTGCGGATAAAACTTGTTGAGGACAATGTTCAGACTAATCTTGATAGCTTGATAGGCAAAACTTTCTAAGGGATTTTCAACACGAATTTCCATCTTGGATATATTATTCAACTAATCAACTGTAATTCATGACTAGGAAGGTTGACAATGGAAGTGGGATTCACGTAGTAGTTAGATTTTAGCACAACTTCTAACAAAACCCTGCACATGCACCTAATTTCTATCAGTAAGAAAAACTCGCAAAATAGCCCTATGCTCATTTTAAAGGATGACTAAGGATAATGGAGCAACGGGTAAATTTAAATGAAAACTTCGTTCCAAGTCAACTTCTCATTACCACATTCGTGAAATATTGAAACACGAGAGCGCGGTTTCACCTTTGATTTAAGGCCTTGATCGAAACCACTGTTTCTACAATATATTTTGTATCAGGCAAGAAACGAAACTTAGTAAAATTATGTTTTTTGCAATACATCAGCATTTTCATCACACCCCTAGGTATAGCGCCACTGCAAAGTAGTAAATGCTAATCTTAAAACGCCCTGCTATTCTGGTTGAGTGTTTACGGTAGGCACCAGCTCAGCCTTCCAATATGTGCAGAGGCTTCAGAGTTCGCCCGCGGGCCAGAATGGTAGTGTTTCGGTGCCGGTCCTGCCCGGTTAGTCGGTGGTCGCGCTCCTCGGTACGACCCAACGGCAACCCGAATCGCAGACGACAGATGTCAAGAGTTTTGCCAGAGTTGTAGTGTCGCCGATAGAGTATGCATTGTCCAGAAGCGGGCAGGCCAACTAGTACATGCTCGTTTTAGAAAATGGCCATTGCAAATAGTGGCTTTAGGGCGCATCGACCACGTTCATCACATATCACTTCAAATGGCGAAAAATATATCGTTGGGTTCCGCAAAACTAAACCTACTTTTCATGTTCAACACTTCTGATTCGGTTAAAAATTATTGTCCCTCTTTGCTGTATTGCTACCACCGTTTTGGCGAGCGCATCAGCGAACGAATCGCGAGCGTTTTGCCTGGGGTGGCGCCACCGTACACCGGCACGGTGACATCAGATCCACGTGCGGAACACGTCAAAATAACATCAGTGCCAATATCTGATCTTTCACGAGCAAGAAAGCGATAACATCGGCGGTAGTGTTCAAATTTATAAATGAGAAGCGCATGTGTCGTCTGCCGCGGTTGAGCTTTGAACATCCTATTGAATGTCAGAATAACAGGAGGGCACTCACAAACCAGGCTGGACGCAAAGTCGTCACACAATCAGAGGTCACGGCAAGGCCTGAGAGATTATCGCCGATCATTATTTGAAGTCGGAGCCAAATCATCACTCGAGGTTACAGCTAGTAGTTTGGCGTTAGAGCTAGACCATCAGGCCAGGCAAGAGCGAAATCACCTCAAATGGAAACAAGACGATCTCAGGTCTGGGCTAAATGAGCTATTGGAGTTTAGGGACGCATGGACTGCAGTGGTCATGCATCAGCGAAATCATCCAATTATCAGGCCAGAGCAGTGCTTGAAAAAGCGTTGACCCGAACTTTCGCCATCCGTAACGTCTTTTCTCGCCAAAAGACTGTACAGTGCTGTCTGAAATGATGGCAGAAGTATTACTCGTTGCAAAGAACCAGAAGCTAACTGAAAGGTTAAAAAAAACAGGAGCACCTGAGTTCAGAAACGTTAACATAATTACCATCTGAGTATGATGGTACCACAAGTTTCCTCTCCAAATCCAAGATTGTTGTTGTCCTTGGGGTTTTGAGGCGCATCAACTGCAGAGGTTATACAGCGCCCACAAATCCAAGATTGCAAAACGAATCCGACCCTGAGTCAAAGCAGGACCGTCTAAGTTCAGAACACCCTTATTTCGTCTCGAGTGAGGAAAAGAATAGGTGCGGGCCAGCCACTTGCATTGTACCACACTATGAGCTGACAACATATTAACACACCATGTCACGGGTTTACCTTTTACTCACTGCAGTGCAGTGTAAAATAATTGACCATGTGGCTTGGAAATTCACAGTTAATGGAATTGTGCTATTTCATCCTTGTCTTAGGTTTTTACCATTTTACTACATGTGTGAGCAGTCATTATACACACGACTGCTAAAAATGTAAAATGCATGTGACTGAAGTGAAAGGCAGTCCGATTTTTTCATCCTTAAGTGGCGATCCTTTATTTTCTTCCAATCTTTCACTATTCCCAAGCAACTTCTTTCTTCATCCACACAGTTAATGGTGAAGTAATTTTAGGACACTGCTGCAGTGTCCCCCTTACAACAACTTACCACATCAGGGGCTCACCCCACACTGGCACACCATCATGCAGCTTGTCATACTGATACGCCACCACGTCAGAGGCTCGCCTCGTCAGAAACACATAGTAAGGACTCACCCTGTCCTAATGACAGACCATCACATCAGAGGCTCACCTCATCAGTGACACACACATCAGGGACTCACCCTGTCCTACTGACAGACCATCACATCAGAGGCTCACCTCATCAGCGACACACACATCAGGGGGTCACCCTATCATACTGACAGACCATCACATCAGAGGCTCACCTCATCAGTGACACACACATCAGGGGCTCACCCTGTCATACTGACAGACCATCACATCAGAGGCTCACCTCATCAGTGACACACACATCAGGGGCTCACCCTGTCATACTGACAGACCATCACATCAGAGGCTCACCTCATCAGTGACACACACATCAGGGGCTCACCTTGTCATACTGACAGACCATCACGTTGAACGTCTCGGTGAGGTCGGCAGGCTCGTGGTCGCTGACGTCATCCTCTGAGTTCAGTGGCTCCTGTCGGACAAATAGAATGAACATCCACACAGGGGCCAGCTTGTCGGAAATGGTACAGGCACAGCGTCCCCAAACATCAATTCTGCATCAAGTAGATGACACGGAACACATACATCAAAAGCCACCAATGACACGACCATCATTACGAATTTGACAACCTTAGAATGGCATAGCCATGTTGAAATGCTGTAGAAGTGTTGGAAAGTAACCCTGTATATATAAACTGGTAATTCGCGTATTTACTTACTTCATTGGCATTGCTTATGCCTACTACTGACAACTGCCGACCCCTCGGAAATAATTTCCGAGTTCACACCAGCTTCCATTACAAACTACCTTCCCTCCCAGCTCACAGTTGTCCAGTTGGTTGGTTATCGGTTTTACGACGCATCGACCGTTTAGCCATGTAGCGTCGCCAATCCCTCACGCTGATTGGTCGCGGGCGAAGAGTGGCGATAGGTGAAACCCGAACCCACAACCTTTCGATTGAGACGAGGAACTTACCCCTATGCTACCTATCCCCACAGTTGTCCAGTTGAATACCGGAACACCAGTACACTGTTACCCGGGCAGGTGCAATGCCTCGAGTACCACAGTATTACACACTAATTTAGCGCATGACGCACTGTAACAGCTACGCTCCCCCAAGTGTCAAGTCAAGTGGTACCATATTTAATACTGGGAGGCAACTCCTTCACCAATTAATCAGTCCATAAATGAGAAATATTGACAAAATGCATTGCTCTCCAATCCCATGGAATATAGTAAAAACCGAAATAAGCCCATTTTAGGCATATACGTAATATAATCCAAAGATGCAAGCCGTGGCACCGCAAAAGAGCAGAAAAGCACCAATAATGGGAGAAATGACACAACTTTACAGTAGGGGACACAATCACTAATATGTGAATAAAAACCATATTATATTATAATCAACATAGACATTTTGTTAGATCCCATAACGTCACAAATTGGTCCCAAAACGAATATATATATTTACAGGACTTCCTTGCTGCCCAGTAACGAGACCAAAATCGGCTTTTAATACAATTTACTTCCCACAAGCCTTTCAATTTTACATTGGAGCCCTCACCTGCCATTGCTGTATGACCGAAGCAGTCGAAGCACCCCTAAGTCAAAATAACCAACCTCACCTGCCATTGCAACAGACATGAGGCATGGTGTTAACAACCATGCCTGGTGTGTGCCAACTTTGGAAAGCATCTTCAAATTAACACACTGGTTTCAATCAACAAACCAATCCAATACTTGATTTAGCATTACGACACACGACATTGTCCATCTAAGATCGCTTCTGAAGTGTTCTCACATAGCACGGCATCCAACTGGCCCCGCTCGACACTGGACACTGTAGACTCACATCCTGACCCTGGTCCTCCTCCTGACCCCAGTCCTCGTCCTCACCTCCTCCTGACCCTGGTCCTCCTCATCCTCCTCGCCGATGGTGTCGTCGTCGTCGTCGATGTCGTCGTCGCCGTCGTCCACGTCGTCGTCCTCGTCGCTGTCGGACGTGTCGCCCAGGCCGTCCACCTGCGGCAGCCGGATGCCGAGCCGGCGCGCCAGCCGGCGGTCGGCGCGCCGCCGGTCGGCCAGCGCACCGGCCCGACTGTCGACGGTGGCGCCGCCTATAGAGACGGTGGCGACCGGCGCGGCCGAGCCGGAGCAGCCGGCGGCTGCCGGGCTGTCGCTGCTGCCGTCCAGCTGGCCCAGCTGCCGCGGCGGCGCCGGGGCCACGCCGCCGGCGTACTGCACGCCGCCTGCCGACCACAACGCCAGCACATTCAACACGGGCCACTCAGCGGGACACTCGCGGTGCCGACAACTGCACAGATGCACTAGCACTGACAGGACTAGGTTGGTTGGTTGGTTGCTTATTGGAGTTTAGGGGCGCATCGACTACCGAGATCATGCAGCGCCCATAGGACTAGGTTGGACTAGTGTATCAGTTTTGCGACACATCGACCGTTGAGTCATGCAGCGTCGCCAACCTCTCACGCCGATTGGCCGCGGACGAAGAGAAGCGACAGGTGAGACACGAACCCACGATCTTTCGATTCGAGACGAGCAACTGAACCGTAGACTACTCGTCCCCCCCCACTGGCAGGGCTAATCGTTAGTTATTTTGGCTTTATAATCCGACAGATACTGTAGGTATTTTTTTTTATAAGAAAATGGAATTACACGCCTTACAATGCTGCAGTTTAAAAAAAAATTGTCTGTAACCAAGATATGACATCGCGCGTACATGCCGTTTCACCGACCGAGCTGTTGGCGAGACGGACGGCTCGAATCTGCCGGTCACAACTGAGCCGGCGACAGCCACCCCACGCAGTGCTCACACGACACGCAGTGACGGTGCTGTGCCACACACACACGCGCACACACGCAAACCAGACCACAGGCGGCCGCCAGCAGCAGGAAGCCGACCCACACCCCGCGGACGTCCGCCACAACGCCGCAGGCCACCAGCGCAGTGGCTGCCTGCACCAAGCGGCGCACCGGTCTGTCCGCCACCGGCCACGCCCCGCACACCCACACGCCAGATGACGCCGGCAACTACGAACGCCGACCGCACACGCCGGCGATAACCCACGCGTCCCCAGCTGTGGCCACGGTCAGAAGTGCGACCTGTTGCCTGCCGGTGTCATCACAGCGACCTGACAGCCGCCGCCGTCCAGCGGCGCGGCGTCCACGCAGGCCGGTCCAGTTGGTCGAATATTTGAGACTAGGAGCGCATCGACTGCGTTGACCATGCGGCGCCCACATGGCCGGTAGCGCCGACCGGGAGCAGACGGTGACCGTTTAGCAAGTCCAGCTGTTCGGATGTAGCCCGGACCAGGATGAAGCCGAAGCAGGGAGACAGTCGGGGCTAAGAGTGTAGGCCAGGACTCGAGGCAGTCGGCCGAGGCTTCAGCATGAAGTTTGTCTATTGGGTGGTTCTCGACGCACTCTATGCACGATAACGGCGAATGGCGCCGCCCACACTGATTAGCCGGTGGGCCGTGGGATTCTGAAACGCTCCAAGTGGTCCGAGTATTGAACCCGGAACCTTTGGACTGGTACCCAGGGCAACACCGTACTCATTCGGCCGTCCCCGCCCCAGGTTTCAACTTGTACTGAGAGTGCGGAAAGTGATAGGGAGGGAAGGGGAGGAGAGGGACTGGGATGGGAGGTAATCGCAGTGTAAATTTTTTTTCGCAAAATAGGGTGGAATTTACCACTTTCTAAACACTCAATCGACATCATTCTCTACGAAATATCGACATTCTTCTTCTTGATGCGTGCTTATGAAGTCTTCTTGTCTACTTTCCAACAGCCCCTCATTTGTTGAGTATCATGACCATGTTCTCTATAAGGGATGGTGATACACGAACATCTTGCAATGAAATTTCAGGTAAAGGGATTATCAATAGTACAATATGGCATACAGCACCAGTGTACAGCATAAGCTTTTCATCGCTAACCCAAATATAGCTCTTCATAACATATGGATATCAAAACAACTGATGAAAGTACAACCACTGGTGCAAATTTAAGTCTGAAAGGCATCAAAAGCAGTCGAAATGACAAGTTCCATGACCAATTTCCACATCCTACTGTGCTTGTTTCGACAGCTCGCAACTAACGAAAACCATCATTTTAACATTGTGGAATCGTGATGATGAATTTGGGCACAGGGGCGCGTCATCTTGCACCCACGACTGTGTTTACAGGCAATCCACAATACTGCTATACTAGCCGGTTATTAATAATCATGAGCCCCGATATACTACACGGAAACTCGCTTTCTAGAGAGGTAAAAATGCCTCGGGACGCCACGACCAGTACCGCAGTAGTCGAGTTCCGCAAAGAAGTACCGGCGCCCATCCGTCCCAAAACCTGGCGGCGCTGTGGTCCCAACCGTCAGCCACCCTACCAAGACATGGGACACAGTAATCGTGTCGGCGGGGCGGGAGGAGAGGGAGCTGGTGCTCCGGATCAGGTGTGGAGAGGCTCGGGGCGCTGGCGACGGTCGACACGTGGCACCGGCGTCCGGTGACGGTGTGAAGCAGTGACCGAGTGCAGCAGCGTCGTGCGGTGTCAGCCACCCCAACAGCAGACAAACCAACAGCCAGCCACCGAAGCCCTCCGCCAACCAGGAAAGCCGACACCGTCAATCCCGAGAAAATATCACCCACAAGACTACAGTTAAGAGCCATAGAAAGGGAGTAAACCAGAAAGAGAGAAAGGAGACAGGAGGAAGAGAAAAATATGGATCGATAGAAAAATAATTAGAAAGAGAAATAGAACGAGACGGTGAATAAAAAATGAAAAAGTAAAAGATAGGTGGGCGACGAGAGCAAGAATTTTAGACCCGGAGAACAGATGGCGCAATTGTCAAATGAGGGGGGGGGGAGGAAGCAGACAAATAACGCTGGAAAGCAAAACCGTGGCGTAAGCAGGAAGGAAGGTTCGCATAAAACAATTGCAAATTGTCCTTCGTTTCCGGGAGGGCGGCGAGATCCCACTGCCAGCCAGCCAGTCGGCCCGATAATGAGAGAAACAACACGCCATTCAGCAGCCGGTCCCAGCAAGCTCGAGTACGTGGGTGGCCGAGGCCGGAGAGGGCGGCCACGTGTCCGGGCTGGTAGCGGAGCTGAAAGCGGGACGGCGGCGGCGGCAGCTGCGGCGGCAGACCGGCCGGCGGCGCACACGGCGGCCACGGGTGCAGCGGCGGCGGCGGCGGACGCCACAGGAAGCCGGGCCGCCGGTCGTGCAGACTGGTGGCGCTCTCTGTCGACACACGAGCACGGCCGCGCGCCGCTGAGGGTCCCTGCGGCCCGCACAGCCAGTTGCCGTGCGGGCCCAGCTGGAGCCAGACGCTGGTCCGATGGCACATACTGTGGACTTTATATGAATATATATATATGAATAAATAACCGCCTTATCGCTCGGATATATGTGCGCCATCCCAGACCTGGTCAGCGGGTGCTGCGAACATCACTATCATGCTCAATACAGTACCGACCCGATCGCTACATAGAAGCTGTCACGTGACCATTGAATTTCCTTGCGGCTGTACATTGCAAGGCAGACAGACACAGACACGTCAGCATACGTCACAATTTGGCGGGTTATTGGGCGTCGTCGGCCAATAATAGCCCACCTCCAATGACCTGCATCAGTTTTTGTGGGTAAGCTGGTGCAGATGCATCAGCTGTATGCAGAATACAGCCAGCCGCAACCAGCCAGCTGTGTGCATCCAGAGACAGGCATAGAGACCGACCGAGCAGTAGCCGTCCATAACACACCCCTGGCGATGGACGTGGCTGTGTAGTGGTCGGCCATGACTCGCCTCCACCAGCCGACCAGTAGCCGGCCATAACCCACCTCCAGTGGCGGGCGTGACCACCGATCGCGCGGTCGACTGTCGCAGCGCGTCGTTGAGCTGCTGCTGCAACATGCTGCTGGCGATTTCAGGCGGCAACGCGAACGTGGCCTGGGCGGCCGCCGAGCTCAGGATGGTCTGCAGGTGCTGGCCGGCCAGACCCGACTGTACGGCGGACACCGGCACCTGCGGCACGCCACACCCACCGCTCAGAACACCACATACGTCACAGCCGGCCGCTGGTACTCACATCACATGAGTGCTTCCAAATTCTACATTGTAATAAAGTGACACGCAACGAGTAAGATAGTTGGCTTTAAATTCGGACATTTCTATTTTGATTTATAGATGGCACTAGTCAACAGCAATTGCACCGAAAAAATCAGTGACGTATCACGTGCACCTAACAATATTTCCTGGCTATTTTGGCTTAAGGGCGAACCGACTGCTTTGGTCAAACAGAATATTACGTCCTACTACCCTCAAATCCATGGCGGGATTCACGCATTATGTGGAACTAGACATGCACCTGCTGTACAACTGTACGCAAGCTATACGTACACGGTATGCTATGATATTTATACTACCAAAAGTGACCACTTGTGCTTACATCTTGTGTCTACGCCGGACGGAAGACAACGTTGACCCACTGCATGATAGGTGTTAGCAGGGATGCATGCATGATAGGACCACAGGTGCTAGCAGGGACCGAGGCCGGCCATGCACGTACATAAAGTACGGTACGTTTTGCCACTACCCTGGCCGGTGCTTATCGCCATCAATAATTAAGCCAAACGTAACGTGGACGAAAAACGTGTGTGGTTGTAACATGCCAGACAGTGAATAACTGCTGCAGTCAATGTGCTCGTAACGTTGTAGAATATGTAGCAGTACGTCGCAACAATAACAGTGCGTCCATCACTGATGTGCAACGGTAGCAACTGTGTTCGTTTTGGAACATTGCTTATGGTGCCCAATCCATAAAAATATAAAACTGCAAGATAGAGCAAATACTTTAAAAGCGCTAGCAATATAAAAAAGAAGTACCCTAAACATAAAATGCAAGCGCCGACACATTTGAATCCGCATGCCATTTATTTTCACTTGAGAACACCACAAGACCTGAGGCAGCTCATTCCAGCACACCGGCGCCACCACAGGCCAAGGCGCCACTTCACCATCGCTGGCCACGCGTGAGGCGACACCAGCGGTGTCGCCTGGTGGCGCAGTCCGACGGCAGCAGCGCGGCGCCTCACCTGCACCACGATCGTCTTGCTGTCGCCGCCGGGCGTCTGCGGCGGGATGGTGATCTGGATGGGCACCAGCGACTGCGGCTGCACGGCGGGTATGCCGCCGGCCAGCGTGGTGCCCGTGGCGCCGCCCGACGCCGTCGAGCCCGCCCGCTGAGCGGCCGCCTGCGCCGTGCGCTGACCTGTCCAGACGGCGCCGCACGTCACGCTCACGCTCACGCTCACGGCCGTCGGGGTCGGTTGGAGTCCAGGCGCATGACGACCACCCGGCTCACGTTGCGCCGAACACGCGTATTGACAATCGAAAGGTTGTGGGTTCGAGGCTCACCTGTCGCTACCCTTCGCCCGCGTATAATCGGCGTGAGAGGTTGGTCGCGGGCGAATCGCGACGCTACATGACGGTCGATGTGTCGTAAAACCAATAGCCAACAAACCTGTGTTTATTGACAATCTAGAGTGCCATTGTAGCCAAATATTTGTCCTCAGGGACGACGTATATGATATGAAAGCCTGGCTTTGGAGGTAGGTAAGAATGCCTCATATGTCCCCAGATGTTAGGATTTCAGAGCTGTGACCTAGCAGGGTTAAAATAATGGTTTTTCGTTAGGTGTGAGATGTCGAAACGACCACACTAGTATGTCCAAATTTGTCATGGAATTAGTGTCATTTATAATGCTTTTGATGCCTCAGACTCAAATTCCAGTTGATGATGTAGGCACTTCGAGCTGATGGTGCAGGTTCCAAGGAGCACGATGTCGATACTTCTTGGAGAAGGATGTCGATGGAGCGTTCAGAAAGTGGTATATTCCACCCTATTTCACGAATAATTTATCACTGTGACCTAGTAGCGTCCAAAAAGGAGCAGCAGTGTTCAGCTGCCTTAAAAGCTGGTGGCGGAGCTGCTCCAACCATGAACAGCATATCAAAACACGATACACAGTAAGCAGACAAGAAACACGATACACTGCAAGCAGGTAAGAACTACGTGTGCATAACGGTCGGCCACCTGAGTTATGCCGCACTTCCGTTAGTAACCATGTGTGGTGAAGGCATGCCTTGTCCTCAAGCTGCAGAACACAAATTCGTCCCATCGCAGGACCCGGTCTGAAGATCGTCATATCCCTAGTGCCGGTTTCACATCCCTCGGCTTACCACACTACGAGACCCAGGCTCGTTGCCATTCTGACCGTAATGTTGACAACATGGAAGGATATAGATCTTTTGGTGGGAGAGGTGAGAAAACTCCACGGCCATTACTAGACGAGTGCTTAGAGGCCATGCAAGCAGCTTCATTTTCCAGGACGTTCGACATTGTTGGGCATCCAGCAAAATATATTATCCATGTCCATACCAGTTGCGGTAGCTCAGTGATCACGATGAGCGTCTGGCACGCCAGAGGTACCGGGTTCGATTCCCCACAATACCCTCCCTTCCCGCCAGGGTGGGAGGCGGGCGACGCTGGCAGGAAGGGCGGGTATCCGACCTCCGACTGTGGCGTGGCGGGAAGCGGAGCTGAGCGGTAGCGGAGGTGGGTTCGTATTACGTATGGAATTGGCTGCGTATGAAGGTATGCGCTCTGAGCTGACGGCGAAGTGTGAAGTATTTTTCATTGTTTGTCATTCCATGTACTGGAACCAACAGTGAAGGGAAAGTGCATCGCTCCTCGAGTTATGAGAAACGAAGCTGTGCTGATTATCGCGATTATCTGCCGGGCGGTGCCATCCATTGTTCACTTCCTCATTCCTATGCTATGACATTTGTTTTGACTGAAAATAGCACTGCAAATTGCGTAGGTACTGACTGTATAGGCTTTTCCAGTAATACGAGTAAACAAATTGCATGCATAAATATAATACGTCTATGAAAATGCACTCCGGAAGAAGTTTGTCTGCTCTGCTAGCCATCCTATATAAAATAAAAAACTTGCAAAATGGCATATCTTTCGGGGGTAAGCATCTATACCTGCTTCGGGAGACGAAAAGATCTAAATCGCATCGGCCAACGAAAGAGCATCCAACGCCAAAAACGGATTTCAGTCGTCTGGATAGGTCAGTGAGAACTCGCGGTGTTGGAGGTTATTTAAATAAATATTATAACGGAAGCCTTGCGAAGCTATTTGGAGTTTGCATTCCACTTCTTTGAACAGTCGTGTCAAGCTGTGCTGCAACGACCTGCCAATGGGGGGGGTGTGTGCTCAGAGTGACAGCTGGTACCGCTGAACTGGGTCATAATTTCGCAGTTACGGAGGGTTAATGCCAAGGGCCACGAAAAAGGTAAGCCAGCTGATTACGAGACAGCCGACGTAGCACTTATATACCCCGATAATATCCACTGATGTTCCTTAATAGACATGTCAATGTCATATGGTGGGTTGACTTGTTGCCCGAGAGCTCACCGTAAATGACTTTTCGTTTGCAAGTTTGCAAGAGAATGGCCATTAAACGTAATTTGGTCCAGTCAAAGAAATCGTGACATGAGCACTTAGAATGCAATGATCAATTAGTCATCGAGGGTAGTTGTCGTGAGGATACCACACATTGTAATTGCAGGCCGCTGGTTTGGCTCCCAGTTATCGACAGGCAGGTAACTGCCACTTCATTATCAAAATAATCATTACAACGTCGTTTTCGTTACACAGACACCCAGTGTTGATACCAAAGCTTAGCTGTTGTGGCAGCTCTCTCTCTCTCTCTCAATCTATCTCTATCTATCTCTATCTATCTCTATCTATCTCTCTATCTCTATCTATCTCTATTTATCTCTCTCTATCTATCTCTATATATCTATTTCTATCTATCTATTTCTATCTATCTCTCTCTATCTATCTATTTCTATCTATCTATCTATCTCTATCTCTCTCTATCTATCTATCTCTCTATCTATATATCTCTATCTCTCTCTATCTCTATCTATATCTATCTCTCTCTATCTTTCTCCCTCTCCCCTCCCTCCTCCCTCCCTCTCTCTCTCTCTCTCTCTCTCTCTCTCTCTCTCTCCCTCTCTCTCTCCCTCTCTCTCTCTCTCTCTCCCTCTCCCTCTCCCTCTCCCCATCTGTCTGTCTGTCTCTGTCTCTTCAATTCCACCAATTCCATCAAGTAATTCCATCAATTTCTCTCACTCACGAAATTCGATCGGGCATGCATAAAACATGCATGTTGTTGAAAAAAATGCGCAAGGCATCACGAAGAAATATGATTGATGCTACAAATTTGCACCTGAAAAATGTTCGTTTTTAAATGCTCAAATCTTGATTGACAATTCATACATCGCACTTTGCCTGATATATCTGCCGGATCTGTTGCACGTCGAGCTACGCCACTTTAGCGGCCCAATCCACGGCCGGATCGGTACCTCTGCTCTGCGCCGAGGCTTCCGGCTTGTCCAGGTCGACAGCACGACTCTGGTTGAGCTTGCTCTCCCATAGCTGCTTGAGCTCCTGCAGCACCTGCTCGTCGACGCCCTCGTCCAGGAACGAGCTGCGCACGGCGCCGATGGTGTCGTTCACCACCGACTTGTACACTTGGCCCTGCCGACATTGACGCATATCGTGAGATGGGCGTTAGCGAACGGGACATGACCACTTGCTGACCTTTGGAGATCCGGAAGTGAACATCATCGCGACACCAGGAACAGCAATATTTGATCAATCTAGTCATTTCACCTCTACTCGGAAATACATCTTGATAATTCTCCCGGACCCAGTATGCTGTGTGACATACTGCTGCAGCTACTTGGCTTAATGACATGTCCATGCTCTTTAGGTGTATTGTTGCAAGTAACACAATGCTCACAGTGATGTCCTTTAGTTGTCTTTCATACATGCTGGGTTAAAATCATGTCACCCCTGCAATTATGAGCCAGGTTTGAGCAAACAGGGCCGGCCTACGCCATACTTTGATGCAATGCATTCCTGATACAGCACTCAAGCTCATTCACTTGAAACTAGGCCTATGCTTTTAATTTGATTGCCCATCAATCCTCACCATAACATCATTGTCAATGTAAGCACATTGTGTCAAATGTTTGTTTACTTGGTGGTTCTCGATGTACTTTATGCACGATCACGGCATATACCGCCGCCCACACTGTTTCGCCGGTGGGTCGCGGTATTGTAAAATGTTCCTCATTGGCTGTCGTCAACCAGATTCAGGGTGCAGAACTGGATGGATGTCTACTTTGTACACTGAGCAGAAAGGTTGCGAGGCATAGGGACCGTGGCACGGCATGTCATAGATGATATTTCGACAACTAGGCACGCCACCTGATGCACCAACTTTTGGCAATATGGCAGCACTTTTAGGCTCAAGCAGATTGCTCTCAACACATGCATATCAACATTTCAAGCACTACGTTCAGAATCAAACTTCTATGCCGAAAGTTGAACACTCATCCCATATTTTAACCCACGCCGTCTTTCGGGTCAAATCCTCACACCCTGTCTCAGGGGAGGGGGGGGGTTGAAAACCCCTCCCTAAAATCCAAACTAAGCATCACACGAAAACGAAAGAGGTGTCATCGGAAAGCGCTCGACGAGTAGGGTCCGGGCCCGCCCTTCAAAACAATTTTCCCCCAAAAGTGGCGTCACCAGGGGGCTAGATTTTAACGACTTTTTGCAACTAACATTATGCTTTTGACTCTGGGGAGTTCATTTTGGGGGATATATGAAAAACAAAATGTACTTGGAATGAGGAAAGGACAGCGAAAGCGACCAGGGCTATAATATTTTTGGCCCCTAATTTTTTGTTGTTGAAATTTCAATTTTTTTAGTTCAAGTTTTCTTTAATTTTCCTTTCCCAATGGTTAGAGCAAACCGAGAAACGTTGTTGGAAGGCAACTTACCCTAATAAAAAATGTTTACTTTAGCCAGAATCCTGCATTTAAACTGCAATTTGGCAAATATGCAAAATTTATGTAGTCAAAAATGGAAAGAAAAATTCCGCACACGTTTTGTTGCATCCGTAGAGATAAGCAAACGCTGAAAGTTTCGTCAAAATATCTGTATCCGATAAAGCGTGACGACTGGTGAACTTTTTTTGGAGGTCACCTCACTTGACCTTGACTAACTCGTTGACCCTAGATGACCTGACCCAAAAATTTTGAATCAGCATATCAAATTGATGTGGGGACAGGCATGCCAAATTTGGGCATGTTGCCACGCGCCATTCAGCTGCTGTCCGCGAAAAACATGAGGGGGCAGTTCCAGACCCCTCCCAAGACAGGACAGGTTAATGCACCATATCAAGCCACTGAAATAGGCTTTACTCATTCCTTAAATTCTTACACTACAGTATCCAAAACTAAGAAAACCGAGTGAATTTGCTAAGAAGCAGATTAGAGTGGAACACATGGTGTGAACAGTGCCTTGTTGTATGCTTTATGCTGCATTTGTTGTATCCTCTGTCAAGTTCTGCATTGCTTGGTATGCTCCCTGTGATCGTCATGGTACTTTCTGTGTTGCTTTTTGCAAATGCCCCCTGCTATTATTATGTTGTTCTTAATACTCTCCTCTCCTTCATGGCCACCCTGGCTACCCTGCTACTGTGGTCATGGTAAGAAAAAAAGGCCATTTTTGTTATCCAGAATATGATTCTCTCCAGAAAATTGTCCTCTCATTTCTCTCACTTGGAGGTTGAATGGTGCTGTTCAACAATGAACCTCTCTGTAACAGAATTCTGAAGAAACATGATAAAATGCACCTTGTGAACCAGATGCCTATTTCACCCACTTTGAATACAAATGTTTTCATCCAATAACCAAAACATTTTCTTTGCCACATCCTGGATTGCAAAGCACAAATCCAACCCTGGCTGTGTCCCACATTTCCAAGTAGGATATGCTCTAAATTTACTATCCTGCCATCTTATTCATCACATCTATTGGAAATGTATTCTGCTATGATTCTTCTGGTGATACTATGCAATCAATGTGTGAATGGTGCATGGATGACCTTATTGCCTGCAAAGCCTAAGCAAAAATGAGGTAAAACTTATTGTAACATGCCCATTAAGGATGCCTTGGCCCAGCAAAGAAAGTTGCACAATTGTGGCTAAATGAAATTTTCCACCATCCATGATTCTCATGATTATACCAACCACAGTAGAATGGTAATAGTTGAGCTTCATTTGCAGACCACCAGGTACATGCCATTCAAAATCATCACCATAATTTAGAGGGACTGTCATGAAAAACATATCAAAGATTTAATACATGACAGTCAGTTTTCCAAAGTTGTTGAGAAATGCTTGTTTGTGTGTCTGTATGTGCTACTTTGATGCATGTAGTCAGAACAGTCCAGAATACTTTTCCCAAATTTTCACATGTGATGTGCTGGTTTGGCAGACAGTCATGTCAGTGGTTTCAGGTTGTACACATTGCATGGGCACATGCTGTAAACTGGAGTCATGCTAACATCAGTTGGCCAGGGCCACAGCATATACCACAAGTCCCACAAATATGGAACATTTCAGAAACATGTGTGCAAGCACAATGCAGTGCTGAGCACAGCATTGCAGACTGACATGCTGAGCACATATACTATACAGGCCCCAGATACTATGTAGAATAAGCACAGGTTGTAGGCCAACCAGGTTGCTATGGCACCCCCCCCCAATCATATCAATCAACCCTACTTTATATAATTGCATAGATCCCCTCATCTTTCATTTAAATTCACTACCTATGGAAGAAGTAGAATATATTAATGCAAGGCTACATAACTTTAAGCATTGCCCAGGTTTGCATGCTTGGATGAAGGGTGGTTGCAATATACTGAACTTATATAAGCTAATATACTTATGTATACAAATTTAAATATGTAAACCTAAGACACATGCCTCAACTAAAATTTCCCTAGCATATTGGCTATTAGAGCTTTAGGGTGCATCAACTACATTCATCTATATTTGAGTATATTCTAGTATATTCTATATTTTAGTACACATTTGAAGCAATTGGTGGTGCAGTTTCATATGTAGCTAAGAGGGCACTCAACCCCCATTCTATATGTGCCCCCCCCAATAGTCTAAGCATCCAACATGGGATTCTGTGGTGTGTGTGTGATTGTGGTTTTAGGGCGCATCGGGGACTCTGTGGTATGCCCTCAATTAATTTGGGCTTTCTTATTGCCTTTATATATTGTGCCCTCCAAATATCTTGAGCACACACCTACCACAGTGTAAGCATTGCCATGTGGGATTGGTGCAGTGGGAAGTTAACAAACCACAACCTCAACACACTGCAGCTCAGATCCAGGGACCTTTTGGCTTTTGAAATGAAATGTAGGAGAAATTAGGGCAAAACTTGATATGACCCATACTTCCAAGCCATGGTCAGCAGCATTAACTGCACCAACAATTGGGTGCCATGCAATTTTTGTTTAAAGAGACCGAATGCAGATAGATACTGATTTCAAGACTTCTTGATCTCAGAGGATCTACAGAGCTTTGGAATGCACTTGGCCTGCTCAGCCTCATTTGGAGTGTAATGATACGATTCAGCAAAAGGATGAGAGCAAGCATACCAAATACAGGCAACGCTTTCATAGTATCCTACACATAAGTATGAACAAATATGCAGCACACGAACGAACCACATCCGAGTAAGATCAGCTTTAGCCATTCCTACGAACTTGGAAACCATGAAATGAGATCTTCGCCAACCAACCGTTCCCCAGTGTGACCAGTGGCGATATGACATACACTTTAATAAGCCAGCATAAAACCATTTGCTCTCTTACCACAATGGAATGTGAATGACAATGAACATGCGACATGCCGGCAAGCTCTTTCGGAACGGTTCTGTAACCCCACGGGCCGGAAAGTTGTCACAGAACGGAAGCCGGCGCGCCGCCATCACTTATATACGCCGTGGCACAAATTTTGTCCGACAAGGCCGATAATAAATAAAATATGGTTCTTTTAGGACTTTTTTAATTTTAGTGTAATTCAATTATTTTTGTGTCCTTAAATCAATCAGGATTTGATTTAGTAATGGAGATTATTAGTTGACTTTTCACATGAAGTTATCGACTGCAAATATTTCACATTATTCTGCATAAACTGACTACATTTGTAAACAAACAGGCGGAGCATCCTTGTGATTTTGTGGCGTTTAGGATATCGAGCGGCCGGTTTTCTGAATACAACCTAGATGTTAGAAACAAACATTCATTTATCGTTAATGAAAAGTGAAGATGGTCTGTGCTACCATTATCTGGTGCAGAATAATGATACTCGAGGGATGACTATATATTTGCATGGATTAGAAAAGTTAGAGACCTACAAGGCGGATGTAAGTTGAGTATTTACCTTCAATGGTTTTGATGTGGGGCAAGATGTGTGTGCGTGTATTTTATGTGGCGCCCTAAAACTCAAATAATCAACCAACCAAACAGTGAATTTTATGTAGGTGTGGATGTGAATTATTTTAGGACTGGAGCAAACATTTCTGATTAGGCTATCAGAAACCACTAAGTCTGAAATCACCAAACCAAGTGACTAATTTTTGGAATATTGGCAGTTTTAGGTAATTATGGATTTCTCAGAATTTCCTTCTCCCACATCCCATCCCATTTCCAAATGTGATGTTTGTGAATGTGCTTAGCATGATGTGGCCATTCATTTCCTCTGCAAATGCATACTTTTAATTCGGGGGGCAAAATTGCACCACAAAATGGCTTGGAGTTTGGTAATGTAGCACACAGAAGCATGCATACAAAGTAAATAATGTAACAAAGCCTAGCCTACTACTATGCTAACCTTCCATGCCAAAACACAGTTTGTGTAATTGAAAATTTCCCCCAGAAATTTGTTGTGAATAATTTTCAAATTAAACCCAACCTGGCTTGAGCTACTGTTGAAGAAACCAACCATTATTGTGTGTCTCCAGAAAATGTTCAATAGACTTGTCATTTGCCATTAATGTATTAACTCTACCTGAAACAAAAGAGACCAGTACAAAGAATGGTGCAATACAAATGATGCCTCCTCAACAAGGCCAGCCAACCAGCAGCACCCCCCAAAAAAAAAGGGAAAAAAAAAACCCTAGGTAAAGGAAAGGAGAGCCAGCCAACAAGGTTTGTAAATAACATTACACACACAAAAAAAAAAAAAAAAAAAAAAAAAAACACCACACCCACAACTTCCCCCCCCCCCCCCCACACTTTTTTTTAAAAAAATTATAAATCCCCCCCCATTTAGGGGTAATAAAGCCCCCCCGGGCCCCCCCAATTTTTAACCCCCCCCCCTTTTTAATTCTTCTTTCTATACCCCTGTTGGGGCCCCGGGGAGGGGGGGGGAAGGACCCCCCCCCAAGCCCCCCTGTAAGGACCCCCCCCCCCAAAATTTTTTTTTCACACCAAAAAAAATTAAAAACCCCAAACCCCCAAAAAAAAAAACCCAACCCCCTAATTGGCCAAAAAAAACCCTCCCCCACTGTTCCCCCTGGGGAGAGGGGATGGAAGGAGAGAAAAAAAAAAAAAAAAAAATAATATTAACCATTCAAATTTTTTTTTAGTTGTGTTGTAGTGCAGTAATGCAACCCCCTCCCTTCCCCCCTCCCACCTCCCCCCCCCCCATCCCTTTTTTCCCCTCTTTTTTCTTCCCCCCCCCCCAAGAAGCGTTGTGAGGGGGGGAAACAGAAAAAACAAAGAAAAAAACAAAAAAAAAAAAAAAAAAAAATATATATCAATTCAGAAGAGCTCGTCGGGAACTCTGAAGGTATGTAACAGGGAAAAAGAGATGCTTGGTAATGGCCCTGGACGCCGCGTCATTGACGCCACAGTGGAAGATAGAGAGCCATCCGTTATGCCGATAAACAACAACCAAGTATCTGGATCCGTTCAAGCTGAAGTATTCTGCACAGATCCGCTGGAAGGGATGCATAGGCGGAGGTGTCCCAGTCGACGGTGCGGCTGGTTGGGAGGGCGCCACTTGATTACAGGTGGTGCGGCCGGCCCACTTCTGTTGGATGGCGCCCGTGATCCCAGGCCGCCAGACACTGGACCAGGCTCTTGCATGCATGCCATCTGTGCCTTTGTGGGCAGATTGGAGAGCGTCCACAGCACTTCACCTCGCTGGACCTGTGGTACCATGATCCTACCCTCAGAGAGAGGAAGTCTATCATTCGAATCCCATGATGCCAAGTAAAACCAATTCCAACAGTTGTTTGGACTCGTGGAATCCCCAAGTGATCCTGTCGACAAATTTCTGAATCTTGGGATCCTTTGTCACTGCGTCACGGATACGTGTCAGTGTCACTGTACTTGCAACGTTCGCCGCAGCTGCCACGATGGCTCCCACGTGTTGTTCTAGATGAAGGGATCGGGCATGTTTAGCGTCAGATACCAGACACTGCAGATCCGCTAGTGTGCTGATAGCTGGTGTTCTGGACATGGCGTCAGGGTCTGCATGTAGTCTTCCTGGAACGTGAATGATTTTGAACCTACAGGGCAAGGTTTCTCCTTTCAGCTTTAGTAGTCTTGGATTTGGAATACCTTCCAGACGCCTGCCACTGAGTACCTTTACCAGAGGCCTGTGGTCAGTCGCAATGGTCAGGCTGTCACAGCATTGGATGAAGTAGCGAGTCTTATGCAGGGTATTTGTCACGGCCAGGGCTTACCCCCCCCCCCCCCGATAGGGGCGTAGCGCGACTCTACCGGGGAAGTAAACCCCGGTACACGCCACGCAACCCCGGCACGACCCGCTAGTACGAGCTGCCAGCTATCCGGACAGCAGTAAGGGGAGTAAAGGGAGACAGCAGTAGGCTTGTGCATCAGCACAAGCCTAATATTTTTGCGTCAGGCAGAAACCGATTCTTGTCTTAGAAAAGGCCGTCGCTGAGCATGTGGAACGTCTTGCTCGGAGCGTTTGCACACCCTTCTCCACCGCACGCATGGTCATAGGTTTCCATTCGCAGAACAATCGGTCCAGTTGTTCGTCCCAATAGAAGGTGACTCGTGGTTTCAGAAGCTCGCGGAAGGGCTCCATCACAGGTCGTACGGCATAAGCGTAGCTGACCTGCTGGACGAGACCACTGCAGAGATGTACTGCAACTGGCTTGGCGTTGGGATTCAGGAATATTTCCAGCGGTTCTCCGTGCATTACGTGCAGCTGCTGATGTTCGCAGACATTGAACGCGCTGGAGGTATACCTGGCTAGGCTCCACTGCTGAAGTTTGGCTAGTTTGGCACCGGCTCGAATGTGAGTGTAGAGGGCACCGGGGGTGGTTCCACACGTTTGGGACACTCGCACCGATCGTCACCGACGTTCGGGCATTTGGGTTGCAGCGATTCGACGTGCAGCGATTGTACAGGTGCAGCACTAGCCACCTTTCCTTCGTTCTTAGAGAACTCCGTGACGTTCGGAAAATCAGGAGAGATGATTCCCAGATGGGAACCCGCCTGGCGCCTTAGGAAGAAACCCGGGCAATCACCGGTGATGCAGCACAGGTGCTTGGTTCAACGCATACGGCCCGCTTCGTCATGCCCAGCGATATCGATGAACACCCCTCCCAGAAGGTTCATATCGCTGCTCCCAGACGTGCTGATGGTTTGGCTGGCTGGAAGCGGGTCACTGCTGCAGACCTGGGATTGATAACAGGAACGGACCAGAGACGGCAGTCTGACCTCCAGTGTCTGGGCACGATCTGACCTCCATTGCCGTCTCTAGGTGACGTCGGAGCGGGAGGCGAAAATCGACGTAAGCGTCCTCGGACACTAAGACGCCGAGCAACACCCGTGGCTGGGCAGGGGCACGCCGACGGATCCATCCCATCAGCATTATGACACAGGCGGTGATCGACGAGTCTTCTGCGGCCCGATCGCTTATCGGTCTCAATAGCGAACATTGACGCGAATTCCGAGTGTTCTCCAAAGCCAAACGTTGCCGTGCCAGCGTTGACCTTTTTGGTAGGGTCACCCTACCCTACCCTACAGCAATCACACCCTACTAGGGTGTGAATGCTGAATGCCATGATAGCCAGAACGACGGACGAATTTGAGGTGGTCGAGCTTTCCACACGTATCGCATTTCTTTCCCAGGCCTGGCACTTGCCAGCACGGATGGCGGCTTTCGCTGGCGCTCCTTGGCCGGTCTTCCCACAGTAGGTACACGGCTTTGGATCAATGGCTGTTGTCTCGAGGCATGCACCTAACTACCTAACGCCTAACTTAATTTTCACAACCATGCACCTAGCTCACCTTTCACTGTCATACAGCCTATAAAACAGCTTCATTTTTGCTGCATCATCATTATCTATGAAGAGAGATGGTGTCTCTTTTTCCGACTTTCCGAGGACAATTGCTTCTAGTGGATTTAAACCCCTATCAGTATTATGCATTCGAGGCCCTGCATTGCATTGAGTTTTACCCTGAGTTTTTGCGATCGTGCTGTCATCAATCAATCACTTGTTTTCATGGACGTGCTCTTCGTCTCAGAACAGTTAGTTTGGAATGGGTCCACAATCAGCTTTAAATGCGCTGAGCTTTGCCTCTGGTTACCAAAAACACAAGTCAGAATGGAACGAACTGAGTGACCTGATGAACTGCTGTCTCAGCTCTGGCAATGGCTTTACAATCGTGCACTATGTCCACCCTTTCAGATTACGTCAGAAAAGATTGAATCCATTGCAGAAGCATCAGGGCAAAACATCTCCTGGGTACATGGGATGCTCTTCAAAAAGGAGACACAAGTCGTGTGGAATGTCGATGCGCAACGGGCCGTCTTAATATGGAAGAAAAGGCTGGACAACGATATGAAGTTGCTGCTTGGAACAGTAGCACTGGTGAGACACCTAAATGGTTTAGTAGGTGTTGCAGCTAAATGTAAGATCTAAAATGTGTTGTATGTTGCACCATGAGGCATGATTTACAACGTGTATTATTACAAAGGATATGTAAAAAGCAGGTATCTTGAGCATACCGCTTGTGAGTTATGTGCTGTGTAACAGTCATATTTGTGTGCTGTTGCGAAATATCCGGTTCCCGACTGACCGGGTGCTCGACATATTCTACTTGAAGCATTGCATAACTGCATGATGTTTATGTGAATCTCGCGCAAAAAAAAAAATCCAGATGAACAATGCATGTTCATGGCTGTATGCAAAATACTGCATATAAATAGTACCTCCATCTGACTTCTGTGCACTTTGGTGGATTAATGACAGTATCATTTGTTACTCGCTGTCACCAATATTTGGTGTTTGGGTACGCCTCTTGACGGGGTAATTCTAATCTGTTTGTATCATATCCACTTCGCTCATTTTTAGTTCAAGTTTCAAGCCCGAGTTCATTGTATTGCATTCGTCTACTAATATATTGGCGCTAGCTGTATACATATATCGTATCCACATTCCCTGTATAGGGGCTGGGGAGGAAGATTAGGGTGACATTCTAAAATGCGTCATTAATTTAGCACAAGTCGTACGGTATTGCATGGAGCGAAACGATTTCGAAGTGTGACTTTTACCTCCTGTTCCCTCTCCATCTCTGATATTAGTCATATTCTACTGGGTCAGGTTCAGCTGGACCTTTTGCATCGCCTCTATCACTTTCCTTTGGGCCTGGCCTGGCCTTCCACTTTATCGCAACCAGCAGACAGCTACTGCCCTCCATTAGACTTGAATAGTTGCCATGAGTGCAAGTTTGAAGTGGCACAGCGGCAGGAATACTCCGAATAGACCCAGGTCGCATTTGATTCTGGTATCCCTTGAACATCGAAGTAGAGCCGTGAAGTAGGTGAGCAAGTGCTCTGGTCCGCCTTCGGAGCAATACCTGTGTCATGATTGCGAGTTTGGATCCCACTGCGCCGGCAACCACTTGCCGACAGACACACGCCACGCTCGTTTTTCGACGTGCCACCTCTGCTATTCTGTCGTCAAATGACATTGTTTTGTGGTTCAAGTGCATGCTATTATCTACCTGCACCGAAGTATGGCGTCAGCCGACGGGTCACTTGCGACGATATCGCCTGTTCGCGCGTCGCCCTGAGAATTGCTGGTGCTTTTGCTGCAGGAGAAGTGCTCATCTGGACCATCTGACATGCTGACCATGTGCGGTGTATCACTGCAACGACAGGAGTCCCAAACGGAGGACCTCCTGCATCGCTGCCAACGACTGGACGCCGGTAAGAGACCGGCGGGACACAGGTGGGGATCCGTGGGACACAGGTGGAGACCCACTGGGACACAGGTGGGGAACCGCTGGGCGTTCCATGAGAGACAGGCGGGACACAGGTGGACCCCTCTTGACATCCGGTGATGGACCCGCTGGACGTCCGGCGGGTGTCGAGTGTCTATCCAACCATCCGTCAGAGTTCTCGAGATATGGACGGGCAAACGAAACACTTAAGGATCACATCACACGGCTAAAAGGTAGTTAGTTGTGCCAACGAACTGCAGGTTCTGAAAGTCTCATCTCGTTGCTCATATGGCGCAGAATGAAGTGTTTTGCTCCTCATGTGACGTGGTTTGATTCGCTCACGAATTGACTACGGAAGTGTTATATACGGTGATGCTTCCCAGACCACTGAGTGTATGCTGTGCATGATGCTGTGTATGCTATGTTTGGTACTCTTCGGCACGCCGTTGACCTCTCACCGAATGGTGCTCGGAAGGCTGATATTAGCGCCGTTGGCTCACATATGCGCGCGTTAAGCGGGATACAGCCACATATGCTGCCTCGTGTGCCACTATGGGGCCGCAGTAGCTCAGTTGGTAGAGCGTCCGACTCTTGGTCTCAAGAATGTGGGTTCGAATCTCACAACCGACGGCATTTACCGAGTCCACCCGTAACCAATCGGCGTGAGAGGTTGGCGACGCTATATGGCCTGGCGGTTGAATGCGTCGTAAAAGAAGCAAAGGTTCTTTGTGTGCTGCTATCCAGCGGCATTAATCTCGTGTACCGCTGTGTAATGGCATTGCGCATTTAAGCCACTGCAGATTATAGCAAAGCACATCATCAAACAACAAGCATACAATGCAAACAAACGCTACGCTATGTGAGTATTATCGGTGCGGGGTAGGAGGGCCCTACCTCGATTCATCAGCGACCATGGTATGACCCGACCTGACATACATGGGACACAGAGAACGCCGAGTTGCGGAAGATCGCCAGTGACGCCGTCACGGCACGTCAGCAGCTTGAGGACGACCTCATCAGCAAGTTTGCGCTGCTGCTCAACACCAAGAAGGAGAAGATCCGTGCTCTGCAGGATATGCTGGAGGAGCAGCGGGCCAGCGAGATAGACGATGGTGAGGGAAGTGGTAGACCGTGATGGGGGCTGGGTACAGTCTGTGGTGAAGACAGCTATTACTCTTCGGCCATGATATAATGCGGTCTTTAGTGAGAGTAGAATGAGGGCGGTGATGTCAGAATGCAGTCTGCTGTGGTTGTAGACTAATTCGGACGGCCGTGATGGCAGGATGTAGTGTGCAGTATGAGTAGGATATTGTCGGAAGTGGTGTCGAGATTTAGTGTGCAGTAAAGGTAGTATATAGACTAAGACTCGCTCAACTCTCGAGTTCGGCCACTTTGTGGTGTAATAGTAAATTTAAGTTAAAATGTTAATTTTAGTCTAGACATGGCTCTGATTTGTGACCAGAGAATGAAACCTCTTTTCACATTGCACAAGAACACAAACATTCGCCTGTATGACCAACGCAGTCGATGTGCCCGTAAGCCGAAATAACCAACCAACAAACATTCGCCAGTAAACAGCATGGGTACAAAAATATCCGCTTGGAGTTGCACCAAATCACAGATAGTGGAGTCCGGGCTTAATATGCCAGTATCCACCAATGGCTAGCTGGCATTGAACCGAACTGGTATTGAACGACTGTGCCTGTACCGCAGATAATACAGCCCTGCCGAAATATGCCAGTACCCACCACTGCCAAGCTGGTATTGAGCCTAGCCGGTATTGAACATAGCTGGTATTGAACGACTGTGCCTGTGTCACAGATAGTGGAGCCCTGCCGAAATACGTCATTACCCACCCATGCCTATCTGGTATTGAACCTTGCTGGTATGGAATGGCTCTGTCGGATAACACGGATGGTGGAGCCCGGTTTTAATGTGTCAGTACCCACGAATGCAATTGGACCTAACTAATACTGAACAGCAGGACCTGTAACGCATTCAGGTGATCAGGTACATCTACCATTGCATGGCGATCGATCTGCTTGACTTGGATAGGAGTGAAGGTGACAATATTAAAAGGGCCCGAAGTATTCATATCGGTCCTGGTAGACCACAATAGATAGCATACTCTTGCCACATATAGTGTTGCAGATATATGTCAGCTAGTGTCTGGTCCAGTCTGCAAGTCGGGGCGGGGATGGCCGAGTGGTTAATGTGCCGGGCTATGGGTACCAAAGGTCCCGGGTTCGACTCTAGCGCCACTCAGGACATTTCCCAATCCCTCGGCCCACCGGCGAAACAGTGTGGGCGGCGCCATTAGCCGTGAATGTGCATAAAGTGTGTCGTGAACCAACCAATAAATAAATAAATAAACCAGTCTGCCAGTCACGTGAAACAGTCAGCAAGGTACACTTGACGGATCAAAATGTAATACAAATTGTCCTACACTGGCTAAACCGGTGTGTGGCTCCAAAGCGCATCACACAAACCCCAGAAAGCATTGTGGCACGAAAGCACAGCTCGGCGCCAGTGAGCGTCAGCGGGATGGAAAACACTGGGTGTGGAATGCTTGCCAACGGACACTTTCACAAGATCTTGCGAAGGTACTCATGCATTGCATGCTGGATTCTGTCCTCTCTCCACATGTTTATAAATGGTGTTCAACATCAATGAAACGTTTGCTGTTCTCTCATTCTTTGTGTAATTTTTAATACTTCAACCAGGAAGAACTGTATGTCGCATTAATATGTTGATATTCGCGACATTTGTAGATACTGCGCTTTATAGGTGCATGCTAAATGCAAATCGCTGGCCATGCGCTACTCCGTGAATATAAATTTGAGCTGCAGCCCATTTTAGTCGGTGCAAAGCAGCTCAGGCCAGATGTAGCCACAGATGTAGTTCAAACTAATTATATCCATATTTTTTGTCAACCCTGGTCTGCGATGAAAGCAGGATGATATGGACGGCAGTGATGGCAGGATGCAGTATGTGGCAGGATTTGATATTGATCACGTGGTGATGGCAAGATGTGGCATGTGGCAAGGATTGGATATTGATCATGTGGTGACTGCAGGATGTAGTATGTGGCAAGGGTGGAACATTGAGCATGCAGTGATTGCAAGATGTGGCATGTGGCAAGGATTGGATATTGATCATGTGGTGATGGCAGGATGTGGCATGTGGCAAGGATTGGATATTGATCATGTGGTGATGGCAGGATGTGGTATGTGGCAAGGGTTTGATATTGATCATGTGGTGATGGCAGGATGTAGTATGTGGCAAGGATTGGATATTGATCACGCAGTGATGTCAGGATGCAGTGTGTGGCAGGATTGGATATTGACCATGCAGTGATGGCAGGATGCAGTATGTGGCAAGGGTGGGACATTGTCGATGGTGATGGCATGAGTTCGTCTCCACCAACAGCCGGATGTGGACGATAGCCAGTTCCACTCCCGGCGTCTCGTACCCGGGCTGAGCTGTGCGCCGGTGCTGACGGCGCCTCCCGCTTGCAGCCCCAGCCGGCGACGACGTGCGCCCGGTGGGCGGCCGCTGGCCCGGCCGACCCGACCCCAGGGCACCGGGCGGCGCCGCAGCCGGTGCCGACCGGACAGTGGCGGCGCGCGCCGCCACCCACGACCTCTCCGACGCGAGCAGCGACGCCGGCTCCGGCGGCGGCAGCGGCCACAGTGGCGAATACGACCAGGACACAGATGTGGACGACGGGGCGGCTGACGCTGGTGGCGAGGGGGCGTACGACGCTGGTGGCGAGGGGGTGTACGACCAGGACACGGAGGTGGACGACGGGGCGGCCGGCGCTGCGGCGCCACAACGCCAGCTGTCCGAAGCTGACAGTCTGGATCTCGGCGTCGGCGGATGTGAGTTGGCGTCGCGTTCACGTCTTCTCTGATGTTTGTTGCTGCCCGAGAGGGCGTGAGTAGTCGCTTCAGCTGATTTGTCCCTGGTCCCAGCAGGCCCACCCACTCTGACAGCGCAGGGTTGAAATGTTGCTTTTTCGTTAGGTGTGAGATGTCGAAACGGGCACAGAAGGATGTCGAAAGTTGCCAAGAAATTAGTGTCAATTAAAGTGCTTTTGATGTCCTTCAGACTCAAATTTGAGCCAATGGTGTAGGCTCTTATGACTGTACATTTGTCATTTGCTTTGAGATTCATAATTTAGGAAGAGCTGTTTTCGTGACATGGAGAAAATTACCTATGCTATAATTTGGTACCGTATGCCATATCACATAGTTAATCCCTTTACCCGAAATTACGTTGCGAAATATACGTGTATCACTATTCCTTATTAGGAGCATTGACATGATATGTATGAGCGAGATGCTGCTAGAAAGGAGACGAAGACTTCATAAGCATGCGTCATGGAGCAGGATGTCGATACTTCTTGGAGAAGGATGTCGATTGAGTGTCCAGAAAGTGGAATTTTCCATCCTATTTGACGAAAAATGTATCACTGTGACAGCGTATATGGTCTACGTTAGCATCTTTAACCCCAGCTGGCCGACTACCTCCCGTCCGATAGCTTGTATTGTCTGTGTTGGCATACATTGTCCAAGGTGGCTTAACACCTCATCCGCCTGCATATATGGTCGCCGTTGACATTCCTAGCTCCAGCTATCCTAGCACCTCAATCCGCTAGCTGATATGGTCTGCGTCATTCCTCGGCGTTGCGTTTCATGAAGCTGATTTATTGTTTGTTTATGCTACGGCGCGTAAGTCATTGTCAGCAGTAAATGCCATGAATGCATTAGACAGAACCAAAATTCGAAGAAAATACTATTTTTGAATGGTGTTCGCACGGGCTAAAGGCTCGCAGTTCTGAACCTCAAGACCCAAATCACGAAGAAGCTCATTTATAAAGATAGGATTCCAGTGACGGTTTCGCATTGGCCGTACTGACCGTACTGACCGTTCTGACGGTATTGACCGTGTTTATTGTGCTGACCGTACTGACTGTTCTGACCGTGTTGACGGTCCTGACCACTCTGACCGTTCTTTCCGCTCTGACCGAACGTCATCGCCGCCGTGCACTGCTATAACTGTCTCTTTTCTAGACACGACTGCAAGTGACGCCCCCTGAAGGCCAACATAGCTAATTTTGCTTTGTAGGGTTGTATGTCGGTGTTAGCGCCACATACATGCATACAGTTTACACAGTCCCGTTACAGTGACAGCACCAGCAACTGGTGCCGCGCCGGTTTGTAGAGCGCTGCACCAGTGGTGACGTCCTGTGCGACAGAAACGGTGCGTGTCTCCGCGCGGCCGGCTAGCCGACAAAACCTCCACTCCCCGTCGCGGTGACGTCATTCGTGCTGCTTGGGCATCACCCAGTGGGTTTCGGTGGGTTTCAGCGGCGTCCGTTGGGTTTCAGTGGACGAGCCGCTGCCGGTGCGGCAAAAGCGTGTCACGAGGACGCCGTCGTCGGAGCCGGAACTGCCGCCCAAGCGGCGCACGCCCCCGGCGGACACCGACGACCTGCTGCTGGACATCGTGTAGTTGCCGCTGCTGAGGAGCCGGCTGTGCGACGTCGCTATTGTCGCAGTGTGGCGGGCTTCGACTGTCAGCGGTGGCGGTGCATATTGAATGGGACGGTCGTCACGCGTTGCGTGCGGAGACATGAAAATGTCCGAAGCTCGTCTCGACCTCGGTGCTATATTCGTATAGCGGGAGTGATCGTTACCCCATTATATGCGTGAGAAAGGGGTATTATCTTTACCATGGCTAGCCAGTCGAAACTAGTGCACTGGTTTGCTTGTTTACATTTCGTATCGTAATTGTGATACATTTAATGCAATCGGTTCCTGACGTGATGAGCCACTCTGACTGCTTCATTGGAAGGCATGTATGCCAGTGAACGTGGTGTGATATATACATATGCACGATTTATGATGCACCGAGCCACGAGCATTTGGCCATTCTGCTCCCGCTCGACTTCTTTATCGGTGTGATGAGTACTCTGAATTATTTAAGGTAGTAAAGTGTGCTTCATTCGTGTGTTTCGATGACGATGAATACAAGTGTATATTGTAAGCGTACGTGATGTGTAACCCAAAGCGGATGGTGGTGGTGGTGGTTATTGGATTTTCGAGACTTTTACCGTTGTCATGTAGCGTCGCCAATCTCTCACGCCGATTGGTCGCGGGCAAAGAGCAGCGACAGGTGAGACTCGAACCCACAATCCTTCGACTGCGAGACGGGCAACTTACCCCTAGACTACTCGTCCCGTAATCCAAAGAGGGAGCAGAACGTTTGGTCACAGGTGGACGTTAATGGGCACCTGTCTTCAGTCGCCAACGAGACAACAGCTGAACAAAATAACGCCGACAATTTATTCACTTTAAAAACGCAGGAAAAAAACACGATTTCGTTCGGCGTCGTCACAGTGTCACGATGGCGACGGCAATTTTTCACCACGCATATCACCAGGCCAAGCCAGCGCGCCTGAGCGTGACGTCACTGGCCCAACGTCGGAAAGGCGACCAGTCTCGACCGCTGACCGGCTCGGCACACGTCACACCGGGCCGGACGGGCCGCACGTGGAGTCTGGCCGGGTCAGGCGCTCGACCCGCCGAGAATGCGCGGCTGGCGGCTCCACATCACAACTCGATCGGCTCGAACTCGCTCTCGTGGCGGGCGTCCGGGCGGCCGGCGGAACACGTGCGACCGCGGCCGTCATCACGGGCACTGCCAGCCGCCAGGTGACCGCACTACCGGCAGAAGTGCGACATCTCCGTCTTCTGCCGCTTCCGCGACTTCATACCGGAGAAGAACTCCTGGATGTCCTCCTTGCGAACCACCTTCTTGTTGTCGGCGAACTTCTGCAGGTAGTTCATCAGCTCCGACTTGAGGTCGTTGTACTCTGCAAACACGATTTGGAATCGGTGACCATATGGCCGCTGATTTGTGGCCAAATGATCTAGTGAAGCTATTCAGACACGCACTTCAGGGCAACATAACTAAACCGGTCGGAGGGTGCGGAGTGTCTCCTGGAGTTCCCACCATCGCGCCGGCACAAACAGGGCAGCGGGACACGTCCCAGTCTCAACACGGTACGAGGACGCTCAGCACGCGGAGGGAAAGGAGACCATTCTTGGTGTGAAGGTGTGAACTCCTGTGTGTTATCGACTACGTCACCATGCGCTCTGACACCATGGTTCGGATATTTAAAATATATCATCGGCCAACTCTTGGTCTTTTTTTAAAGACAATCAGACACGATTGTCCTCGTGCCTCGTGTGTGACATTGCAGCAAAACGTCGCACCTCGTGTGACATTGCCAGGCGCCGAACTTTCGATATGTCTCGGTTGCATTGAATGAAAATACAATAAACATACAACTTGAATACACATCGAACCACCGCCCTTGGAGTAGCTGAACACTGTGCGGACTAACCTGACACCACCTCAACCTGCTGGACTCTCTCCATGCTTGACAGTGCACGCATGCCCTGGGCGTAACTGCCGGTGCCGCCGCGACCCCGCTCCTCGTAGGCGGCAACAGAGTCCTCCTCGTCCAGCAGGAACTCGACATTATCCTTCCGGTAGGTGGCCTGCGTGCAGCCGGTAGGTGGTTGTGCTGATGTTCTGATGCAACACCGGCGTAGGACAAACCACACAGCTATCACACTAGCAGACTAGACAGAGCAGGCCTCCACACAACTATCGCACTAGCGGACTGGACAGGACAGGCCTCCACACAACTGTCGCATCAGCGGACTGGAGAGGACAGGCCTCCACACAGTTATCGCACTGGCGGACTGGAGAGGACAGGCCTCCACACAGTTATCGCACTGGCGGACTGGATAGGACAGGCCCCCACACAGTTATCGCACTGGCGGACTGGACAGGACAGGCCTCCACAGTTCTTGTTCCGCTTGGTTGGGCGGGACTGACCACCGCACAGTTTGGGTGCCGCCAGGTTGGGTAGGGTGAGTCACGAAATAGCTACGCTTCAGCAAGAGTAGCAAGACTGGGTACGTGGTTCTGGAGCAATGCCAGAACATGAAGATATTGACGCACTACCATTGAAGGCGAACAGGACGTCCTTTTCCTGTGGATGGAATTGTTCGATTTAGGTGGAACTGCCCGCAGACAATTTTGGCATGCCTTCCCCATAAAGAAATCATTACCTGGCAGGCTTCGCAGGCGCAGATATGCTGTCTCCATCCTGACTTCCAAAACAGGGAGCCCGTGGCGTTTGGCTGCTTGCGACCCTTCAGCTTGCACTCAGTCGAAGTCACCTGCGACAGTAACGGCACATTCATGAAGCAACCATACTGCCTGCGTATGGTCAGCAACCAAAGGCGTCTATTTGTCGGTCGGTCGGTCGATTTGTTGCCACATAACATTAAAGCAGGTTTAATGGATTGTTAATCGTCAAACGCGTCTCTTTTAATACGAAAACAGAGTAGGCGATAGCGGTGGTGGAACTGGGCCATGTTTCATCTCAACGCAGCCTATTTGGGCTAGGCTTAAAGTACTAAACTGTTGTGCGTTTCTTTCGATTTTTACTGGGGTTCCTTGGACAAAAGGGCACACTTACGATACCCCGGAGAAGGGCACTCCTAGTGGATGAAAAGTGCACTTTTTGTCGAATATTGCGTAGAAGTGCACATTTAATTTTATTTGGCGAAGCCAGACAAAAAACCTGACCACCATCAAGATAAAAGCTCCTTGGATTTGTAACACTACATTTTCAGGCCCGGTAAATTCGCAGATTATCCCCAACCACTCTCATCCACATCTCAATGGGCCTTCTTTTCATGCCTGAAGGGGCGGGAGAGACTCAATACAACAGGCTTTAGAATAGTTATCTGAGCTAAATCAAAGGTGCGAAAGCCATGCATTAACCCGTTAAAGTCACATCTATGTTACCTGAGGGTACAGTGACTTACGAGAATGGCACCGTAACGCCAGCAAGGGGAACTCCGAACAGCAGCAGGGGTATTCCACTTTGTTGAAAGGCACCCTGGGCTATGAAGGGAATCCCTGGTATTCCCAAACCATGACTTGGCCGTTCCGATGGGCAATTCGAGCTGCGAGGACACGATGAGTCGTGAAACAGGAACTCGAAGGCTTTTGAACGTCACGGTGACCATTCAGTTTAGGACATCTGGACTTGACGGACGCAAATTAGCACGCAATGGGTGCATCTAGGAATCTATGAGAGGGGACTAAAGATTAGATGTCTGCTCCTCTTTAGGGGCACCTCGATTTAACAGTGGGACATGTTTCACTGCTAAAAGGGTGATTTTCCTTAGCTGCTCCCAGTAAAGCAAAATCATGTGGGTCTGGGGAGCACTGCGATCTACCGTTTCCCAATGAAATGTCACAAGCTGACAACATAAAAATTCGATTGGCACTCCACATCACGAATCGAGGAAAGCTAGTTTTGGTAGGCTTGGTTTGCGATGCTGGACGAGGGAGAGGGTGCAAGGCAACACCGATATGCACAGATAACATCATGAAAAAGACGTCCATAACAGTCCCAGCATCAATGGTGGGGTTGGCATTTCAACCGGCTAAAAGTATTGTCTGTCATTTGTCGGTTTTAACCGGCCTCAAGCGGCTTAGGCCTCCGTAAAATACCGAAGCACAAATCCAATGTTGTATTAAATGTCATTAAATAAGCTCAGTGTTAGACACCTGGAGGAAGCAAGGAACAGCAAGAGAACAAGTGCCGATTAACTTTTTAAAATTAGCATGCAAGGAAGAGCCATATCCAAGTGTCACTCACAAAATGTAGAGCATCCCAAAAATGTCCACTTTCAGCAACGAACACCCCTTATTTCACGATTTGATCAAAAAGTTTACAACGCATTCTGATACTTGCTTATTCAGAAATAAAGGTGTGCCATGCAATATCATGTTAACAGAGGCACAGCCTGATTTTTCTTAAGGGAAGGAGCAATAAAAGAACCGGATGAATTAGTCCGCTTCCGGAACGCCGCAAACCTCCGGTTTTGCGTTCTAAAAAAAATAATTTTCTTGCTTGGTCTATTGTATTACTACGCTGAGGGGGTGCGGTGGGGGTCCCGGTCCCCCTTTGCAGCGTCCTTGCATGCTAGCAATGCTATGTTAAGTATAAGCCAACTAAATTATGAAACTAAGATTATCCATGACCTGGGGTTATTACTGTCATTTTTGCTTTGGGGCGAACTGATACGTGGCATCACAATGAGCTAAATATTATTGAGTGAATACAGCTCATGCATCGGAAGTTGATATATTTATCCATGTCTGTCAGCTTGGAATATATCCATGTATTTATCCATGTCTGTCAGCTTGGAATAATAACATAGTAAATACAAAGGAGGTATGTGTGATCGATGTGCACACTAGGGTAGGACATATTGTTCACATTAGCTATTTCAATTAAATTATCATTGCCCCATGTTGACGTTCTCTGCCTTTTCATTTCATTTCATTTCAATTCATTGTAATTACATAAAGACATAAAAGGCATAAAATATAAGTGTAACTATGGGACATGAGGGCCCTTTTGGTTGCACTGTGTACACCCAACCAGTTGCCCAATCTTCTACCTTTATTTTTTGTTGGCCGATTTTAACCAGCGAAAACCGGTGGCAGATTATAATTTCAGCCGGTTCCTACCAAACCTAATTAATATTGCTCAGAACACCACCTTTTCTCTGGAGATGCTGTCTTGTCCTTCTGCTTTGACATTGCTTGCCATTTCTGCAACATAAAAGACACATGAGCAAAAAATGTATCAATGGATCAGTGAAAATATTCCCAACTCAAACAGAGGAGACATCTGTGACCTCCCGTGGAGTTATAAACCACCGATATCGTCCATACTGTCACCAGTTTGCAAAGAGCTTTCCACAAAACCAACATACCACCAGCCACTGCATGCATTGTATCCATATGCATATGCATATATATATATATATATATATATATATATATATATATATATATATATATATATATATATATATATATATATATATATATGTATATATATGTGTATATATATATGCTTAAATATCCGTAATATGTGAGCTGAATACTTATATCATACATGGAGGTTCGGGTAGGGTATCAGCAGGGTACCAAATCACGAATAACCCCCCCCCCCACCACGCCCTCTCAATCCAGCTGGGATCTCCGACCTGGCCTGGGTCGGTGCTCTACTGACCTGGGTCGGTGCTCCACTGACCTGGGTCGGCGCTGTACTGGCCCAGGTAGGGGTGTCGCGCCACACAGTCCGAACACGTCATCTCGGTATACTCGCCATCCTCGGGCACTGGGGCATGCAGGTGCTGCAACAAAGCGTCCCCATTGGTGAGTGTAGGATCAGACGACGTACACACGAGACTTCATGGCATACAAGAGCTTCGGCAGGCACATGTCAATGGCAGACCGTGCAGCGCAGGACCTGATACCTGCCATGATACACAACCAACTTGCCGCGCTAGAGCTACCTGCATCACACATACATTGTGCTGAAAAAGTAAGTTCTACATACATTTTCACGCACAGGTCGTTTTCATCTTTCCACCCCATACTTAGGTTGCCTATTTGGACTTAGGGGTGCATCGATTGCATTGGTCATACAGCCTCCCCCCCCCTCTTAGTGCCATCGATGTCTTGTGACCAGCTGCAGGGAATGTAGTAATAGATGTAGACACTTCCTACTGTAATGTAGATGTTTCCTAATGGAGAAACATCCATTGCCATCTGTTCGCAATGCATGGCGTTGCATCAATGGGCGGTGGCGGTGGGGGTGGGGGTGGGGGTGGGTGTACGTACCCGGCCGTGGAACCAGTCCTCGCACACGACGCACTGGATCATCTGGTCGGGCGTGTCGTCGTCCGGGTCCGGGTACGGCCGGTGACACGTGCAGTACAGCCCGCCGTAGTTCTGGTTGTACTTGTTTTGTGGGTTGTTGCCCGTCTTGGCCGCCAGGCGGCAGGTCCGGCCCGGCTGCTGGCTGCCGCCGCAGTCGCAACGGAAATTGCTGTCCACGAGCCGAGGGATGGTTAGTGGCGCTGATGGTGAGTGGTGCTGGTGACGGGTGGTGTTGGCGACGGGTGGTACTGATGACGGGTGGTACTGGTGGAGGGTGGTATTGGTGATGGGTGGTACTGGTGATGGGTGGTACTGGTGATGGGTGGTACTGGTGATGGGTGGTACTGGTGGTGGATGGTACTGGTGATGAGTGGTACTGGTGATGGGTGGTACTGGTGATGGGTGGTACTGGTGATGGGTGGTACTGGTGTCGGGTGGTACTGGTGACGGGTGGTACTGGTGACGGGTGGTACTGGTGACGGGTGGTACTGGTGATGGGTGGTACTGGTGACGGGTAGTACTGGTGGTGAGAGGAACTGGTGATGGGTGATACATGTTACGGGTGGTACTGGTGGTGGGTAGTACTGGTGTTGGGTGGTACTGGTGACGGGTGGTACTGGTGACGGGTGGTACTGGTGGCGAGTGGTACTGGTGATGGGTGGTACTGGTGATGGGTGGTACTGGTGATGAGAGGAACTGCTGATGGGTGATACATGTTACGGGTGGTACTGGTGGTGGGTAGTACTGGTGTTGGGTGGTACTGGTGACGGGTGGTACTGGTGACGGGTGATACTGGTGACGGGTGGTACTGGTGACGGGTAGTACTGGTGGTGAGAGGAACTGGTGATGGGTGATACATGTGACGGGTGGTACTGGTGATGGGTGGTACTGGTGATGGGTGGTGCTGGTGACGGGTGGTACTGGTGACGGGTGGTACTGGTGACGGGTGGTACTGGTGACGGGTGGTACTGGTGACGGGTAGTACTGGTGATGGGTGGTACTGGTGATGAGAGGAACTGGTGATGGGTGATACATGTGACGGGTGGTACTGGTGATGGGTGGTGCTGGTGACGGGTGGTACTGGTGACGGGTGGTACTGGTGACGGGTGGTACTGGTGACGGGTGGTACTGGTGACGGGTGGTACTGGTGACGGGTGGTACTGGTGATGGGTGGTACTGGTGACGGGTGGTACTGGTGACGGGTGGTACTGGTGACGGGTGGTACTGGTGACGGGTGGTACTGGTGACGGGTGGTACATATGACGGGTGGCGGGTGGTACTGGTGACGGGTAGTACTGGTGGCGGGTGGTACTGGTGGCGAGTGGTACTGGTGACGGGTGGTACTGGTGTCGGGTGGTACTGGTGATAGGTGGTACTGGTGATGGGTGGTACTGGTGGCGAGTTTAGTTAGCGACAATAGCAGCGAATTTGAACTTCATGATGTGCACTAACCATTTGTGGTACATAGCTGTTCAGCGCGGAATCCTGCATCGAACCGTCATGGAGCTGGCCAACCAACCTACCCCGGAGCATAAAACCATGCATAGAGCATGACAATCCCTATTAGAAGAACATACTTTTTCAACCTGGTGCCTAGCATTCTTCAGGCTGCATAAATATAGTACGAACGCACTAATAGCACCGACTGTTCGGCCTCGAATTTCCTACAAACCATATCACTACATCCACCGCACGTGCACTTGACGTACATCCACGTCAATCCACGTACACCGGACTTGCACGTGTGCAAGTCCGTGCCACCCACCGTTTAGTGTAGAGTTCGACCAGTTCGTGACCCTCGTGACAATGGTAGCTGCAGGCGAGGCAGACTCCGGCTGGTAGGTCTTTGTCGGCACAAGTCAGACAAGAGTACAACGGCTGCCGCCTCACGTATCCCTGTCACATGGTCACGGTCAGTACAACAGCTGTCGCCTCGCGTGCCCCTGTCACATGGTCACGGTCAGTACAACAGCTGCCGCCTCACGTATCCCTGCCACATGGTCACGGTCAGTACAACAGCTGCCGCCTCACGTATCCGGGTCACATGGTCACGGTCAGTACAACAGCTGCCGCCTCACGTATCTCTGTCATATGGTCACGGTCAGTACAACAGCTGCCGCCTCACGTATCTCTGTCACATGGTCACGGTCAGTACAACAGCTGTCGCCTCACGTATCCGGGTCACATGGTCACGGTCAGTACAACAGCTGCCGCCTCACGTACCCCTGTCACATGGTCATGGTCAGTACATCAACTGTCGCCTCACGTATCCCTGTCACATGGTCACGGTCAGTACAACAACTGCCGCCTCACGTATCCCTGTCACATGGTCGCGGTCAGTACAGCAACTGCCGCCTCACGTATCCGGGTCACATGGTCACGGTCAGTACAACAGCTGCCGCCTCACGTATCCCTGTCACATGGTCACGGTTAGTACAGCAGCTGCCGCCTCACGTACCCCTGTCACATGGTCACGGTCAGTACAGCAACTGCCGCCTCACGTATCCCTGTCACATGGTCACGGTCAGTACAAAGGCTGCCGCCTCACGTAACCCTGTCACGGGTGCATGGTTAGTACAACAGCTGCCGCCTCACGTACCCCTGTCATATGGTCACGGTCAGTACAACAGCTGCCGCCTCACGTATCCGGGTCACATGGTCACGGTTAGTACAGCAGCTGCCGCCTCACGTATCCGGGTCACATGGTCACGGTCAGTACAGCAGCTGTCGCCTCATGTATCCGGATCACATGGTCACGGTCAGTACAGCAGCTGCCGCCTCATGTACCCCTGTTAGAAGTACAATAAATGTATGGAAGTACTCTCCGTTCTTATCACTGCCAACAGTTTCAGCTTGACCGATCAGGAACAATTCAACCAACGACTTCAGTACTTCTGTAGATATGGGTGCAAAATGGCCAAAGGAGTCGACGCGCCCTAAAGGACAAATCCACTTCAGTCGATGACTGAAACAAAAATACAATAAACGTCGGGGTATAGGCAGACCATTCAAACTTTCTACTGCTATATGTCAGTGAGTGATGTCAATTGTTCTGAAGTTCATATCTGAGATAAAGTGAAGAAAAAAGTTGCACAAAAAAAAACACGCAAATGGCTACCCAGAACATCGCAGAGTGAGAATGGCTGCCCGACTAAAAAGAGGCGTCTTCGGTCATCAGCGAGCCGCGAACAGGAAACCAAAACGTGGCGTGCCGGCAGCGGTGTATGACAGAGGACAGTTCTGCCCGTCATCACCACAAAGCGGATAGCCGTGAGTTGGTTAGATGTTCCTCAGCGGTACTCAGTAAGGTACGACCCCATACCGCATCGTTCAATTGTAGGATGAGGCCCACTCCCAGAGGCATGGTGTGTTGGGTAGGTGGTCCCCAGCGGTAGTGAGTAGGGTACGACCCATCCCGCATCGTCCTAAGGTAGGATGAGGCCCACTCCCAGAGGCATGGTGTGTTGGGTAGGTGGTTCCCAGCGGTATTGAGTGGGGTACGACCCCATAATGCAACGTCCTATGGTAGAATAGCGCCAACTACCAGAGGCATGGTTTGATCGCACTTGAATTTGCCACCATGCAGGATGTCTTAGCTATCACCCTCCTGCCTGGACACTATGCGAAAATGCCAGCACATCGGTTCTCACATGACGTAGAAACTGCCGCCGCCAACCTCATAAGGCGACGCCGTGACCACTCTCATAAACGTTGACTGTTTCGGCGCCCACGGGCAAAAAAAATAACGTGGAAAGCTATAGAGTTTCACTCCCTCACCCCATACTCGAAGCTGGGGAGAATAATAGCTCATACGTGTGTAGCCAGATTTCTTTCTTCAAAACGTGTTTTCGCTGCTATGCAACTTATGCAACATGCAACTTATGCAACAACACACAAAAAACACGTCGGAAACTAGGCGAATCCAGCATGAGTAAGTGGCAACAGTTGCCTTCCACACACATAAAACGACACCAATGGGGAAATGGCCGGAGCAGATCCTCCTCTGTAATCAGGGCTGCCTTAGCTGTCGCTGGGTCGCCTCAGTTCAGCTTCCGAAAGCTGCTGGGATTCGAGATAATCTGAACATGACAAGAGAGTGGTGACACGTTTTCATGTCTATTTTCATATCTGTTTGAACTTCCTCTGGACAAGTCACTGTAATATTTTAATTTGCATATTTGCTTACCCTAACTGTGGCCTTGATTGGCTATATGCTATATTTGTACCAGTTGTGGATGACCAGATCAGTTGTTGCTGGCTTGACACCTAACAACATGCCATGTATGCACCTTATCCATAATCATGGCATCTGTATTGCCCAGCAACTGGTTACAAACACTTGATACATCTATCAAACAAGATACATCGCCGAATCTACAACAGCTTCAGCAGGTGCTGTCGATAAGAAAGCACAAGCCCAAGACTCAGCACATAAGTACTGGCGACACATGGCTACAACACTGAACCCACCTGACTGTAGGAGCAGTGCTTGTCGTCGGTGTTGCCGAGGACAGCATCCGCATCCTCGTCGAGGTCCTCCTCCTCCCTCAACACGTCCAGCATCGTCATGCTGTCGCCATCTGGCGGGATGCCGGACGAACTTCCGGCACCGTCCTCCGACATATTCGCTGAGGGCTGGCTGGCAAACACAGTCCCGACACCTTTAGGGATAAAAACTGTCGTTAGAAAGCAATTACTGGTATATTAATTATGCATGTTTAATTATATATGCCATACATGTCAGTCATCTGCAAAAATAACCGATCGAATTCACTCAGAGTGGCAAGCCAAATGGTAAAATAAGCGAAATTTTGACATATTTGCTAGATCGCTACACACCCTAATAATTATAGGAACTCAATGGAAGTGTTCAATACATGACCACTCAACCCAACACTGTGAGTGGGTTGAGTGGTCCAACTACCTGTGCATAGTTGACTGTGCATAGCTGACACATTTATGAAAGTAGATGCACTCACCAACTTCGGTGGTATCCAGTAACATAAGAGTGCAGGTGAAGAAAATCAAGATGCATTCAGCAACCACATGGAAATATTCAGGTTAATGATTTTTTTCCCTTGAGGACAATCCAAGGTTACAAGACACTATGTCAACTAGGAAGCTGCTATATGGATGTTATTTGCATACACAAATGTTTTGTTATTCTTCTCACTTTGGTCCATATTTTATTTTAGTATCATCTTAATCTTATTGCAGGATAGGTCGCCACAAAATATTTCGGGAAATAGGCCCTGAAAACTAACTAGTTGATTTAATCATGGAAAACTGAACATGATTATTTGCAACATGATGAAGTATGATTTTGAAAACTTTGGACTGAAATGCATTCATGGTGGGAAAGGTGGGAAAATCAGGAATGTTTCCAGATTCATCAGCTCTTATCCCTCATGAAGAACATTACTACATCTGAGTCATTCAACTTATCAGACAATTTTTAAACTCAAGTGAGAAGACATGACTTTGAAAATGCATAGGCATTTCTTGGGCACATGGAACTGGGAAGCATGTTAATAATATAAAATTATAACATTTGTGGTCATACAGTCATAACCTTCAAATGTTTAATGTAAAAACTGCATAGTTTGACCACCTATATAACTTCCTAAGTGTATAGCTTGCTGAGTAGCATTAATAACTTCCACAGTGTTGCATCACATTTGTACATGCCTTAAGACTTCATCCACATGACTAAATTCTCCTCCAACATCAAAATTGGTGCACTTGCATATTTAAGAAAGAAAAACATGCTGATTTCATGAACATATATTTTTGACACCTGAATTGATGTACATAATAACTGGCACCAAATCATTGGGATAAACAAACACTACTCTTGCCCTTCCCTTTCATGCAACACTTCAGTTTTGGAAATGTACATATGATCACTTTCTGCTCACAGAGAGGACATCAATCACTTCTGGTGGCATGATAATGCATCCTGCCATGTGTGTGTAGGGGGATGACTGTACAAAATCCCTGTTCAGGGTTGTTCATAATAGTTGAAAATGGCAGCACAGGGGTGCTAAATCTTGGGTACTTTTTTGTATTTATTAACAGCTTTGCATGTCCTTTGAAAGTGTTAATCTTGGGTCAGGCCAAGCCAATGATCTATGGCAGAACAAAGAGGACCACCTCCAAAAATAATTGGACCATAATTCTTACTGGAATTCTGCAAATCCCATGCAAGGTCTACCTCAACCATGCACCACACCTACAGTAGCAATGCCCATGCTCATGAGAGCACTCAAGTAGTACCAAAGCCAGCCCCATCCCCAATCAGGAGCTCCCCAGCCACAACTTCATATAGAATAACCAAAATAGCCAATGCCTTGATGCAAGTAGGCAATGCCATGTGCAATGAAGTTAATAATGTGCGAGTTAAAATTATTTAGTTTATTGAAAGTTAATAATGTGTGATTTACTCATAAATTTAATACCAATATAAAATAGAGCAGTAATTGTTCAGGAGAAAAATAGGTTGGTTGAGTCTGCACCAATATGAAGTTGGTTTAAGATGGCAAACATGAACTTTACAACAACAAAAAATATGGGCCTTGCACAGCTTTGTTGGGAGTGTGCAGAATTTTTGTACTTTAAGGTATTTTTCAAAGTCTGGATAAACTTTTTTAAACCATGTTTATGAACATGGATAAGACAATGTGGGCATTAATTTCCTCTGTACATCCAGCTATGTGTTTAATGTAAACATCTGACTGTAAGCACCACCATGCAGCTGTAGAAAATACCTCAGAAATGCATGAAATGGAAGGTTATTTTGGGGAAACCATCTGGTAATGAAATAGTAGATGCCCATGCTTCTTACATTAAATTGGTTTCAGAGAGACTTTCTAATAGTTTGGTGCAGCAATGAATTGCTGAAGCTGATAGCATATCCATTCAGCATTAAAAAAATGAGTTCTCATTAGGCATGAAATGTCTGCATGAGTAGAGCAGAATGTCAAAATCTATTTGACATTAAATCCATGAAAGTAATGCTATTTGAAATATTGTTTGACATAACTGTGTATATGCAACTGTTTCCATTCCACATGTTTTGAAGGGCACCCAATGTGTGAATACCAATGTCAATGATAACAATAGAAACACCTATGATATTTTATTTGCTGTTCAAACTGTAGCTAGATGGCAGTACACAAATTAAAATGGCAGCCCTGTGACAGATAAACAATATGTGTACCATATTGTGTGACACTGTCTGAACTTGCTTCAGAACAACAGATGGATTCAACCATACCAAAAGTATGAATTGTGCAAATCTCAGGGTATATCAGATTTAAGAATGTTGTGCTATCAGGGGCAAAGCTGCACTAGATGCAGGACAGCATTATTTCTAAATAATTACTTCATTGATCTTTCTTTTAAAAAATCATTATTTCTAAAAGCAGCCCAAGTTAGATTAAGTTAGGTTATGCTCGGCTATGTTCATTTTAATTTTGAGAACTTTCAGAAAATAAATTGCTTGACATTTTTTCTCCAAGAGCAGGCCAAGCTAGGTTAGGCTAGGCTATGCTGCATTTTTGTTTTGTTTGTTAAACATTTCTCTGTAAATAGGTAACCTATGCTAGGTGGGTAGGTAGGTAGGTATACCTACCTGTTGCCTAACTTAGCCACTTTTAACATTATTTTGCTCACAAGCTTAATGTAAGCATTTGCACAAAAAGTAAGTGGTTCCATCATCTTAGTCACTTTCATAGACAGGATAGGTTCAACCTACTTAGTATTCAAAAGAAAACTTCCAAAAATAATGATTAATAGATTGAAAAATTTACAGATTTTTCCAGGAAATTTTTTAGTCGTTTTCTTCAAAAACATGTCAGGCTAGGCTACCTTAGTTTTTAGCTTATTTATATATAACAATTGTAACATCAACAATTTCCGTCTCACACGGATGGAAAGGCATCAAGTGAAATATTACCATTCTTCCCTAGTGAACTCGATATCGTCTAAGTCCACTTCCCACACACAGGCAACCATCGTCATTGAGATATAGAAAAGGCATACCTGTGAAAAGAGACACCGATCCCCACCCCCACAGCAAACTAACTCCCTCCTTGACCCGGAGCCTTCAAATTCGCCCCAATCAAGATTATTAGACAACCCCTCCAATTGTGTTTGGAAACTGGTGACGTCACATCGGCTGGACAATAGGACAATAGCTAGACAGACGCCGCGGAATTTCCGTCCCAAGATGGCAGGCCAAGCCAGCGTGATGTTTTTACTCAAAAGACAGCACATAGCACATGGTGCCCGCTACCACAGAAAATGCGCGTTGAGCGGTTGTTGATACCGGTTTTTTTAAATAGTTTCCGGATAGTAAAAGTTTTTTTATAGGTTTTTAATAGTATACCAAAAACCATTTCAAGCAATGTGTGTTTGGTGGTTAATAGTTTGGTGTATTCCAGCACATATTGCACAGACAGACTTTATTGAGGGACTTGTGGCTATTAAAACCTCGCGTTCATTAGACAGAACAGCACAGCACAAAGGGTCAAAATGACATAGCAGTTAACCGGTGATCATGCATGTCATAATAAAACATACATTTTAAAAATACATAAAATCCAGTAGAGCGAGCAGAAAATCAGTCCGGTACGGGCGGCACGTCAAACAGGTGCCGTTGTAGGCGACGACCAAAGATCGGCACGGGAAGCTGCATCAGCTCGGCTGGCAACGGGTTGTACATAAGTGGTGCTCTGGAGCTAAATCGCCTCTTCCCCATATCAATGCAGGACCGGGGGACACACAAGTTATGTCCTGACGGGCAGTCTGGTCACGAATCTCCGCCACGGTGGTGAGATCATGAGCCAGTGACTCTGGCTCATCATGACAGCACACCTTGTGCGTGAGGCACAGGGTGTGGTGTCTAACCAGGTTCTCCGCACTGAGCCAGCCCAGTCTCCTCAGCAGATCCAAAACATGGTTAAACTTTTTGAAGCTGAAATTATTTTTGGCGAGTAGCTCACTTCTTTAAATGCGAGATAGGTTCTTTTCGGTTCTGTTACCACAAACATAAATAAAGTAGGGGGTCTGCTACGAGAAAACCAGAGCATTGACAAACGCGGAGATGACAGTAGGTGGAAGGTGCCCCTTGAGATAAGACAGACCAGTCCCAGACCCGGAACTCCAAAACAACGACGAGTCACTTCTGAGAGTTGCGAGTCCCAGCTGAGCGAGTGTTCGAAGATAAGATCGATATTTGTGCATTGCGAAATGTTGGGTAGGCTGTGATCGCGAAATTCCACCGTGATGTCCGGTAAGGCACGCATATTTTGTTGGCTGCCCAACAGCATCAGCTGTATCTTTGCAATGTTCATTTTCAATCCATTTGCTTGAAATCAGATGTCGAGAGAAGCCAAAACTGTTTACACATGAGCAATGACATTGTCATTGTGTACATAAGCATTTCCATACTTTATTCATGTATTGCATTCCTTTCTTTGCGAAGCCAATTACGCCGAGCCGCCAGACGGAGCAGTCGGATGAGCGGCCCGGTTCCGGTAACTGGAGCAGGTAATGACGTGATTAAGTGCCGCTATTTAGGTGGCCTGAGGTCAAACGCCGAGTCTAGCATCTGTATTGCATCATTAGTAACGTCCAAAACATCACTGATGCCCATTTAGAATCTCAAAGGCTCTCTAGGGCGCGTGTTAATGCTCAAACGCAACCTACCCATGTCAGAATCGGGCATGTTAGGGTGAGGGTGCACTCTTACCAACCCATCCCAATGTCATGTTTTGCGTGTCATAGGTATGGATGCGCCGGCTGCCATTGCAGATCCAAGCCGAAATGCCTGCGATGTGCGTTCTCTGAGCATGTTGAGAATGTTGCACAACTGAAACCGTGTCCTGTTCCAACATGCAAGGGCGACCAACCACTCTGCTACTGGCCGAGGGTGTCCGGTCTTTAAACTGGAGCAGGACGTCATAAAATTGAAGTTTGGTAGAGGGAGTGTCACTCCAACAGTCTCGAGAACTGGCCAAGGCGATCGCCACCAATAGCTATTGCACTGCTATACTGCTGCTGGTAATAGCTAAATAGCGATCACCCAGACAGTAATGTGCTAGACAGGATGACAGCGCGACAACTGATTAATATGCTGAAGGAATGTGGCTGGGCTACCACCCAGATAAACTCAACGGAGTCGCTAGAGGTGCAGGCGATTATGTCCTATCGGCCAGCTCTGCTCCCGTGTAGACGTAAGCTGCATGGAATTGTCCGAGACAGCGTCGCCCTGAGCAGCGCACGGTCGCCTGCCAAACTGCTTAACCCAGCAACTCATGGGAAAGAACCGGCCATGATGTCATCCCCGCAAACAATTCCTGCAGATGAATCTAAGGTGCCACCCCCATCGACCATGTCATCTCTCCGATCGACCAGCTCATTGCCGTCATTGAGAATCCCGGTGAGAAGTAGAGCCCCCGTCTCCACCGCGAGAGGTCGAGTAGGGCATATGGCACCAAACACCGGTGGGAAGGGCGTAGTGGGAAAATCTTCCATGGCTTCGAGGCTCGCCACGCGAGACCGCTCATCGTCGGTACCGCGCGCACCACCTGCCCCACCTGGAGAAGCAATGAGTCCACCTCCACCTCCCGTCCCATTAACACGCCAGCCACTCACACCACCTACAAGCCGAAAGCGGACGCCCGTCTCGCCGCCGACCGAAGGGAGTCCGAGGTCCTGGCCCCGCGCTTTGTCGCCGTGACGAGGCATCCACTTGTAAGCCGAGACGTCAGGGACTGACGACAGTCCTGACCGGAACACCTGTCAATCGCACCGCACCGTATCTCTGAACGGCTGACTGAGAAGAAATGCTCTAAGGCAGTATGCGGGGAATTGCCCCTCAGCATGACTCTGTTTAACCACGATTTTACTATTGAGGTTTTGCGAATGTATTTGCCATGGGCGCTATGCGACCATTGTAGTCTATGTGACCATTAAACCAAAGAACTAACTAATGCCAAATATTCGCATGAATAAAAAATAAAACGATTGAAGATGATTCAACACTACACTGAACATTGTTCATAATATTGTTACTACAACTGTTGACCTTATGCTCATTATATCTGAAAGATACCAATTAGGCTAAAATTGGGCTGTATATTTCAATGGCGTGTTTTGTCAACATTGACAGTTCCAGGGGAGATAAAACAACTACGAAATTACATGGAACGTGTCGCAGCATGAAGTATTGGTGAAGAACTATGCTTCAGTATTTTATATTTATTCTTCACTCACAGAGTACCCGTGCCTACTGTAGGGGTGGCGGCTCTGCCGTCGGTGGGGTGTGTGGGGTGGTGGCGGGTGTGGGTGGTGTGCGGGGTGTGGGTGGGGTGGGTGGGGTGAGTGGGGTGGGGGTGTATGGGTGTATGGGGGTGTGGTATGTATGGAATGTGGACTGTGATAAACTGTGTGTTAAAATGTGTGTTAGAGTGTATCTTCTAGCGTGTTTTATCTGTTGCTAACCTCACTTAAACTCGACTGAGTGTTATGGGTGTGTGAAATGTGTTTTAGATAGTGGGTGTGTGAAGGGGTGTGGACAAGTTATTCTTGATGCAGCCTAAACTAAACTGAAACTGTCAGTGGTGTATTCTGTTGTATTCCACCGCCAGTTCCACCACACATCCCCAAACCCCAACCGTCGTGATGTTGGTTTGTGTTGCCGTCCCTAACACGAATTTATATATGTGCGAGGTCAAAGTTTTGGGAACACCATATAGGTAAGTGAGTGTCTTTAGCCAGATTATAATTAATACGGTGCATTAGAGAATTGATGATAATGACATTCACCATTGGTTTAACTGACATGTCCTTGTTGGGACTTTTTGGACGCTAGTATTAGCATAATTTTGTACAATGTTCCGCACGAAATAGGTGCCTGTGTTGAGCCCCAAGCGGCTTCCGCTGATCCTTACATCTACCTACTCACGTTCATTCCCTTCATTCATTGCGCATTCGCTCGCCCCATTCATGCTCTCCTTATGAATTAATTAATTGCTTGGTCCCCAAATTTAGCTCCCTACCCCCCCTTTCAGCGGTACACAAACACATAGATCGACAGACCAATGCTCTAATTTTGATGGTATTACCGGGCCGAACAAGTAAACCTTTCACTGCCAATCATGGCTGGCCTAGCCATTATTAGCAGCGTTTCTCGCCTGGACAAAGTCTTAACTCCAACGAGGGGGCTCATCGTACTGACTCCGAGGGCTGATACAAGTGCTCTGATGTCTTTGACCGACACACCTAACCTTAAGTTCGATCGATGCCGCGCCGGGCCTTATTCGTCGTGCACTTGCGACCAGGTCTGACGTAACCAACGGGCGGGCACGGATCCCTACCAGGTTGGTCACGTACCCGGTCGTCTTTATATCCTAGCCGGCCCTATGAGTTTTGGCCTTGGGGTCTTACGGCATGCCAAACCCGTCCATCATGCCCCTCGAACTGTCTGCACCAACCGTGCCCACGTGCAGGGTTCGGGGGTGGACAAACCACCGGGCAGTGTTTTGCCAATACCCTAGAGTCTGGCGCCAGACTTCCGGCGAACGCACTGTGGTGGCCCCTTTACCGGCCCTTCCCACATGCATACCATGTTCGCCACCTCACCTGCACCTCTGGATCGCAGAGGCCAGCGCGATTTTGCGGTCAAAGATCCAGAGCAGGTGAACTAATACCCCCGAAGTGTCCGTTCATCGCACCCTCTGGCAATCAGGCCTTAGCCAAACGCGCGTCATATATATAACAGCAATAATGTTCCAGGCAATTTAACTGGCTTCAACATTCACCCCCGTCGCTCGGAAAAACGTTCAGTCCATAGGAGGACGGCTGGCAGGTCGACTGCCTCGCTTATAAATTTACTTTATAGTACAAATTGATATCATGCACATATCCAAGCATAATTGTGTAAATCATTACACCTTGTCAAGAAGTGCTCATGGTGCTATCTTCGTCTACGGGTCGGCTGTTGATGACCCGGTCAGAGCGCGCGCACCCCTCATCACCCGCGGCACGGCCGCCATTTCAATTCAGGACGTAAATATCCTCCCCTCCTCGCGCCTGGTCGCTGAGGTATTTACTACGCGGGCACCATAGGGTCGTAATTCTGACGTCATCCATTGCTCCACTATATCTTATTTTATACGGCCTTGCTCTACCCCTCCTCCTGTCCGTTACTGTCGAAATTCCACCACCGGTCTTTGCTGATGCCACTTAGAGAATTTATATGCTTACTCTAATATATTTGCCCTTACATACACCGCATCGAATCGCATTGCGCACACACCGCTCATATACTTCCCGCCATCACCGACATCTCCGTCCACCTCGCAAAATAACCCAATTGGGGTTGACGCACCCTAAAACCCTAATAATAATAATAATCCGTTCACCTCCTCCCATCCTAAACTTATCCTATTTGGTCCCCCCCCCATGAGACAGGTCGCTCTCAGCAATGAATTTGGTGAGAAGGCAGAAGCTGCGGAAGAGAATTTAGGTTGGTTCGGTGGGAAAGAGGATGACACGCCAGAAGTTTAGCACTCACATTTCCGATGGTGAGTGGCGAGTGGCCTTGGCTGAGTGCTTCTTCTCCTCCATCCGAAAACTCAGCCATCGGGCCACCGCTGGACGGCCCTCAGGCGTCGGTCCGGCGCAGCGCGTCTTCCAGACCCTTCTCCCTGCGTCTCTCCTTCCTTTCTCCTCCTCCGTCCTGTTCTGTTCTGTTCTCTTGAACTTGCCATTGCTCCGCCTCTTTTCTTCATGTACCCACTCCCAGGACTTCGGGGTGAGCTCGCGCCTTCTGATTCGTGGAGTATTCTTCTGGCTTGGGCGGCGACGTCTTCACGTCCGGGCCAGCGACCTCACGGGTTGATGACCCTTCTTCCGGGGTGCTTGCACCACCGGTACCCTCGCGGAGGTGCCGAGTCGTTATTTGCGCTCGCCGTGTTGTTTGTCGGGCCGTTTGATCTTGGGCGTCGTCGCCACTCGCATGTGCGGCTTGTTGATGTAGGCGCCGGCGCCACACGCGGGCGCTTTCCGGGCAAGTGTTTGTACGGGACGGGTAAGACGGCCAGGATCTGACTGGATGTCTGGCGGCCTGTTCGGATAGGAAAATATATAAATTTTGGTGCCGAAAAATGTAAGCCTCCTTACACTACCATGTGCATTACATTTATGTCATGCCATGTCAACCTAATCCCACCGGCGGCGAGATAAATAAGTTGAAGAGTGCATGCTGCGACATGTTCCATGCCATTGTGTGGCTGTTTTCTCCCACGTTGAAGGTTCTTCACATGGCCGGCTCCATGTCGCTGGTGGATATGCCGTGGATTTTGTAACTTCGAAGATGAGCAGCAAGTCGTGGAGAAGGATGAAAGAAAAACTGAACTATTTTCGATATATTTACACCAGCTTTTCACACATGTTAAAGTCGCAGTAAAATGCACAATGGTCGCACCTATTTCCATGCATCAAGTGTTCTGCGCCCATGACTTTATCGCGTGTACCATTATCCACGTATGGCAAGGAGTTCAGCAGGCCAAATAGCATGGATATCACAGCATGATCAATAATTATGCATGCACAAAAACGCAGATGTATTGTATTGAGTATAGGAACAGAAACAATCCACTGTTTGAAGTGGCAATTACTTGTCCTCGTCAATCACTGCTACAAAAACGAAAACCAGTTCATATTATATCCAATACACAACACAGCTAAAAAAGGTCACCGCAATTAAAGAGCAAAGTAACACAAAAGTCACCGAGTGGAGTTGGCATCCCATCGATGTCATGAAGCAGCTTCAGCTGACAAAGGTCAGCATAACAAGCTGGCCGGTTGGCAGTTCGCAGTTTCAATTGTTTGCATCCAGCTCTACATCGGTCGTACTTCCGTTTCCCGGTTAGGAATCGGGAAACAAAATTAACCATGCACAGTATCAGGATCAGTTGAGTGAGCGTAGTGCTGGCATGCACTGAGATGCAATAGCCCACATGGGATATCACAACGGCACCCACCAGAGTAGGAACTACCGTTGGCAGAAGTGCGTGAGCGGTGTGCCGGTTCTGTAGGGGTGGCGGCTCTGCCGTCGGTGGGGTGTCGGGGGTGGTGGCGGGTGTGGGTGTACGAGGTGTGAGTGGGGAGTGTGTGTGCCGGATGTGAGTGGTGTGTGTGTGTGTGGGGGTGAGTGGGGTGTGGGTGATAGGAAGGAGTGTGGGTGTGTGACAATTATTTTAGAAATTGCCTAAACTCGACTGGAACTGATTGACCTATTTGAACTAACTGACCTATTGATGGTTTGACCTAACTCACCAGCTGAATGTGCCAGGTCATTACTCGGGTTGTTGTTGCCGGAGCCGCCTTATGATCTTGGCGCCGGCGCCACTCGCGTTTGCTTTTACTTCTCGGAGCAAATGTTTGTAAGGGAAGGGTGGTGGCCGGGATCTGGCTGGAAGTCTGGCGGCCTGTTCGGATGGGAAAAATATACACATTTTGGTGCCGAAAAATGTAAGCCCCTTACAGTTCCATGCCAAATGTCCGTCCATGATGACGCCTAGATTCCTGATTTGGCTGCACAGCTCAAAGTTTACCAAATATAATGAACAGTCGGACTCGTTTACAGGATGGCTGGTTGACGTCGGTCTCCAACAAGCATAACCTCTGTGTGCTGTTCACTGCCATGCTACCTCGATCCACTCTCGCAGAGGAAAAGTCTGCGCGATAAGTGAGCCTCAAACCCGGGGCCCTTCGGCTGGGAGATCGTCATGTTGATAATTACCCTCTTAGTGCACTTCAAGTTGGATTGCATTTGTAATTGGGTATAAAGTTGACGCCTCTGTAGCGCCTGAGGGTACGGGTGGATGTATGGATAGGCTTGAAGGATCTGGGAAAGCCACCAGGGAAGCGTCGTTGTCAGTTAACAACCGGGATGTGCACGGCCTGGTCGCACCATCCCCTCAGTACGGTATTGACATCTCCCATAGGATAGAAGGAGCAGTAGGATTTTGCGGCGGCGGTGATGCGTATCACCGCCGCTACCTCGGCTTTTGCCCCATAAACCACTCGCCGGAATGGGACACGGAGGCACTGATTTATCGACATTTTTCCATCTTTAGCAGAGGCATAGTGCCATCCGCTAGATATTTGTTAAGTTTAATCTAGGGTTACGTTAATCTGGCTTATGTGACATCCGGTTACATATCATAAAAAGACAGGATAGATGACGCCGGTGAACAAGGAATGCGGCGTAAAGGTCAGAGACATGCATGCACAAGTGAGGAATTCAAACATATTTTCGTGCGTATACGGCAATTAGAAGGACATTTGAAGGGTGGGCAGCTTCCCCACTTGCGCAGAGGCTCCACTTCCCACCTGCGACCTGAGACGAAGCGGAGACCCGGCGCCCAGTGCGAGTCGTGGGCGTCGGGTCCGACCCTGTATGTGTGTAGGTGTATGCTTGAGTTAAAGCTTGGAAGAAGAAACTAAGCAGGGGAAATACCGGGCAGCTTGGAAAACCCGTATAAGAAGGCCAAGCGCATCATCATTTGCGGATTCGGGCATTTGTTGACGCAACATATTGACAATGCATGTATGATAGCAAAAGCAGTTCGTCATAGTTAAAACATTGAAGTATACAGATAGAGAAAAGTATCTGCAGGTGTGCGAAGAATACAGTTCAGTCGGGTGAGATTAGTTCACGGCGATGACAGTTGACTATTGGACACAGAGCATTATATATGAACAGAGACACGAGGTAGAACGGACCTGGATATGTACGATCATCACACTGCCACCTAGCGGGCGGCTGAGGAATGGTTGAGTCATCAGCCGGCCGCTAGATGACAGGCGGACGCGCTCCGCTACACCTTATAGCTTCGTTATAGAGTCCTATGGCACAAAGCTTCTATTCCATTCACCAATGTCCCACTGGTGATGATTTGCACCATTTAAAGGCTTCGATATGGTCTTCTGAACGCTTGTGCTGTCGACCGAATGAACTTGTTGGCAACTGCAACATGCACGAATTTGAATGTTAGACCGGTGATTGCAGCATCGGACTTGAATCCTCGGTGCCTGCAAGGACGCCAAAACCGTCCATCACAGTGCAAGAACGGACAGGGCAGCACAATCACGGACATAAGAGTATAATAACGGGTGGAACGATGCAATCACTGACAGGATGGTACAAGCACAGACAGAACATTGCAATAAGGGACAGATCAGTGCAATAACTGGCAAAACAGCACACGAACGGACAGAACAGCTCAATAACCGACAGCACGGTGCAATAACGGAGGAACAGTGCAAGAACAAACTTGTGACGTAACAGTGGCGGATCCAAGATTTGGTCAGGGGGCGGTCATCCAGAAACTTGGTGGCCCCTGAACATTAGTGCTACTATTATGATTTTTTTTCAGCGCGGGGGAGGGAGGGAGGAGAGGGCGCGATCAAAAAATGTTTGGGCTACGCTGTAGATGCCACCGTACTACAGCTGGTGTTAGTCTTCGCGGGCTTCCGTGACGTCAAGACAGTTCTCCACCAATACCCTGGTGTCCATCAGCCAACGGAGAAGATCCTGAGCATCAAAGGGCCCATATCGCTCGATAGGGCGCCCGTCTACCAGGAGCCCTGTGCAAATGTGTGTGTACACCTTTACGAGCGTCCTGCGTGCGTGCCGGGACCTAGGGAACCTTCACATCGGCTCGGACTCCTATTCGGCCGCTCGAGGACACCTTCGTCGGGTCAGGGCCCTCTTCGTCGCCTTCCAAGGGCACTCCTCACTGGTCAGGCCCTCTCCATCAGTCTGGCGGCCCTTCGAACGACACCGGCCCTCTCAGCCCGAGAGGGCATGAATGACACCGGCCCTCTCAGCCCGAGAGGGCATGAATGGCCTCTAGGTCGGCGGTCGGCCTAGAGGCCATTCACGTCGACCAGGGCCGGAGCCTTCAACGTCTGCCCGTGGGAAGTCTTCGTTGACTCGCGATCCTGTTCATCAACCTAGAAACCTTTCCATCAGCTCGGGGTGCATTTCGTCGGCCAAGGTGCCCTTCATGCCCTTCTGCCTAAGGGCCGTTGAGGTCGGAACTGGGGGTGTCGCTGGTCGCCCGGAAACCACTGGAGCTCAAAGCATTTTGGGCTCAGCCACGGCCTATGTTGAAGCACAACGTGTTCAACGGCCCCTTTGGGTCCCGAAGGGGCCTGGGGGGATGACCCACGGCCCACTGGGTCCGCTACTGGGTACAGAAACACACGGAGTCAGCAAACGTTGGACCTGATTCAGATCTGTAAAATTTCAACAGGAATATTTTCATTGGAGCGCACTGCTTGCACTCCAATGCCCTTCCACGGGATTTTGTTCCTCACTTCAGAAAACTTTCAGTTATCATATGATGTAAAGAATAACCATAACACCTAATATTAACCTAAGCCGTCACTCACAAAGTTCAACCCGGATCCAATAATGGAATCATTCCGTGCTGCTTTTTTTGTTGTATGCCTCCATATCCTTAGTATTGTATATATACATACATACATACATGCATACATACATACATGCATACATACATATATATATATACATATACATATATATATATATATATATATATATATATATATATATATATATATATATATATATATATATATATATATGTGATGTTCAAAGATGGTAGGGAAGTGCTGACGGTACCCACTCCACTTGTATCCGAAGGCGACTGGACAGCCCGAGTGCAGGGTCCTGGTGTCGCCCGAGCCGTCAGGCAGCAGGTTGTCCCAGTAGACGGCGGAGCCGGCCAGAGGCTCCACGCTGACGCCCACCTCCGGGAACACGGTCCGACCGCCGCGCAGTACGGGGCTCAGCTGCCGGAGACGGGCACAGGTCACCCGGTCAGAGGGTCGTGGCGGCAGGTGCGCGGTACGGGGCTCAGCTGCCGGGGACGGGCACAGGTCACCCGGTCAGATGGTCGTGGCGGCAGGTGAGCGGTACGGGGCTCAGCTGCCGGGGACGGGCACAGGTCACCAGGTCAGAGGGTCGTGGCGGCAGGTGCGCGGTACGGGGCTCAGCTGCCGGGGACGGGCACAGGTCACCAGGTCAGATGGTCGTGGCGACAGGTGCGCGGTACGGGGCTCAGCTGCCGGGGACGGGCACAGGTCACCCGGTCAGAGGGTCGTGGCGGCAGGTGCGCGGTACGGGGCTCAGCTGCCGGGGACGGGCACAGGTCACCCGGTCAGAGGGTAGTGGCGGCAGGTGCGCGGTACGGGGCTCAGCTGCCGGGGACGGGCACAGGTCACCAGGTCAGATGGTCGTGGCGGCAGGTGCGCGGTACGGGGCTCAGCTGCCGGGGACGGGCACAGGTCACCCGGTCAGAGGGTCGTGGCGGCAGGTGCGCGGTACGGGGCTCAGCTGCCGGGGACGGGCACAGGTCACCCGGTCAGATGGTCGTGGCGGCAGGTGAGCAGTACGGGGCTCAGCTGCCGGGGACGGGCACAGGTCACCAGGTCAGAGGGTCGTGGCGGCAGGTGCGCGGTACGGGGCTCAGCTGCCGGGGACGGGCACAGGTCACCAGGTCAGATGGTCGTGGCGGCAGGTGCGCGGTACGGGGCTCAGCTGCCGGGGACGGGCACAGGTCACCCGGTCAGAAGGTCGTGGCGGCAGGTGCGCGGTACGGAGCTCAGCTGCCGGGGACGGGCACAGGTCACCCGGTCAGAAGGTCGTGGCGGCAGCCGCAAGGTCAGGGTGGTTATCGGCCGGGACAGGGAGGCTGGGGTGGAGTGGTGATGAGGCACCCGGTCACAGGGCCGCATAGCATTCTTCTTGGAATGATTTGACGTTGGAATGACCGAAGGTGACCGTTTGACCGTTCAGTGACCGTTCGGCATCTCCAGCGCACAACATATCCCACAGCACAATATTCATGTTGCAATGCCCGGGACTCGCTGGGCAGACACAAGCATAGCTGAAAGATCACTTGCAAAGTTCAGGCTGCAAATTACACATGTTGGTGTTGCCAATAGCGGCACAAGTTGGTGCTGCAGCTGATATGAGTGCAATGCACATTTTTCCACCTAATGGAGCCACATTGGTAGGGATGCTTCCATCTCCTTCCTCACTGAAGTTGTGTGGGCGATGGTAAGTCCAGTAGCGACTGCTGTATTCGCTACCGGTCTAGACCGCAGCCTACATCTCAGTACTGATATCGGGAGCATCAGGGAGTTGTCCGGAACTCTTGCAGCAAAACAAAACGCATCGTCTGAGTTTCGCTGTACTGGAACTTCAGAAATAACTGAACGTAAGTCACTTTGCAGGCTTCGACTTTGGTAACCTCACCTTTCCAGTCTCCAGTCAGATGTGACAGGGTGCAGATTGTGTAGGCGACGAATTATGCATCCAATACATTGAATCACGTTCCGGAAGTGGGTGGATTCCGTCCCTGTGGTGTTTCGGTCGCCCGTTTCCCAACGCTTTGTGATAGGGCTGTGACATCCAGTGATTTTCCTTAACCTTTTTCTACTTCGCACCTAAATTTTAATTTCATAACCATGTCAGAGTTGGGTCCAGGATCGAATATTTGGATGTACGTGGAGAAGCTTTTAACAGAAAAGGGCATCACATGTATTTGAATGGCTTTTAACATGGGTCGTAGGATCGCGATCGCGTAGGATCCCGTAGGATTCCACAGATCGCGTAGGATCCAGAAAGTACCGTGTCAAGACTCGGAAAAAATCGCGCTTGGCCCGAACAATATTTCGATGTCCAGAAATATCGTACCGGGGGGTCCAAACAAATCAACCAGTAATACGCAAAATGTCGAAGTTCCCATATTGACCAAACTTGATATCTGGTGACCTTACTATCGGTCAAAATGTAGATATAAGGCACGCTTGAGACTCCCCATGAGCATAACTGTCTAAATGCATTTGCATTTATCCTAATTTGCGTGCATCGGAAGTTAGTGGGGGAGGGGGCTTTCAAAAGCCCCTCACCGCCCGGTGAAGGTGAACTTGCCGTCCCGCTCAACAAGGGAAGATTATGTGAGACCACAACCATGTCTCGATAACTGACGTACAAGAGCATACAGTATTGCCAAAGATTGGATATCTTCTCAAAGTGGCCTAAGTGATGGAACTTCAGAAGGTGGAATGTGGCTCGGAATGTGCTATTTCTCCTTGAATAGGACCCCCCCCCCCCTCCGCACTTGGTTCGTGGTCCATTTCGTTTTTCTCCCATGGTCGCCATGCGTATCGTACGGCTTGACGTGACCCACCCGGACCACTTAACCTCGTGTCGCCTTGATAAATAATACCAGACTAGTTTCCAAAACTCTCATTGCGTAGATTGCAATGGGAGTTTTTGAATCTAGACTAATAAATAGACTTCCGCCGAGCGAGTCTATTTATTACTCGGCAGTACAACAAAGTAGCATAGTTGTAAGAAAATTGAGTGCATGCACCAATTTGGGCACAGATCTCACTGTATGCTCAACTGCAACAAATTATTCAGGTGACATATTTAAAGTGCACGAATGACCACGAACGCGAACTGGCCGAGTCGTCTCTCGCGCGTCTGCTAGCAAGTTACCACCATCAGCCCGACCCGTTCCGACCGTCCACCGCCCAAGATGGCGCCTGCCATTCCTGTTGGAACGATGCCAGATTACGCCCGTCCAACTTACGTAGGTCATCAGCGTGGCGGTTCTGTCTCCCAAGAGCAACTGCTCCGGATCGTGCTCCATGAATTGCTGTCGAAAGAATATGCATTAGCGGCGATATAATTTGCACAGAAAAATCGCCAATTATCTCAGCAATGGAAGTGGGCGCAGCGAACATTCGCTGCCCCCGTCGTGGAAGGTCACTTTGGAAACGAAACGAGACAGTCCTTGGCTCCAACCCAACCGAAATTCATTGGAGTACAAGGTATGGATCCCAAATACCTGTGTCAAACGTCGGCCGGTGTTAGAGGTGGATGCACATTGTGCAAAACGGTGCATGCCCTCCTCCCTTGAGGCCCGAAGTGCGGCCATGGGGAAGGGGATTTAGGAGAGCCGAATGATCGAGTCATGACTGAGTCGCCTTCCATGCGACACCCCAACACAGGAGCACGGCTATGCTTCTTGGTAACTGCTTTGCCGTGAGGTGGTGCACCTGAAGCTCAAACTGGCCACATTTTTGTCATGACGGCGTCCCTGTAAATCATCACTGTGCTCCGGTCATTAGGGCTTTGGGGCGCATCGACTATGCTTCGGTAGTTGATCGCAACGTCATCATAGCTGGCTTCTGTGCCATACAAATCGTTGCAGCGTCATGGTAATTAGACACACCGCGGTTGGCTAGTGGCGCCCAGCTCCAAGTTGAAGAGGCGACTCCGGCAGCATGCAGGTGTTCCCTCAAAGTGATGCTCTCATCACGCAGAAAAATCCCGGATCAGTCACTCAGTGGCGGATTTTCAGCACTCACACTGATGGTGACTGAAGAGCACAAATCCTGGCGGATATCCCAGCCTTTCTTATTACGCAAAAATAAACACTATGCTGCCACTGATTTGGTCGCAGTTCTAATGAAGGACTCAGGCCACTGGCGCAAATGGAGTAACACATTTTTAACTCGAATAGCCACACCGCCTGATTGGCATGAACGACTCAACCGGGCCTCTACCGGCGTCGGTGCCGCGGTAGCTGCTGATCTAGTGATGGCGCCGCCCGGAGAGCCCTCTGGCCAAGACCCCCACGTGTCTGTAGCGGCGCATTCACACCATATCCTGTGACGATGCCAGAGCTGTCAAAAGCGTTGCAGCGCATGGGTGGCTCGTGAGCGGCAAGGGCTGATGGCATCAATGGCATTGAAGTTTGATGAGCTAATTGCTATCATTACACACATAAATGCATATTCGAACATTTTCCGTGACCTCAAAATTTGCACTACCTGCCTCTTGTGATCCATGTTGACTCAGAAGCCTAAAATCCCTCAATAGCAGTCCGAGCCGTAGACAATACGGCGCCCCAGTTTTATCAAAATCTGGGGGGGCAGCAGCAGTGGTGTACCGTATACAGCAGTGCTGGATCACTTGCAGGACCGACTGTGTGATTCGTCCGGAAATCTGCCGTGAAGGTCCGACGCTTACCTGGACATTCTCTGCCTTGGTTAATCCCAAGAAGTCATGATGCGCACCGAAGAATCCCCCAGTGCCGTATTCACAGACCTGCAACAACGAAAATAATTGTCATGGACGGAACTCCTGCACACTTCAGAACATTTTGGCACATCATTCCTGACTGGTAATGGACGGTAAGACCTCTGGAAATTTATGCGACGCCAGCGCGGTCAAGTTTGAAAAAGTTAGCATTAACTATACCTTTCAAGTGTTTATAAACTGATAGCCGTTTACTGGGAATGCAATTGGGAAATTCATCGAGACCCATTTTGCATACGATTCCACTTGATTTCTGTATCTTTGCTATTAATTAGTGGCATATTCTAGTGGAGCAATACAGTTGATAAATTTGAGCAGCGCGTAAAATACATCTTGAATCAACAGTATCTCCCACGCTTTTGCCAGATAAGCGTACAAGAACAACTTTCGATTGCAAGCAAAGCTTTCAAATCTACCATTTAACGGGTGCCTTTTGGCTATTTAGTTTTAAACGAGCGGATGTGCGTTAGTCCGCTGACCCTGAGGAACAGTACATTTTTTGCCGACGTTGACAATTACCCTGGGTGGCCACGGCCATGGCCAAACAGAGCACACAGGCCAAACGCGCTTTCTGTCGCAGGAGATTATATAGCACATGCTAACTGGGCTGGTCCCCCACCCCATCGCCTAGCTGGTGCTGGTTGGCGTCGGGTGGTCCTTCCTCAAGTTGGCCGGTGCAGCCTTACCTGTAACTGCTCGGCCGGATATCCGGTGCGGTTGGTAGTGTCCAGGCAGCCCGGTGGGCAGCCTCACCTGCAGCGGCTCGGCCGGATATCCGGTGCGGTTGGTGGTGTCCAGGCCGGTGGTCAGCCCGGTGGGCAGCCTCACCTGCAGCGGCTCGGCCGGATATCCGGTGCGGTTGGTGGTGTCCAGGCCGGTGGTCAGCCCAGTGGGCAGCCTCACCTGCAGCGGCTCGGCCGGATATCCGGTGCGGTTGGTGGTGTCCAGGCCGGTGGTCAGCCCAGTGGGCAGCCTCACCTGCAGCGGCTCGGCCGGATACCCGGTGCGGTTGGTGGTGTCCAGGCCGGTGGTCAGCCCCACGCGCCAACTGACTGCAGCCACCACCGGGTGGTCCAGGTCCGACAGCCAGGTCGACGACGAGACTCGCGCACCGACCGCCTGCCCGTCACTTCCTACCGCCGACCGTGTCATCTGGGGGTCACCGTCGGTCACCAGCAGCCCATCACAGGTCAGCGATCAGGGGGTCTCAGGGACCGAGTCTGGGAGCTGAGAGACAGCCCGCAACGATCTCGGAGATCACTGGAAATGCGACGGACAGTTAGAACATGACAGACTGCTAATAAATTGGCAGAGCCATTATGGATCGTCATGAATTACGAGGTACTCACAGGCTCGTCGGTGTTCATAGGTAGCAGTAGTATTAATCAGCAAGGCAGAGATCGGGACAAAGGCCAGGTCACAGGCCATCAGCATACCGTGTAGGTATTTATGGTTTTTCGTGAGCATCGAGGGCGGTTCAAAGGTCAAAGTGAAAGTTTAATAGCTCCTATGATCACAGTACTAGTTATGGTCACAGTACCAGTTATGGTTTCAGTCCCAGTTATGGTCACAGCACCAATTAATTACCCGGTTTACGTAAGCAGGTCAGTGGTAAACGAAAATGTCCGATCTGCTCAATTCGCAAAAGTTCTGATCGCGCGGCCCGTTTACAAGAGGAAAGCAGGCGCCTGATCGGATTCATACGACTTGACGGCTAACGCAAAGTGGTGAAAAGTTTCGAATTATTTGGCGCATTTTTGCGCTTCTGACGCACCTGCTTCGAGCAACGGCGTACGCCAACACAATGTATCGTCAAAGATCCACGTAGTTTGAGGTTGTTGGGGAGAGATATAGGGAATGTGTGAATTCAAAGGATTCACGGAGCCGATTACATGTTGTCGATGACAACATAGCCGTTCCTTCTTCGTGAATCAAACGGTGCATTGTTTCAAGGGGAGAATATATTCTATAGCAAAGGTTCCAGACAGGGGTGTCGATTTGCATCCTATTGTGGGGGCCATGGCCCCACCAATGTTGATCTTGGCCCTTTTAATGTTGATTTGCCCCCCCCACTAACTTATGCTGTCCTTACGCTGATCAGAAAGCTAATAGAAGAAAGAAGAAAAACACCAGCCTACATAGAGAACTTAGTTGATGTTAACCAGCATATTTTGTACTGTAAAGAAACATATTAGGCTCAGATAGTCGACTTCCTGACTCTGAACTCACCCCACCAAAACGTTGGCTTCGTCCCTCCTTAATGTTAGGCACCAAGGAAATACCTTCACCCATCGTCATCGCAGCTCAGGCCGGCTGTGCTCCCATGCTCCATCAAGGCCGGTGTTTTAGCCTGCATATGGGTGCAGAAATATTATATTTGAGCCGTCGTGTGTTTGTTGGTGTATGGAGTGAGGGGAGGTGACGATGACGATGACGATGACGATGACGATGACGATGACGATGACGATGACGATGACGATGACGATGACGATGACGATGACGATGACGATGACGATGACGATGACGATGACGATGACGATGACGATGACGATGACGATGACGATGACGATGACGATGACGATGACGATGACGATGACGATGACGATGACGATGACGATGACGATGACGATGACGATGACGATGACGATGACGATGACGATGACGATGACGATGACGATGACGATGACGATGAGACGATGACGATGACGATGACGATGACGATGACGATGACGATGACGATGACGATGACGATGACGATGACGATGACGATGACGATGACGATGACGATGACGATGACGATGACGATGACGATGACGATGACGATGACGATGACGATGACGATGACGATGACGATGACGATGACGATGACGATGACGATGACGATGACGATGACGATGACGATGACGATGACGATGACGATGACGATGACGATGACGATGACGATGACGATGACGATGACGATGACGATGACGATGACGACGATGACGATGACGATGACGATGACGATGACGATGACGATGACGATGACGATGACGATGACGATGACGATGACGATGACGATGACGATGACGATGACGATGACGATGACGATGACGATGACGATGACGATGACGATGACGATGACGATGACGATGACGATGACGATGACGATGACGATGACGATGACGATGACGATGACGATGACGATGACGATGACGATGACGATGACGATGACGATGACGATGACGATGACGATGACGATGACGATGACGATGACGATGACGATGACGTCAACGATGACGATGATGATGGACCCAAATACACTGCGTGACACTGTAGTAGCATGCTGCGACTCACATGTTGACATGCACGGTGCACTGCTCTTTTGCTTATGTGACTTCACCTGCCACTGGACGATTTTTTCCGTTGGCGAGGATGTTGAATAAACATAAACATACACATCGTCGAATAAAAATCAGAATTATTGAGGTCGGAAAATATAGTGGGCGAAATCTAATAAGTTTTTGGTTGGGGGGGGGGGGGGTCCAATACACTTCGGACCCCTCAATGTTTTTACAAAATCGACACCCCTGGTTCCAGACAATGTAATGGTGCATTGCCGCAGACTGTGCAATAGTCAAATGAACAGGATAAATCAGGTTCACTACGCAATCCAAGAGGGGAGATGACGATGACGATGACGATGACGATGACGATGACGATGACGATGACGATGACGATGACGATGACGATGACGATGACGATGACGATGACGATGACGATGACGATGACGATGACGATGACGAGCACAGCACAAACGCTCTCACAAATCAGCAAGATGAACTCCGCCAAATAGTAAAACTGACGGTTAGGGCACACACTAATAACGTGACGTCTCAGCGCTGATTTCAGCTGTTACATGTCTGATTCTTGTATTTCATGACTAGATTTACAATTGTAATTAAAAACAACACGTTTATTTTTCATAATTTCCATAAATGTACTGAAAACATAGCAAATAATAGCATCAAGATGTATCATGACCCTTGCAGCCGTGCCGTTATTTGTTAATGGTTGGCGCTAATCGCAAACTTCCACTTACCGAAGCGTAAATTTGCGTTAAGATATTCGCGTGTTTCGCTACGCCAAACATAATTTTACATAAGTTTACAAGAACAAAACATAAGTTTACAAGAACATAATTTTCGCAAGTTTTCCTAATCGCAACGTATTCAGAAGTTCCGCTGCTCATGTAAACGGGGTAATTTTCGCAGCACCAGTTGTGGTCACAGACTGGCTGGACTCAGCAGAGAACCAGCACCACACTTGGACGAGTTCTGACCAGCACAAGGCGTCTTTAAGAACACTGGAGGAGCCAAGGCGAGAGGCGGGTTTGCCCAGGCGAGAGGTAGGTTTGCCGCGCTGGAAAGAACACAATCGGACACACCATACGTTGTTGGAAGAGAGCGGTGGTGGCGCTATTGCCGACATTACAGGTGGCACGGCACTGGCACGCAGCGCTATCCATAGTAGTCACGGCACGGTGCGTAGGGCCTGTGCCGCCCCCTGCTGCAAGGGGCACCGCAGAGCAGGGTCTGTACCGTCCCTCTTCTGCAGGGTCGTTTATCATACGCAGGGCCAATGGCATTCTTCGGCTGGAATTGCCGCTACAAACGTCTTTATCTGACTAAGGGATGTATCTGACTTTATCTGACTTTAAACGAAATATTGTGATGTAGTTGGTAAAGCAAAAGGGACTAAGCCCGTCTAAATCTTGGTTAAAAAAATGAAAGGTGGAATGCTGTACCATTGTAATTGTACATGCTTCGAACAAGTGCTAATTGGTTCGGGTTATGTCGGGTCGAGTCGTGCATGGTCACGTATTTGTGCACATATTAGACCACACTCGCATTAATATTTCAATATAAATCCTACAGCATCGATTTGAAAGAGGGATCTGAACTAGCTTTTGTGATATTCAATTCATGTTTGTATATACCTGCCTGGGTACTTAGTGGAACCAGATTGCATTTTTGACAAGTCTAGTAGGGGACGAATACTGAAGACGCATTTTCGCTTCTGTATACTTGGAGATTATGTGCCTTTCCGATGTACCGAATGAGCTACATTTGCCCTTTACCGATTGGAAAAGGGCAAATGTAGTTCCTATTTTCAAGAAAGGAGAAAGAGGGAAAGTTGAAAGCTATAGGCCAATAAGTCTCACATACTCGACAATTTGATTTGATCAGGGAAATCAGGTTGATGTAGCATATCTTGACTTTAGTAAGGCCTTTGACAAGGTACCCCATAAACGGTTAATGATACAGCTTCAGTCCCATGGTATTGCAGGTAGCATCTTAAAATGGATAGAGTTGTGGCTTTCAGATAGACAGCAAAGAGTGATGCTAAATGGTACAAAGTCATCATGGCAAAATGTTCTTAGTGGAGTCCCCCAGGGGTCAGTACTGGGGCCATTACTGTTCATTATATTTGTAAATAACATTGAAAGTGGCCTAAGCAGTAAAGTTGTGAAATTTGCGGATGATTTGAAGGTCTTTAGGGCAATAACAGGTCAGGATGAGCATATCTCGCTGCAAAATACTTAGACGAACTTGTGAAGTGGTCCGAAGAATGGCAAATGAAATTTAACTTTGATAAGTGCAAAATCATGCATGTAGGTAAGCAGCATATGAAGGCTCCATACTTGATGGCTGGCCAAGTGCTATCAGTGACTCAACAGGAGAAGGATTTAGGTGTAATTCTAAACACAAAACTGGGGGCATCAGAACAGACCAAGGAAGCCAGGAAGAAGGCACTGGGAATGCTCGGGGCAATAAATAGGAATGTATCATACAGAAGTGAGGAAGTGATCAGGAAGTTTTACTGTGCATACGCCAGGCCACATTTGGAATACTGCATCCAAGCTTGGTCTCCTAGCTATGACAAAGATTGTTGGCTTTTAGAGAGAGTACAAAAGAGGGCTACAAAAATGGTTAATGGCATAAGCAACCTGGCATATGAGGAAAGATTGAAGAAATTGAATATGTTTTCACTTAGATATAGAAGGCTGAGAGGAGATCTCATCGAGGTCTTTAAATTTGTCAATGGTCTGGAGAGGGGATACCTTGGGGAAATGTTTGAATTTAACAGAAATGATGCAATTATAGGTCATAAATTCAAAATTAAAGTTAACCACAGCAGAACAAGGTTAAGGCAAACTTTCTTCACCAACAGGGTAGTGGAACACTGAAACCAGCTGCCAGAAAACATCGCCAGTAGCAGCACATTGAACATCTTTAAACACAGCATAGACAATCATTATAAGAATAGAGGGCTTGCTTTTCAGCATTACAGGGAGGGCTGATTGACAGATTTGGTGGGCAACTGGTTCAGTGTACAGAGTGCAACCAAGAAGGGCCCTTGTGGCTCATAGTTGCACTAATCTTTTATGTCTTTATGTCTTTTATGAGCTGAGCATAACTTTGTCATGGTCGCGCTCAAGCTGTATCGGGACTTACGTTCTGAGTCGAAATCTCCATCAGGGTCTCCATTTCTTCAGGCCGGAGAAAATCGTGATACACGCAAATGTATGGTTCGTATGAATGCACTTCAGTCTTGAGGGGCTGCAGGTAGAAGTACGGATTTTTCGCCTCGTAGAAACAGTGGTGTGTAGAAATCACTGACTGGTTCTGAAATCGTTTGGTAGAAGTCAGTGCTCTGTCAGGAGAACTATCTTGATTGAGAATCTATTTCAATTAAGCTGTCTCCTAAGCTGACCGACATGTGGGCTCCAAGCGCACAATTTACATTATTTTTAGTTACCACCCATATATTTATGGGAGTAAACATCCTACAATAATCAACAACTATACAACTGGACAATGAAGCGAGCAACACGAAAAACTGACCGTTGACCCTTAGGCCCTGATCACTTACCCTCAGGTCCTGACCGCGACACAGTGCATGTATCTTCCGCGTAAGCTCGTCGGTGATCTTGACGTCGCCTTCCATTTGTTTGCGCACAGCCGTGGCGGACCGGCCATTCAGGGGGCCGGGGAACAGGTGGTACCCCTGCGTCTTCGCCGACACGAGGGCGTCGTGCTGAAACGAACATAAATTAGCGCGCTTTGGTTCCCTGTTCCGAGTCACGCATCTCCCATTCATATACCCCCCAAGCCATGTGGAAAGTAGCAAGTGTTCGATTTCATCCCGACGTAGCCTGGATTTAAGCGTAATAGACGATGCAACGCACAGATAGGTGTTGCAAAAACAGACCAGGATTTCACACTCCAGTTCTAACTTCGGCGAACCCTGGTGTGGTGTGCCGACTGTGACGTTGGGTGGTGCCGACTGTGACGCTGGGTGGTGCCGACTGTGACGCTGGGTGGTGCCGACTGTGACGCTGGGTGGTGCCGACTGTGACGCTGGGTGGTGCCGACTGTGACGCTGGGTGGTGCCGACTGTGACGCTGGGAGGTGCCGACTGTGACGCTGGGAGGTGCCGACTGTGACGCTGGGTGGTGCCGACTGTGACGCTGGGAGGTGCCGACTGTGACGCTGGGAGGTGCCGACTGTGACGCTGGGTGGTGCCGACTGTGACGCTGGGAGGTGCCGACTGTGACGCTGGGTGGTGCCGACTGTGACGCTGGGTGGTGCCGACTGTGACGCTGGGTGGTGCCGACTGTGACGCTGGGAGGTGCCGACTGTGACGCTGGGAGGTGCCGACTGTGACGCTGGGTGGTACCGACTGTGATGTTGGGTGGTGCCGACTGTGACGCTGGGTGGTGCCGACTGTGACGCTGGGTGGTGCCGACTGTGACGCTGGGTGGTGCCGACTGTGACGCTGGGAGGAGTCATCTGTGATACTGGGTGGATTTGCGATGAGCGCGAGATGATTGTAAATGAGAAGAGGCTTGGGGTTCCAGCGCGTCTCGTCACAAAATAGAGCGGCTGAAGGATATACTAGATATACTGAAGGAAACTTAACGATGGCGAGTCCACTGCCTTGGACCATTCCGGATGGGGCAGGAACCAGAGGACGAAACCACGACGACTGCAACCAGTCCGATTTTGTTTTCAGTAAGGAGGGACAACTTACGGGTGGGGTTGGGAGAGACCTTGACACGCCATGACACCCACGCCGGCGCCCAACGCCCGCATCACAAAAGGCACCTACACCGAGCCAGAAAACATCACGCGAGAGTCGTCCTTCACTCTCGCACAGACACTACGCCACGTTCTCCAATCATCACACTTCACCAGCGGCAGGCACGCCATCCACACCAATGTTCAGACATAGCGCCGACATGCACACACTTCTGGACACACACACTGTCAACTACCGACGCCGCTCCTTGACGCCACGTCGCACACTGAACACCAGCCGGGGCCACATGTGCGCCCCAGAGCTGGATAATTTACCGCTCGACAGCATCAGCACACTGCTTCGAGCCGCAGCCCTCCGAGACACCATAGCCACGATAGATCGCGTTGGACGGGGAGCACGATCGACACACAAGGTCTTAGTTTTCTCATTTAGATTACTGCAGCTCAGTGGCTTACATATAATTTGCGCTAGGGTGGTAAAAAGATTCCGAGGGGTCCCACCTACCCCAATTAAAAATCCACGAATTTCACCGCTATTTTTTTCAAAGGGGCTCATGTTTAAAAAAATCAAGCATTTGTTGACAAACTTAATTTTCCTGTAGAGGGGTCCAGTCCACCACCATCGTTTCTGAGTCACCGGGTTTCAACGCTAACATTCCCATCCTGTTCGAAGGTTTCTCTGTTGGCATCTCTGAATAAGTCACCCTACTCTGCTGAAATGACACATGTACGAAGACCTAAAAAATATAAAAAAATTTACACTACAGGCATTCCAGTTAAGAAAGACCGGTCACCAAAACGCCGACGTTCGTGCACGTGTATACCCGCCTTGCGCTTTTCGTCGCATTCACCACACTTCCCTTCCACACCGCACTACCACCGGGCGCAGCCACGCAACAGCACTCAACTCAACACCTGGGCCCACACCAGCTCCAGCACCAGCTCCCATCCGCCCTAGCATCCCACCAGCAGCCGGCTCCTGGAGTCCGGCACACCTCCCTCAGCCCCCAGATCTTCATCTCCACTTAAAACTGAAGCCATTTAGACATCCGAGAGGTGTCCTCCACACATCCCCCACCTGCATCCCCACCTGCATCACCTAAAACGTGAAACACAGAATAACGTAGAACGCCGTAACATACATGTGCACTTGCCTTAGCTTCGCTTGTAAAACACATTTGCTTTTAAGGTAGTGCAAGTGACCTTCATGATCCGGCACTTCTCGAAAATTCGCTTTCTGAACTATGCAGATATATATATATATATATATATATATATATATATATATATATATATATATATATATATATATATATATATATATATATATATATATATATATATATATATATATATATATATATATATATATATATATGTGTGTGTGTGTGTGTGTGTGTGTGTGTGTGTGTGTGTGTGTGTGTGTGTGTGTGTGTGTGTGTGTGTGTGTGTGTGTGTGTGTGTGTGTGTGTGTGTGTGTGTGTGTGTGTGTGTGTGTGTGTGTGTGTGTGTGTGTGTGTGTGTGTGTGTTTGCAAGCATATATGTGTTGTGAATATGCATGAGCGCAAACTTCTGCCATGCATTGATGTAAAGATAGGTTCCTCCATGCGTATGTGCTCCGTCGCGGTCCTCGAACTTCAGGAGCAGCTGACATCAGCTGGTGCTGAAGTCAGCTTACTGACTTCCCCTGAGGGGCCACCGTACGATGGCGTTTGATGGCTTGATGCGCTCGCAGAAGCTGCAGCCGCAGCTGTAGATTCCTCCCCAGGGTGGCTTCTCTCCGCGCCATCTTCCCTCGCCCGGGCGGCATCGCCCAGCTCTGGGTCACGGCCATCACACGGACAGACCGCCATTGAGCGGAACATCCGTTGATCTTTTGGAACCTCGGTCTCTTCGTGATGAACCTTGTCACGCCTGGGGCAAGTGCCCGCGTCGCCAGACATTTGCATTTAGCGATGTCCAACAATGCCACAAACCATTAGTTATCTTGATCCATTGGGCCTGAATTTCTCAGCTGTTCATTTTTCAGCTTCTTGAGTCTGATGAGTCGATTGTAACAGTAGCTGATGGGTTGCTGGATTCGAGTCCTAGACACAGTTGAAATTCCCTCGTTTTGCTTGATTTATTTCACATAGGCAGCAACGTCTGCGGTTATTTCCCTCGTAGACACTCGCAAATTCAATGTTGTAGTCGTCGATCGCCCTTCGAACATGGCTCATGGTTAGTAACGTTGTCATTAAAGGTGACAAAGCCAACGCCAGGCGCGTCGTATTATAGAAGCTATCCATCTGTGTAAATGATGATGAGAACCTAAAGAGAGCAATGGAGCAATGGACTTGATATGATATGACACGGTGTCTGGATGTGAGGTACCTCGCGTGCAGCCTCTGTCAGCTTCAGGACCATCGCCACTGCCCATGCCGAGTCATTTCTCCTGTTTGCAACCTTCACTCCCCCCTCCAGCCAGACCAGTCCTTGTTTGTAGGCGCCGGAGGCTATGGCTATGGTGGCTATCTTCTCGATGTCGTGAAGGGTTATCTCTGAAATCAAGTTTCACGCTTTAGTTAATCATTTGTCAAACTGAAGCCGGTTACACGTGAGCGAGGAAAATTTAACAGTATCCTGACCAATAATTCATATCAACGCGTAAGCATATACGCGATGTTTCAGTTATCACCAAGGATTGATCCAAGACTGTTCATGAGGGGGGCATTCATCTCGAGGGGTGTCAATTCCTCGAAGAGGCGCCCTTGGCTGAACAATCCGCAAAGCGAGGTGGAATGTGTGGTGAAATCGAGCGTCGTCCAGGGGTTGCCTTTTCCGGTCAGAGGAGCGCCAGCTTTCTATTTTGGAAGGCCCATGCCACAACCCTATGTCCTCCCCTGGTTTCTAAGTGAATGATTCCGACTACTGCTTAATTACTTAATGTTTGCTGTTACTAACTCAAGGTTGCTCAATGGGTTCAATTTATAGTGCACACGCCGACGCCATGATCAACCAAAGTTATAATGCAGCATACTGGCCATTAACCTGAAGTTATAGTGCAGCATACTGGCCATTAACCTGAAGTTATAGTGCAGCATACTGGCCATTAACCTGAAGTTATAGTGCAGCATACTGGCCATTAACCTGAAGTTATAGTGCAGTATACTGGCCATTAACCTGAAGTAATGGTGCAGCACACTGGCCATTAACCTGAAGTCATAGTACAGCATACTGGCCATTAACCTGAAGTTATAGTGCAGAATACTGGCCATTCACCTAAAGTTATAGCGCAGCATACTGGCCATTAACCTGAAGCATGGCTGACAATGTGAATCCACCGTTGGTGAAGATAAAACAGAAGAGTTAAAAAAACAGAAGCGAGTAAATCGGAGGCTGAACAATCTGTCAATATTTGCCTGCTACCGCTGCACAGGCACAGAAGAGATCCAGGTGTAGCCACTAACAATCCAAAGCGGCATGGTTTGGATAGATTCCAGTGCAGCTCTTGACAGTGCTAAGCGACATGGTATGGATAAAGGAAAGAGTTTCCAATGCAGCGCCTGGCAGTGCTAAGCGGCATGATGTGGTGGGTGGAAAAAGCTTCCGGTGTATCCACTGACAGGGCCAATGCGGCATGGTGTAGATGGGGGAAGGAGTATGTGGCGCGTGGATCCCATCCGTCAATGCCATTTTTATTAAGTTACATTTAAGTTACATCGATTTATTTTGTACTCGAAATATATGCACATATACCCCGGCAACTTGCACCTTACTCATGTTTCTTTCTTGTCTCAGTAACGGGATTGTCAGAAATATTTTAACTACTATGGATTTGATTTGTACAACGACAGAACAGGAATGGAACAGTAACAATAACAGAACAGTAACAGTAAAACAACAGTAAAAGAACAGATACACTGAGCATTCCTGTACGCGCTTTTCGAAGGTTACAGACTGGATATAGTTTTACTAATCCTGGGTACTTGCAAATTGTTCATAAGGTAGGATTGCAAAAGAAGTGAAGCGTTTCCGGTTGCTCTAAGCCTATGCATGCCATTTTGCCGCATTCTCTTGTACAGGGGCGGAGGGTGCGGGGAGGGTGCGATGATCCCAGCAACGTTTCCAAACGGAGCGTGCGAGCGACATGAACCATAAACTAGGGTGCTGCGTGCGACGAGGTCTCGCAATTGGCACCCAACCGTTATACATAAGGTACCGGCTGAGCACACTATGGTGCCGGCGTGGTGCTGTGGGGCCAATGGACACCCGACCTCTATATTTGAGGTAACGGCTGAGCACACCATGGTGCCAGTGTGACGTTGTGGTGCCGGTGTCGTGCTGCGGTGCCATGGTTTCGGTGCGGGTGTTCAGTGCCGGTGTGGTGCGGTGCCATGGTTTTGGTGCAACAGTGCCGGTGTGGTGCTGTGGTGCCAATGCGGTGCCATGGTTTCGGTGCGGGTGTTTAGTAGCAGCGGCAGTGCCGGTGTGATGTGGTGCCATGGTTTCGGTGCTGGTGTTCAGTAGCAGCGGCAGTGCTGGTGTGGTGTGGTGCCATGGTTTCGGTGCCGGTGTTCAGTAGCAGCGGCAGTGCCGGTGTGGTGTGGTGCCATGGTTTCGGTGCGGGTGTTTAGTAGCAGCGGCAGTGCCGGTGTGGTGTGGTGCCACGGTTTCGGTGCGGGTGTTTGGTAGAAGCGGCAGCGCCGGTGCGGCTCTGACACTCACTGGTGCCCGTGTCCAGTCCCAGGAGCCGGCCCTCGGCCATCTCTGCGATGTCGACGTCGTACACGTCCTGCACGGTGAGCAGTGCCGTCATGGTCTCCACCGCCTCGCGCTGGCCCACGCCGCCGTCGGAGCCGACGAACCGCCGCAGGGCGTCGTCGATCGAGCCGACGACGGCGGGCAGCTGGCGCGCCGACAGCTCCTGGTTGGTCGGCACGTTGCTGCCGTTATTGATGGTCCGTGTCGCAATCAGCCGACGGCATTAGCAATGAAACCTTGAGTTATGACACACACACACGCGCGCACACACACACACACACACACACACACACACACACACACACACACACACACACACACACACACACACACACACACACACATACATACATACATATACACATACACATACACATACACACACATGCACACACAAACACACACACACACACATATACATACGTACACACATACACACATACACACACACATGCACTGCACACCCATACACATACACATACATACATACACATACATGCACACACATACACATATACCCACACCCACACACACACACACACACACACACACACACACACACACACACACACACACACACACACACACACACACACACACACACACACACACACACACACACACACACACACACACACACACACACACAATGGAATACATACGCATCGAGGTATCGAACAGCTTCTCTTTATATCAATTTACGGGGAAAATCGGAGCTTCGGGCACATGTGACGAATAGCAAAATGTTTCGAACCTTCGAACTTTCGAACTTTCGAATGTTTACCTTTCTGTTTATATAGCATTCTGATGTCCAAAATTTGTGCAAAACGAGGATCACGACTTGTTCGCAAAAGGTACATTGCGAGAAGCCGAAAGGCAACGGTCCAAATCGGACGTGTATCACGAGGATCACGAAGTGTGTGGCAAAAAAACATTTTGGGTACCTGATGTGTAGTTCTCGAACTGCTTACATATCGAAGATCTGTACGTGTACAATATAAGTGTTTGGTAAAATGTGCATTTCGAAGACTAGGTGTTCAGGGGTTACCTACCTACACGAATAGACTTACCATTATGTATGGAACGAGAACGCTGAGAAATGAAGTGGCACTCTTTCCACTGCCGCATCTCTGGGCATAGATGCACATAAAACATGGCCTGTGGCTTCGTATTGGACCTCTGTCTCAAAGATCAGCAGGCTTTCTATGAATGAGGATATATTCTCTTATGTGAGGGCTCCTGCAACCTGTGGGCCACAGTGATTGCGAACACTGTGCGTTGTGCTATCGGCCCTGTGGCGAACTCTGTGGCAGAAATCTGCTTCTCGGTTTGTCATGGGATCCGGGGTTGGCTATGGAGCTCTGTAGGAGTTGGAATACATGGGCAACTAGAGGAGAAGTTCCACCACCCTCCCCCTAAAATCGAAAAATGTCTTCATATTCGAAGTGAATTTTGGTTAGCAGTCGCCCAAGTGGCGAGAGACAGAATGCCACCTGATGATTGTTTTAAAACCTCGGAAACAAGTAGGGACTCCAAGCTCAAACTTTCATCACATGCTCGCACAATAATTCCACAGCTTGTGGCGAATAATTAACCCGCGCCGTCCCGGTAGGTGGTCGTTGGCGACCCCCGACCCCTAAGGTTTTCCGCGCACAGTGAGAGAACGGCGCACGGCAGCGTGCCGAAATTTGGCATACCTATTCCCATATCAATTTGATATGTTGTGTCAAAATTTTGAAATCAGGTGAACGAGTTGGTCAAGGTCAAGTGATGTCACCTCCAAAAACGTTCAACCAGTCGTCATGTTTTAACGGATAAAGATATTTTAATGAAACTGTCATCGTTTGCTTATCTTTATGGTTGCAACAAAATGCACCAGAGGAATTGTTCTTTTTTTCCCCCGTTTTTAATTACTTATTAATTTTGTATATTTGCCCATTAAAGTTAAAATAGACGATTTTGGCTAAAATAAGCATTTTTATTGGGGGAAGTTAACTTCGAACAATATTTTCCAGACCGCTCTACCCAATAAAAAGGAAAATTAAAGAAAACCTGAAAACTCGAAATTTTGTACTCTCAAAAAATTGGGTGGCCAAAAATTGTATTGTCCTCGTCGATTTCGCTTTCATTTCCTGATTCAATTTTTTCTTCTCAAATCTCCCTGCAAATCAATCCACCGGAGCCACAAACATGATGTAACTCGTGAAAATATAGTGCCCCTAGTTACGCCACTTTTCTTTCGGGGGAGGAATATTTTGGGTTGGTATCTGGCCCTACTCGTCGAGCGCTTTCCGATACCACCTATTTTGTTTCCGTGCGAAGCTTAATTTGGAGATTAGAGTGGGTCTCTATCGACCCCATCCCGGGACAGGGTGTGAGGATCTGACCGGAGAGACCAGGGGTTCTGAAGATCCGATCTGATTCTGAGGTCAGAGGATCTGACCGGGGGTTCAATATCTATTTCACCACGGATCAAGCGTGATTGACGTAATAGTGACATCACCTGCGAGTTTTGAACGAAGAGAAGGGTGTAGAGACAAATCATCATAAATTGACAGAAAAAGATATTAACCATCGGTTTTCGCCAATTTGCAGAACATTAAGTATTACTAAAGCTACCATCTGTGAATCTTGTCTTTTTGTAAAACGTGGTTCTGAAAATTTGCAAAACTCCAACAATAATCGCAGCGCAGTCAATTCGAACCACTCCTTCGAATTGCGTTTGGTCCGATGTATCCTGAGATCCCGCCTCCGATGAGTCTCAAGCCCGTCGCTCACCTGGTCTGCCGCCTCCTCTCACCACGAGTCGACTCATTTCCAATCGAAGCACCAACACGTCCCCGTAAGCAGCGTCAGGACCGAGGCATGGCCAGCAGCGTCAATCAGGGTCAGTGGCCTCAATCGGATTCACTGCTTGATATCTCCTGACGCGTTCGGAATGGCGGAATGACACTTACTCCTCGAAAACACACAAAGCAACAGCCAGTGTTTGAACCGAACGCGACAGCAGCTGTGGACGCCCCGGCGCCGGCATGCGCCATAAGCGCCACTCCAAGCCGGCCACGACACTTCAGCTAGAAGCGGACGGCGAAGACCACTGGTGCGTCAGCGTGTCAAGAACGGACGTCATCGTAGGGCGAACTGCATCCGGCAAACTCCGGATCGATTCGTCGAACCGGAATCGAGTTCGTGCCGTCAGCAAGTGTCCACAGCTCAGCTGGTGTCGAGCCCTACACGCCCGGCGCCAGCGGGTGGACGGGAATTGACTCGCCTCGTTCCAGCTGCTCTCGACACGCTGCAGCAGTTTGTAGTCGCGCACCGGGTTGCTCGGACTGGCCAGCGGTCGGTCGCTGCGATACAGCTCGAGGTACCTGCCGGTTGCAGACCCACATCAGGAAAATGCCACGAGGACACAGGTCATCAGCAGCGCGGCAACACTCTTGAAGTTCGGTGGAGGACAGCTTGCGTCAATACGTTAATGCGTACACATCGGCACCACCGACACTATCTGCACACCTTCCCCCACTGAACACGCACGCACAACTGCCAACAAGTATAACCATGTTCAGACATTCATACAGATTACGAATACATGCAATCCACGTGCAACACAAATTAAGCCAATCAGCTAATGTGGGAGTCCATTGTGTCCGAGTCGCTTTGGTCTATTGTGTCGGTGTCGCGTTTGTCTATTATGTCGGAGTCTCGTAGGTCTATTGTGTCGGAGTTGCGTTGGTCTATTGTCGGAATCGCGTTGGTATATTGTGTCAGTGTCGCGTTTGTCTATTGTGTCGGAATTGTACTTATCTATGGTGTCGGTGTCTATTGTGTTGGAGTCGTGTTGATCTATTGTGTCGGAGTCACGTTGGTCTATTGTGTCGGCATAGCGTTGGCTATTGTGTCGGTGTTGCGCTGGTCTATTGTGTCGGAATCGTCTTTGTCCATTGTGTCTGTGTCACGTTTGTATATTGTGTCGGAGTCGCGTTGGTCTATTGTGTTGGTGTCGGGTTTGTGTATTGTTGGTGTCGCGTTTGCCTATTGTGTCGGAGTCGCGTTGGTCTATTGTCGGTGTCGCGTTGGTCTATTGTGTCGTTGTCGCTTTGATCTATTGTGTCGGAGTCGCGTTAGTCTGTTGTGTCGGTGTCACTTTGAACTATTGTGTCGGAATCGCGTTGATCTGCTGCATCCGTGTCGCGTTCATTTGTTGTATCGGTATGTTCCATTTGTCGATGTGTTCTATGTGTCGGTGTATCCGTGTCCATGTGTCCGAATCGGTGTGAGAGGCTATCATTCGATCAATCATATATGAGACCATTCTGATACCATTCGATTGAAAGTCTCCCCCAAGTTGAAGGCTATGGGGGAGGGTGGTGCCCTCTTTGCCCTTCCGGTTATTAAGCCATGTGGTCATGTCTACAGGAGTCATCGGTAATACTCTACAAGGGTCGTCACGTCCTGCAGACACATTATCGGTTGGAACAACTGTCGACAGCTATCACACGTGTTCAGTAGTGTTCACAGCAACAATGCAGTCAGTCCAAACCAATCAGAGCCTATTATGTCTAACAGAAACCTTACTATGCCTCGGAATCTGCAGTATAAGGGCTTGAGGGTCACAGTTGGTACCCCACCGCAACAAGAATGGGTGCACACTTCAATGGAGTAGAGAGTGGCAAGATGCAAAGGGGAAAAGCTGTCTTTCGAACATGCAACGCTAATAGCCAGCGTCGAAGGATTTGCTTTGTTCCGAGATATTCCTGCGTACAGGAATGCTCCTGATGGCCGGATGATCCTAAATTGGATCAGGAGATGAAACTAAGCATCCATGCCTCATGACAGATAGGCTCTAAACCAAAACCTAACCACCTACCAGCGAAGTCAGAGCGTGACGCATGAGACAATGGGATCGTCTAAGTACTACTTTTGTATGATCTAGGTGTGAGACTAGATGCGAGTGCACACTATAGGACATGCTAAACATGTTCTGTGCGAGCTAGACAAAACTTCAGACGTACCACGTTTTCAGATCCTGACGCGGTGCAGAAGTGCTCTGTCAGCTGGACGAACGGTTTCGAAGGTCTCACCTCTTGGCATGCTGCAGAGAACTCTCGGTCAGCTGGACGAACTGTTCCAGGCCCGCCACAACGTCCTGCTCGGCGGCGAACAGCTGGTCGAGATTGCTGGCGCTGGCCGTGACGCTCGACAGCTTGGGCGCCGCTTCGGCCTGCGATTCCGGCAGGACAGGCAGCAACGGCAACAGCAGCTGCATGAGGAACGAGCCCACCAGCAGCGCCGACAGCCAGCCCAGGAAGGACGGGTGCGACTCCATCGTGCTGCGGAAGGCAGGCGTATCGGAAGTGTTGTGACGGTCACGGTGCACTGAATTGACCAAGACACAATGACATTATGGACATTATGACATTATGGACATTGTGCCATTATTGCCATTATTGACATTATTGCATTATGGCCATTATGATATAATGGACATTATGAAACCGGAGCGGAAATCACCCAATGACATTCTGGCGCAAATAGGGGACTCGGGAGCACACTGCACCTGCAGCGCAAGTCAATACATCAGAGAGACGCACGTGCGGTGCGCCGATACCGGTCGGTTCGGCGTTTTTGGTCGGCAGTTGGTCAACTGGCAGCTGGTTAATTGGCGGTTGATCGGCTGGCGGCTGGTTGATAGCTGACTGCCTGATTGTTGACTAGTTGGCGGCTGGTTGGCTGACGGTTGACTGGTTGGCGGCTACTTTGTTGACGGCTGGATGGCGGCTGGTTGGCTGTCAGTTGGCTGACGGCTGGTTGGCTGTTAGTTGGCTGGCGGCTGGTTGGCGGCTGGTTGGCGGCTAGTTGGCTGACGGCCAGCTGGTTGGCGGCTGGTTGGCGGCCAGTTGGCAGGTAAACAAGTTCGTCTCACCCGCGACGGCCAGAGACTGCCGGCCGGTCGTTCCTCCCGCGAGCTCCATCCTCGCATACCGACAGCCGCCAGCAAAATAACCTCCTGAGCCCCGGTAAGCGGCCGGCACACAGTCGGACGCGTCTGACGCACGGCCGCAGTGCCTGTGGAGACATCGCCGGGCCGGCGGCTGCCCTGTAAGACGCGGCCGAGAAGCTGGGTCAGTGCCACCCAGTTGTGGATCGGTCGTTGACCGGGCGCGGTCTGGGCTCTCGGTTGGTGATAGGAATCGTCGTCTTTTCTCCGCCACCCTGATGTGACTGTCATGCCAGCGACGCGACTACGACGAGGTACACATGTAGTTCCCCAACATGTAGAACGTGCCTCGCCACATTTCTGGTTAGCCATGGTATTGGTAACTGGAGCATGTGAGCAAAAAAAACGGCTTTTGATAGAACGGACTACCCTTGGCATATACTGCCTCAGTTATGCAGCACCGTGGATCTCCTTTACCTGCATGCTTGGTCGGTATTAATATGCAATTACGGTATTAATACACATGCGACCTGACTCACATACGCGCTGGCCACATGTCGGTCTGACTCAGATACATGCCGGCCTGGCTCAGTCTCATGCCGTTCCCATGCCGGCCTAACTCAGCTTCATGCCTGCCCAATGTCTGGTTGACTCAGCTTCATGCCGGCCACATGCTGCCCTGGCTCAGCTACATGCTGTCCCTATACAGACTTAGATGCATGCCGGCCTGGCTCAGCTACATGCCGGCTTAACTAAGTTGCATGCCGGCCACATGCCGGCCTGACTTAACTGCATGCCGCCCTCATGCTGCCCTGACTCAGAGCTGCGCGTGGCCGGGCTTACATATTTTTGCCGAAACCGGGTTTCGACAGTCACCAGAATAGTGGGCTAATTCGCAAAGTAGGGTGGCTGGGCCAAATGGTCATGTAAATGAGCTATTATTCCGACGAAAGTACAATTAGCTGATATCCTGATTCTTAACTTATGCCCAACGCACGCAAACATGTACGTTTTTATGGTTGAGCTCAGCATAGATGGGACGGAGAGTAATTCATGTCAACACGTTTATATTCACATGTTTATGTCTGCATGGCTCGTGTTGGGTAAAATTGGGCTTATTGCAACACAAAAATCGCTTCCCCTTTCCAAACAAATGAGGGAAAATTGGACTCGGCAAGCGACCAATGTACACGGGTTGCGCAGCTCCCCAGCAAAATTCACATGACGACGGCCCCTCGTGATGAGGACCAGTGAGCCGTTCCAGGTGAGATCGACCATGGGGAGACGAGTGACGTAGTGAGGGAGCGAAGGGGAAGTCACCACCCACTGGGGGACCCAAAGGGGGCACTCCAGGCGACCGCCTTCCGGGGACCGCCTTCAGGGGACCGCCTGACGGATGATTGCGGTCAAGGGGTGACGGAGAGGCGTCGGGTCAATGCAGAGTATCCATGGACCGATAACGAAGGCCCTGGCCTGGGCCAACGTGAAGAGCTTCTAGGTCGACGGATGAGCCGCGGTTCGTTGCAAGGGTCTCCGGGCTAAAGGGAATTATCCAGAGCCAATATGAAGGACAATGAGCTTACGACAGGCCCAAGTTGAAGAAAACTATTCAACGTCATTTTTTTAGAGGCATCCGGCTTGACGCAAATGCTCTGGGTCATTAAAGATGGTCCCTAACACGGCAAAGAGGGAGCTCTAGCAGCGGGATAGGACCTCGGTCACCAGAAACAGCCCTACAGGGACTTTTTTGTGTTGGCTCAGGGTCCTAAGAGCTGGAGAGGAATGGCTATGATCTGTATCAGAGATGGAATTTCCCTGCGATGAGAGCTAGACAAGGCTACTGAAGGACTGTAATGGACCCTGGAAGCAAGAGAGGACTGTGTGGGATGAAGAGAACTCATGAGAGCCAAAGTACTAGATTTCCTGAAATTGTGAATGATCCAAAGGCACGCACAAAAGTCCCTCAGAGCTTAAGAAGTCCCTGTGGGCTGGCTATTGCTGTGTGAAATACTGAGTACCAGCCTGGGAGCTATAATTTCCTGGAAACAAAAACAGATATCAATAACTGGAACCCCAAGCAACTTGAGAGTTCCCCTGAGGACTGATAGAGATCTCTGTGAGTTATGACTAGCGATGGTTGTGATGAATATTGAGTGCCAGTTTCAGAGCTGGACTGTCCGTGATAGGCAAAAGGGTTATTAAACACTTGCAATGGTCATTGAGAGTTCAAGAGGGCTCATGGGAGCTAGGGAATACTGTATTGGGATGCTTCTAAGGCTTTGGAGGACCACTCAGGGTAATAGCGTAGCTATGGCGCATAGGTGACAGCCTCCCTTGGATGATCCGAGGGGCTCTCTACCCAACCGCCTTGATGGAACCGCAGGGGCCTCCTGTTTCAACGTGAAGTGTCCTTGGATCGACGAAAGGGGCTCTGGTCGGACGCAAGAGTCTCCGGCCGACGAAGAGGGCCCAGAATCAACGGGAAATGACTTCGGGAAGATTTAGAATGTCCTAGTTTGGGCCAACGTCAAGGGCTTCTAGATCGACGGAGGGGCCCAGATCGCTGGAAGGGCTCCTGGGCTGACGGAGAGGGTTCCGAGCCAATAAGAAAGGCCCTTATTTGAAGGCGGGGCCCAAGCCGAAAAAAATGCGCCTGACCTGATGAAGAGGGCACAAGCTTTTGAAAACGGGACCCGGCCTGCCGAAAAAGGTCATAGGCCGTCCAAGAGGCCCCTGAGACGACGAAGCTGGGCTCTGGTTGCCGGATAGGACCTCGGACCGTCATGAAGGGTCCTTGGCCTGACATGTGAGGACAAAGCCGCAAAAGAGTCCTTGACCTGATGGAAAGGCCCACACTTTTGAAAGAATGGTTCCAGCCGGACAGGGCCGGACGCCTGAATGCTACCAAGTAACCTGCGCCGACTAAGAGTACCGCTAGCCGCCAGGCGACCGTTGGGCCTTCGAAGAGGGCCCAGAGCCGACACGAAGGGCCCTTGGGTAACGAAGGGTCCGAAGCCATGCCGGCCCCTTTGCCTGGCCGAGAAGGCCCAAACTGTTGAAAGATGGTCCTCCGGCAGTATGGAGAGTATACTGAACTGTGAAAGAATTCTCCTGAGTTTACGGAGGGGGCCCAGGGCGGATATGGAGGTCCACAAATATACCATACCACCCGTATTTCAGCTCTGTAGTTAGTTAATTAGTTATTAAGGTTTTAGGGTGCATCAACAGCAGTGGTTATAAAGCGCCCATAAGAGAACGCCTTGATTTGTAGATGAGTATAGTAAAGGCAACTTCGAACCCCTGTTCCGAAATGCGTTTCGCTGCCATGTATCCTGGGATCCGGTCTCTGGGCGGATCTCAGACATTCAGCCAGCACCGACCGGCGTGCTGACATCGGCCTTCGACGCCTCGAGCCGCGGCCGAGGCCGGGGGTGTTATGCTTCGTCGGATCCGGTACCGACGCGATGCTGGCGACGCGGACGTTGTGTCATCGCGCCATGAGACAGTAGGGTGGATTGAATGCAACTTTTTTTTCGCAAATCAACTTCCGCGGGCTCAAAACACGTGCGCGTGCATCGGTAGAGACAAGACAACACAATTGCAAAAATATATAATATGTTCTAGATACCGCGCACGAATCGTTTTCAAAAATATTTCTTCGCCGCCAGGCGTCGAAGTCTCCATTGATTGAAGCATGGCACGTAAAAAGATAGCACCACGCGCGTCGGACTCCGCAGCTGGCGCGGGCCCCTCTAACGTGTCGCAACTAACCCCTCTAACGTGACAAAAAGGGCGTGCAGCAGAGTTCAGAGGCGAAGCAGCTCAGTGACATGGACGCAGACGTGGAAGAGAGCAGTGAGGACTCTGAAATGGATGGTGTGGAGGAGGCTGGTGCTAGCTATTCTGATTCGCTAAGCTCTGATGACGACGTCTGTGGTAGTGGAGGACAAAACCGCCGACAGCTTCCCAACTTCTCGCGAATGTGTGATCGGTATGGTACCTCTGACCGCTCCGCTGCCGGCTTGCTGAACGCAGCTCTAGTAGATTATGGGATAATCACACACAACAGCAAGGCTGAGCTGGTTGACCGCAATAAAATCCGGCGACAGAGAGACAAATGGGGTAAGAAGGAAGTGGATGAGAGCTCAAAGGAAAACCGACGTGATCGCCTGGTGGGATTTTATTATGATGGTAGGGAAGATATAACGCTGAATAGAGTGGGTAACAAGAACAAGATGGTCAAAGAACTGCATGAAGTAGTCGTTGCTGAACCAGGCCACCGGTACGTCGACCATGTGTCTCCACAGAGCGCCGGTGCTGCGGACATAGCCAAAGAGATGTTGGCTGTCATTCAGGAAAATGATGCCCATCCAGTGGTGATAGGGTCGGACGGCACATCGGTGAATACAGCCCGCAATAGCGGTGTTAACAGGAGGATTGAATTGGGTGTTGGTCGTCCTCTCCAGGAAGCTATTTGCGGCATACACACCAACGAACTGACGCTCAGACACGTGTTCAAGGACGCTGATGGCGAGACGAGTGGCCCGTCCTCCTTCAAAGGGCCGATTGGTAAGGCCATTCAGGATGATTTGACTGCACTGCCCCTTGCTCAGTTTAAGCCTGTGAGGGGTCAAGTGCCTCCCATTCCAGCCGATGTTCTGAAGGAGATGAACAAAGACCAGCAGTACCTGTGCAACATGTGCATGGCAGTCCAAGCAGGACCAGGACAAGTCCTCCAGCGTGTGCTGTCTGCAGACCCTGGTCCAATCCATCAGGCCCGCTGGGTGACTCTGGCGAACAGGATCCTCCGCCTGTACGTGTCGACGGAGTCGCCAACGCCGAAGCTAGTGAGGGTGGTGTTCATGATACTGAACCAGTACGTCCCTGGGTGGTTTATGTATAGAGTTCGCCCACACATCAGTGATGGAGCTAAAAACTTGTTCGAACTGATCCGTCTGTCGAGGAAGTTGCCTGAAGATGACCGCAACATTGTGCAAAAGGTTCTGAAACGCAACGGGTTCTGGGCACACAGTGAGAACATCCTCGCCGCCATGCTGACCGACAGCCGACAGGAGACGAGGGTGGCGGCCGTGGAGCGGATCAGGATGTGCCGAGCCAAGAGACGCGAGGACGATGACCCGGATGACATCAGACAGTTCGTCGTTCCGGACATCAACTTCGATGCCGATGACTACCAAGAAATGATCGACTGGACAAATGCAACAGAGCCACCACTGACCATGGACATGTCAGACGAGGAAATCACAGCGGCTGTGCAATGTGAACACCCCATGGACTTCAGCGCATTTCCATGTCACTCACAAGGCGTGGAACGTTGGGTAAAGGAGGTGACAGATGCGGCACAGAAGAAGGCCGGGTACTCGGCACGCCATGCTCTGATTCTGGCCAAAGCACGGTCCAGAGCCGATCTTCCGGTGATGGATACAAAGAAAGACTTTTACAGCTGGCTTCAGGGAGCCGGTCGTTCCTGAGTTCAGCTTCGCCATTCTGAGGTGACCTGTCGCCATGATTTGGTACCATAATCTATTGCCATGCGTTGAAAGTTGAAAGTGTTTCCTAGACAAAACGCACAGCCGATATTCAGGACGTCTGTTGATGATTGAAATGATGGTTTAGTTGATATGGTGTGTTTAAATGGTTGCAAGTACAGAGTTAGGCAGACTCGTATTTATGTTCCTACATAGATGGTGGTGATCACAAGTTTCCGAAAACTGCAATGCAATAACTGCAATAAACCTCGGTTGAACGTATCTCTTGTTATGCAAAACTGAAAACGTGGCCAAAAATGTAAATATTGTGCACCTCTAATCACGTAATTGTTGCTGACGGTTCATTACATAATTAAAGCTTCGGTGTTATAGACATGCAGACACTAGTAAGCTTGGCAACGGTAGCCGATAATTAGTGGGGGAATAGCGTGAACAAGACTTATGGTGTTATGTTCTTATAACAAGGCAAAGACTAATGGAGACTTCAACGCTTGGCGGGGCTAAGAACCGTTTCAAAAACGTTTCGTGCGCGGTATCTAGAATATTTTTGAAAAATGTTTAGCCGCGATTTTCCGTCTATGAACATTCACGCGCACGCGTTTTGACCCCGCGGAAGTTGGTTTATAATTTTCGATCCACCCTAATGAGACAGTCGGACTTCATTGCGCCGTGTCACCATACCCGTATCGCCATTGTACCATGTAGTACTTGTGGGGTGTGTCTAGGGTGCGACGACCGGACCCCTCCCTTCGCGGTGTAGTGCAGTGGGTGATATTTCGGCCATTTCAGGTCAGGGTGTTGGCCCGGTGGGCCAACGCTCTGGCCCCCATGTGTGATGGGAACCCCTCTCGCGCTCGCGGCTCGGCAGTCGGGCACGGACGGTCGTCAAGGTGAGACGCCGGGGCGTGGATGGCCGAGTGGTTAAGGTGTCGGGCTATGGGTACCAAAGGTCCCGGGTTCGACTCTAGCGCCACTCAGGACATTTCCCAATCCCGCGGCCCACCGGGGAAACAGTGTGGGCGGCGCCATTAGCCGTGAATGTGCATAAAGTGTGTCGTGAACCAACCAATAAACAAACGAGGTGAGACGCCACCGCGTGGTAAGACGTTGGAAGGCAGTCTGCCTCAGTGGACTATGGAATATTGGAGGCATGTTATTGCTGGTGTTTTCCTTTGTTGAATTGGAGGAATTGTTGAAGCCTTTGCACAATTTGTCGCCGTTTGGTTGAATATCAGCCGGAATGGTTCAGGGACAGGTACGGTTGGTGGTTTTGGAGAAGTTGTTGGGCTGGGAACCAGCTGTCACCGGGAGGGACGAACAATATACTATCGATCTCAGGCAAACATAACTTGCCTACAACTGGTACCGCTGCACGGGTTTCATACAACTGGTTGTCGTGATGCCGGATCTGATTCACGTTATCTTCCACTGATTACCGAGGACCCGGATCAGAAATGACTGTGGTACCCGGAGTTGAGCGAACAGAGACGGCTACCGCACCTACCGCCTGCCGCGAGTTGAAGAGAAGACTGAGGAAGAGGAGGTTGCACCAGCATCCGGTTGCCCACAGCCGTGGTCGAACAAGAATCGCCGAACGATGATGATGTCTGGTGACCTGACCCAGGGTCACCACAACTGTCAGCGCGATGTTGGACAGCCGCCATCCCTACCCCGGCTCGTCAACACATGCATGAGGAAACCGTTAGCTAGGCCAGGCTAGCTGAAATCCTTTTCAAAACCTCATCCGATTCTGGCCTCTTATAGGTCTGTATCGTAACGTTGTACAAGTCGCTGTGTCTTGTGTGCCTTAATCGATGAGTAGTCGCTGCAACGGAATTGAAAAGTGTCATTTTCCCGTGAAAATGAGTGCAAAATAATTTATATTTCCAGCTTATTTTGAAAATTGAACATGACTTAAATTTAAATCGATATATTTACTGAAGGCTTAAAAAATAGGCTCCAAACGTAATCCTAAGGATTGAGCCAAAATATAAAGCCATTCTATATAATACCATAAACATAAAACCATGCTCACCGAGGGTGTCTGGAGCTCTTCTTTGCTTCCGTTGCTACGGGTTCATCTTCATCGAAACTTGGACCTTCTTTATTTCTCTTCTTCCAGCAGCCTCACTACGGGAGGACCTTGTATATTTGTAAATACATCATTAGGTAAGATACTGTGCGACAAGGGACCAAGGGAGGTCCCCTGGTACATTCCGATGGAATTTTGAATTGGTGCAGAATGCATTTTTTCATTTGGCATTTTGCGACGCTCGGTTACCATTAATTCGCCAGCTAACCTTTCTGGTTAGCGGAGCTTTCTTGTTTGCGAATCTTGGGAACAAACTTCGCTAAGCTAAATAAAACACAAATCAGAAATGGAATGCTCACCTTCATACCTGGCATGTTGTATTATACCTAACACAGCAAAATGTGCTCAGTCCATTTCAGGTTTGCATTGACGCAGCTAAGGGTCCCCTTGGGAAAGTCATCCAAAAGGAAAGAACGATACGTAGGACACGTAGAAAAGCATTAAGGACGGTAGGATACTCAATGGACACTCATGAGGGCGTGCCACTTGAGGGATATAACACCAAGGTGGATAGACCATCCAGATGGGCGGATCATTTAATGGAAAACCTAGAAGGACACTGAAGAAGGTAGGGCACCCAGGAGGGTATGTAAGAGGGTATGACGCGAAGGCGAGTGAGACATTAACACGCGCCCTGGAGGGCCTCTTACAATTACGGGCACTGGAGGGGGGGGGCGGATTCCGCCCCCCTAAGATCTCGGCTCCTATTAAGGCTAGAGCAACGAAATTCGCAGGGTGGATGGGCACGGTAGATAACTTTATTGTATGCAGGTTCCATGAACTTAGGTCAATATCTTCAAGGTCAAATGAGGTCAAGAGTGTAAAATGTTCTGGTTTTGCATGGCTTGGCTTGTCATTGTTATGGTCGCTGTGATTGTGTTTACATGCTCCAAAATTGGCATTAATGATGTTTTGAACATTACTAATGATGCAATGCAGATGCCGGATCCGCCATTTGACCCCAGGTCACCTATATAGGAGCGTTTTATTAGGTCATCACTTGCTCCAGTTACCGGAATCGGGCCGCAAGCCCGACTGTTCCGTTGGGGGGCTCGGCACAATCAGCTTCGCAAAGAAAGGAGTGAAATACATGAATAAAGTATGGAAGCGCTTAGACACACAATGACAAACAGTAGATTTCTGGACGTGTAGGGAGTAACATGCAAAGTGGCATCAATCGCATGACAGTCATTTGCATTTGTGGCAACATTCCAGTTGACCAAGTTTGGTTCCATTAGCTTGTCATGAACTTGACCTGACTTGACCTCGGCGACCTAACATGACTTTTAAATTATGTAGCATAACAATATGCATCAAACAAGTCGCTAGTGTTGTCAAGACCACTGCCCTATTGCATACAGGAAGCGCACCAGCGCCGGTTTTTGTGGTCTGGCGCTGCGAATTGTTTTTTCTTTAACGGCCCCTAACTTGAAAAATTGTCGGCCGATTTTCATTTTTCTTGCTTTAAACAGTATGCCGGTTATTTCTAAGTCAGTACGCAAAAAGCTGGCGTATATTGGCCGGTACAATATGGAGCTATACACGAAAAATCGGAGGGGTTGGCGGATTTCGTCATCCCCCTCCAGGGCGTGTGTTAACCTGTCATGAACTTGACCTGACTTGACCTCGGTGACTTGACATGACTTTGAAGCAATATGATATGACAATGTACATCAAACAAGTCGCTAGTTTTGCCAAGAACACTTCCTTTTTGCCAATATACGGGAAGCGCATCAGCGCCGATATTTGTGGTCTGGCGCTGAGAAACTTTTTTGATGTTAGCGACCCCTAACTCGAAAAATGTTCGGTCCATTTTTCTTTTTCTTACTTTAAACAACGCGCCGGTAATTTATTAGCAGGTACACAAATGAAGGCGTATATCGGCCGGTAAAATCTTGAGTTACTTACGAAAAGCCGGAGAGGTTGGCACATTTCGCCCCCCCCCCTCCCTCCAGGGCGCGTGTAAAGGGAAAACACGTTACTTAGCAGGGCATGGATCTGTATGGGGCAGAGCACTCAGTTGGGCACGCCGCAGAGCCATAAAGAGGGATAGACCACTCAGGAGAGCACTAAGCAGGGCATGGCATTGAGTACAAGAAAATCAGTAATGCACTTAGGAGGGCAATTTAGAGGCTAATGCACTTGGTGGTCATTGGTTTTACGACACGTCGACCGTTGAGTCATGTAGCGTCGCCAATCTCTCATGCCGATTAGCCGCGGACGAAGAGTAGCGACAGATGAGACTCGAACCCACAATCTTTAGATTATGGGACGGGAAACTTACAGACTAAGGCACTTGGCAGAGTACTAAGGAGGGCAGACCATCAAGGGGTGTACGAAACTACGGTTCACAGAGCATTCAGGTGAGCAAGGCATTGGTGGGGAGGGCAAAGTACTAAGAAGGGCAAAGCAATCCGAAAACGATGATTGGACACTAAGTGATATAGGGCACTAACTAGGCAGGGCACTTAGAAAGGTCGGGGACGAGGGAGAGCAGAGCACATTCCGTATGGAAGGGCACAAAGCAAGGCGTGGCACTTCGCTGGACATAGTACTCAGGAAGGCACTGACGAAAACATAATAATAAAGAGGGCAATGGTGAGTGCCGGGCACCAAGCACAACTGGATACAAAAAGGACAGGACACTAAGTAGAGTAGCACTACAGGTACGATTTACGAATCCAGGCACAAAAGGTTCTGTATCTGTGTCTGAAATGTCAATTGTCAACGCATAATTAATGTGAGATGTTTGTGTTCGAAGCTCCCCCCCCCATAAACGGTATCGTTTTTTTTTTAGTTTCCGGGTACATCGTCTAGGTTTGATCATTGAGCGCCCCAGAAAAAGGTGCCAAAAGACCTGAAATGTATAGTAAGGTTCTCTGTTTCAGGTGTCCGACCACATATAAAGAGCCCCATAATTTTTTTGGTGGTTCTGAGACATACAGACACCCTGCTTAGAAGACATACAGAAGTGCTTCACTTGATGCTTGGGCCTCATGAGACCGGAACGTAAGGGGCAGGCGAGAGTCATGTTTTTTTTTAGTTTTTTTTTTAAATTAAAATAAATTTGATCCGAGTCGTTGCTGGGTGGCTTTAGGATCCAGGGTTGTATTGCTAAGCAGAGCTTGTTGCGAGAACCCTGGTCCCACCACCTGATCCACGAATTCCTGTTCAACGGCAAAATTTTGATCGAAAGTTTAACGTGCCGTCAATGCACCGACACGGCCGCCCGGTAGTTGGTCCCCGGCCTTATCGGGCCAGCTGCCAACTGACACTCCCGGCCGGGGGCCAAACGCGAGCGCGCGAAGCGACTCGAACCCTGCGTTGCCAAGACAGGGGAGACGAGTGCAGGCCAGCGCTCTAACCAACTGAGCTACCGGGGCGGCTGTGTTGGCCACCGCTGCCTCGCATCAGCCGAGTGGCTGGGCATATTCAAAACCCAGCACGCCGGCCCGGCCGCCTGTCACCCTGTAAGCTTGGAACTCACGCGTAACATTGTACCTGCTCACTCGGAAATGGACCTGCTTTTTACACTTTGCCTTTTACTCACGATGATCCCAAAAGTAGTGTTGATCCCTGATTCACGAAAAAGTTCCCGCGGAAAACTGCAGCCATATCTAAATTCCTGACGAAACGCAGTACCACCTGGGGCTATACAGGTGACCAAAAACTCGCATCATGAATGCTAATTTGTATTGGTTGTGTAGCCAATGATTTTGATATTTCCTCCAGTTGTGTTGCCTCCAGGCGATCATGAGTTTGCATCTCCTCGTCCCATAGGAGGTGATCGTGCTATCATTCGTAGGGGAGGGGCAGGACAGTTCCCATTACTGGAGGAGCCCGAAACCTGAAAAACCTCCGGAAAATTGCAACCTCATGTAAGTGTTAGTTGCAGTTTCATTGAATTCCTGCCTTCCGAATACGTCACCTTTATTCAAACCGGTAATATGCAAATTTATATTGGACCTAGGAAGAGGTGAAAAGAGGTCAAGAGTAGCCTTCCTGTCACTGCGGTTTGACTGGGGAATTCCGGCGGTACGGTAACTCTCTGCCTACTGACTACAACTGACATGCCGAAATAAAAACAGTGAAAAGAAAACATGATATTCATGTTGACCTCACTGTGAGTGTAATGCGACAACGGAGAAAGTTGTTTGACACAAGGCACGAATTGCTTGGCACATGGTACAAAATTGTTTGGAACTAGGTGAAAATCGTGTGGCACAATGTACAAAATAGACGGATAAGGAACATGAATGGCCTCGGCTTGTTCGATTCACGAATTATCTCAAAAGAAAGACAGGGGACGGAACACCCACCCCGGTCTTCCCAATTCCACACCCGATTATTTCCAGTCGACGTCGGATTAAATGTATTTGGTACGACTGCGAAGAACGTGAATTTGAGTCACATTGCAGTTGAGAACCCACAGCATTTCTCAATCAGTTTATAGAGAACATACGCAGCGTGGGTCAGACGACAGACAGATATTTCGAAACAGAAATGCATGACCACGTCACTGCATTCGCGAAGACCGAACAGCGAGAATATGGGACACGAACCTCGAGAGGCAGGAGCCAGACCAGCCGCAGCACATCCCAAGTTCCGCCTGAGATAGAAAAGCTCGAGTTTCAATGCATACATCAAGACGTGACAAGGTTTACAGATGCGTCCAGAAACAACGTGCGCGAACCGGGCCCACGCGTTCGCACTGACATTCAGCACACGGCACGGATGTTTGATCTGGAGATAATGCCCGCTGCACATGAGACTAGAAAATAACCAATAGCATGGCAAGTTTGGCGACGCGCATCATAACTTCGGCGAAACCCTTGGGGTGTGCTGAATGCCAGTACAAAGTCGAGCGCCCAGTCGGCGAACGCCGAGGGACATACAGATCGCCGGAGTGGCGGGCAGTTCGAAACAGTCAGCTCTACTGGAAGTGGGATCACTCCACGCTCTCACGCCGGTAACAAAACAACACCCACTGGCCCGGCCGGAGCGGGGCCACCGCCGGTCATTGACCCGGCGCACGCCTTCGACAGGACGCAGCCAGCCAATGGCTGCCTACTAGCGTGCCTGCGCAGGCCCACCACCCTTCGTCCGGCACACGCACCAAGGTCACAACGTCCCCCGCCGAGACGCACCGCACTTCCGTCCGGCAAACGCCATGTGCACCAAGGTCACGGCGTGCCCCGCCGAGACGCACCACACTTTTGCCCGGCACAAGCCATGTGCACCAAGGTCAGCGGCTCAACTCAAATTGAACAGTTCACATACGCACGATGGCAACTTGCACAATCGCGATACCGAGGGGCAGTGCATTTCACAACAGAGCCCGATCAGAGCACAGCAGAGCCTGGCCGGCGGCATCTGGCCGCCGATCAGGAGGGATCAGGGGATCCCGACACTCGACCTCCCCATTGTCGCCGCCCACTGGATGGGCGCGCAAGTCGCTGAGCAGAGCCGCCATGCGACCTCGTGGCGCACCGTCGCGTCGGCGCCGACGCGCTGCGCTTATTGGCCACGTGACCAACCACGCGGGTGACCTGCACGACGCCGGTCGGCTGCCGGCGATTTCCGGCTTAAGCCGAGCTCCTGCCTCAGCACTCAGCACACACTGACAACACTGTCAGACAGGACAATACAATCTGCGAGTCTTGATTTCGGCTGACACGCAGGCCGGCTAGAATATCACCGCATGCGCCGCGAAAGCATCAACGTGCTTTATCACGGATATTCCAGGGTGGAGCTAGCTTCATAAGAGAATGGTCATTTGCTCATCAATGTTGCAGACTATGATTAGAGAAAGCGCAGAAAGCCAGGAGCCCGGAGGAAAATTGTAGTGTGATGGTGAAATAATTACAATATTGCCATTGAACTTACACACTATCCAAGCTATGCTTCCTTCGCCTTGAACAAATGCCAGTTGACCTTGAATCAACTCTGCCTATGCTTTTTTCGTCATAAGATGGTGACGCGATATATTTGCGATCCATTCGTCAAGTTTTGGAAACGTGAAGGCAGCCCCGAATTTGTGTCGCCTGGATGACCAACGCTTAAAAATCGAAATATAATGCTCGCAACAGTATCACAAACAGAGGCCCAGCCAAGGGGACGGAGTTCGCCCCGCCCCCACCCTTAGCACCTAAAAGCACACTAGACGAAGGAAGAACTTTGGAGACTTGCGCCGCAAAATTAGAAATTTTCGCGCCCGCAGCTTTCTTTGCAGCTTTCATCGCATTTCTTTTTTGGGTGAGGTTGCCACTTATAAAAATCCGGCCTGCACCACTGGTCACAAACTACGATCAGCTGGACGTCAATAGAAGCGACATTCCTATTGGCATAGACAGGCCGCCGCTTCACTTCACAGGACGTCGGGAGCGCAGGCAGGTTGGAAGGGCGGAAACCAGCATTAGGAGAAGCGACAACTCCTGGCAGTTGACAACGGACAGCTGTCCATGGGAAATTAGGCAAACTAAGTGTCATGGAACTGATTTCGACACGTGTTCTCCGCTACTGTGCGCGCCAGTGTGCTTCTATTCGGTGTGAGGTCATAAATATAGTTCCCTTTCCGTATGGGTCAGTGACCTAGGCAAACCATCTCACCTGTAGTAGTGGTCATTCGACACTAGATGTGGCGCTGAGAGACTGGGGCGCTGAAGGTGCAGTGCAAAGGAAAGGAGGCGCAATTTTTACAAATCAAGTTTTTGGGTTATTCACCATTTGCGCTGACAAGGTGAATAACTTGGCATGCATGCTATTTTTATAGACCTTTTTCCTTTAGCAGTGGCAGAGTGCCATCTTCTAGAGGTTTGTTACGTTAATGAAAGGGCTACGTTAAGCCGGCTTATGTAGCATTCGATATTAGGCAAGCAAGAAAGGACAGCGGAGAAACGCCGGCAAACAATAAGGGTGGCGCAGGGGAAGGGTGCATACATACAGTATGTCATACAGTACACACAGGAAATGCAGAAAGTGTAGCCATCCATACATCGTACGCGAAAGAACATTTGGAGGATAGCCAGCATCATTGCTCCCGGACAGATGTCCAGCGCTCATGGGGAGCCGTGAGCGCTGGACACAACCTTGGTTGTGTTGATGTGTTTCAATTAAAACTTTGTAAGAACACACGTAGTAAGAAAAGCCAAGCTGCTTGAGAAAAAAAAATCAGAAGGTAAGAACCAAGCACAATCTATGGAGTAGCCCTCTGTTTTTTGACAAATTTGATCGGCCACTTCCTACCTATTGGAAAATTACCTATATGTTGATGCTATACGAATCAGGAGAGGATGGTGGCGTGTAACGCGAAGTTTATAGCTTGTAACGTCACATCATATCAGTTCGAACCAGGTAAAATAACAATCAAATCAGTTCCGAATACTTTAGATATGATGCCTACGCCTTTCTTCCTTTGCACAGCAGAGCTGTCGATGGGGTCTGCAAGACTCTATGTGGCAGGGGCAACGTGGAAGTGGTTGGGCTACGACAGACGTGACCCGACCGAACCCTCCTAGCCAGACCCAGTCGTCCCGTCGGTAATGACAGCAAATCCACAATGTCCACACACGCAGGCATCCGGCAATAATAACGAGCACTGTGTGTGACTTCTGTAGCCATGCGAAAACGTCTCGCCCGACACTCCAATCCAATAGCCGGCAGGTGTTCCGGTCGATCGAAACACCATCTGCCGGCGACCGTCAAAAGCTGTGACCAACGAACCGCCAACAGGGCGCCAGCGTCTGGGCGCAATCACTTCTGCCTCGCGTGGACCGGGGTTGTCTCCTCGGGACTGGGCGTCTCCTGTACTGGTCGGCTGCTGACTTTAACGTGGTTCTCCATCTGAAAAGGAAGCTTCACGTCAGTTCTGTTTTCATTCTTCGTGCCTGTGATGAATGGAAACTCAACACAAAATTGAGTACTTTTAGTCACTTATGCAACTTCTACTTAATGTGGTCCATTACTAAAGAGACCACCATACCAAGGTTGTTCTATTTCAGATTTAGCATAGGTTGTACGCCGAAGTAAGTCACATTATTATCAGATAGGTTCGGTAAAATCATGGATTTTTACCAGGATATCCGCCAATGAAGTGGCAAAGGATTAAGAGTTTAAATACAGTAAGCTCCTGTGTGTTTCGGCTGTGCCACAATACACCTTAGAATCAAGAGAGCAGAGCTCGTGGAAACCATGATTTCAGTTCTTCTGGTGGTGGTTTTCGAGGACACAACGCACAAAATGTAGTGGCAGTAAAACACCCAGAAGATTATGCAGATCCTAGAATGTTGAATATATAATTTGACGTGGATGACTTTGAAGTATAGATCATGATATGTGTCTACTGGAGGCAGAAACAATCACCATACACGTCAGAGGACACTAACCGGGGACGAGAGGGGGCTGCGCTTCGCAACTAGGAATATCTCAGGACTGGAGACATGACAGGGAGTAGGGAAAACACTCGGATAGGACAGGGACGTAGAGGCCATGACGGTGTGCTGCATGCTACCGAGATAGGGCGGGGACGGAGAAGGTGTGCTACAAGCAGAGGTGCTACAGACAACGGTGCTCGAGGCTTTTATGAAAGCGATAATGTGAATAACCTGTTTGTTTATTGGCTGGTTCACGACACACTTTATGCACATTTACGGCTAATGGTGCCGCCCACACTGTTTCGCCGGTGGGCCGCGGGATTGGGAAATGTCCTGAGTGGCGCTAGAGTCGAACCCGGGATCTTTGGTACCCATAACCCGACACCTTAACCACTCAGCCATCCCCGCCCCAATGTGAGTAACTCAAGTTCGCTGAGGAGTAAATGGGCTCTAGCATGGGTATTGTTCAATGCCAGGATAGCCTTCCTTGCTTGTGATACTGAGGCAGAAAAAAATATTCCGGAGAGGTGGGTAGGTGGGAAGTGCACTTATTACCCAACGTTTTGGCGGGCACAATATTCTGTTTTGTCAAGCTGGCTTGGAAATATTCGTAGGCGTGTCAGATCTAAACCTGGTTTGGCATGGTGGTTAACATGCCTGCTCTATAGAAGCTTACATCCCTGGAAAAGGGACTAGCTTCCATAGAACATTATTTGCATCCAATTCTCCGGTCAATTAAGCATTTATTCGATTTTATAAAGCCGTACACGGAGAAGGCAACCTTCGCTCACCAACATAAAACCTTGGATTATTGAGCATGACCTTGTTTTCTCAGATTTAAGTGGCTCTGCTTAAGACATGACTAGTATCCGATATCGCCTGCAGGTCAGAATAATTGAAGGGGTGCAAAAAGCGTGCACGTACAGCACGCTCTACCCTAGCAAGCATCGCTAAAATGGACCAATTCTGGATAGCCTTCACGGTAGGCAATGTGCCTACCAAATATGGTGGCATTCACATTTCTCGTTAGAAGTTCGGAGGTTTCATTATCGAAATAAATACACGAGCCTGACAGTCACATGGAGCACCCTGCTTGATCAACTGCCGAAAAAGGGTCTCGATCCGGTCGGGCGTACATCTTCAACACATTTTAGATTGGTGTTGTCTTCAGTACAACCTTCCTGACTGCAAGATGGGCACAAAGGGTCTCCTCGTGCAGTGCGAGCGCACCTCAACACTCACTGAAATGCATTTGATATGCTCTGATAGCCGGAATGACCACCTAACGCGCACCAGAAATGGTGGCCATAGCGCAAGCTACGCTCAACCCAGAGGTGCCCCACTCAAAGCCGAAACACGCGCGGGTGACGGTCATATGGTACACCCTATCCTGTCCTTCGATCCAAAAATCGGTTGGTTCGCTGTCGGACGCATGCTTTCAAGGAAGCTCACGTTCATGTGACATGTGCTGTATAAACTGTGAGCTTCCTGACTCCAAGGATGGTACGGGAAATCTGAACACGCAGCGTGCGCAATATGCGGCAAATTGGCACGCGCAAAAATTGGCAAACTGTGCATGCCCAGCCGGTCCTGTTGGTGTACCATCTGTCCGTTAAAGCCTACACTCTCCGTCGGTCGGGCGGTGTGGTGTGTCTCAGCCCCGTAACTTTATGACTTGGCTCATCACCCAGCCTCGGCAGTAGGCTGTGTTGACACCCGCCCCGCCACGACCGGGATACAATGCAAAGACGAGACGCGACAAGAACGACGAAAAGATAACAATACAAAGTCAGAGGAGACGGCCGGGCGGGGTGGCAGCATCGCTCTGTTCGGCTGTGTTTCCTCCACCCGTCGGTGGGTCACTGCTGTCGACCTCACTGTGTCGCATCGCCTCGCGTGCCTTGGGCTCCTCATTAGCCCCCCCCCCCCCACCGCCTCCCTGTGGCGAGTGACCCACACGGCCCGGCTAAGCTGCACCATGTCTGTTCGCAACTTTGACGTCATTTCCTCGTTGCTGCTAAACCGCATCAAAGTTGTGTGGCAAAAGCACGCGCTTCTATCAACTCCGAGGTAGTTGATCAAAAGCTCGCGCCACTCAAAACAGATGTATGCTGCTGACGACCACACGTCACACTCCTGCCGCTGCTGCCACACTCCTGTCATGGCTGCCACACTCCTGCTGCGGCTGCCACACCCATGCCGCGACTGCCACACCCCTGCCGCGGCTGTCATGCTCCTGTCACGACTGCCACACTCCTGTCACGACTGCCACACTCCTGCTACGGCTGCAACACTCCTGTCATAGCTGCCACACTCCTGCTACGGCTGCAACACTCCTGCCATAGCTGCCACACTCCTGCTACGGCTGCAACACTCCTGCCATAGTTGCCACACTCCTGCTACGGCTGCAAGTCACAAAAGCCCCTGCCTCCCTGGTTCCCCATGGTTCGCCCTGATCCTCGTAGGCGCAAATTGTCACGTGTCGTGTTCGTGCGCCGTCGTTATCTGTCCACCCAACTGCCGCGTCATGTGCGCATCACTCGGCGACATCGAGTCGGCCGCTTTCTGCTTCTACCCAAGGACGGCTATGTTTAAAAAACATCACTGATGACCTCTCAAGCAGGCCGTCGCTAGAAACCCAACACCGCGCTTGGAAGCGGCAACGAAACGCCTCATTTGATTGACCGTGACGAATAAGCTTTCGGACAAAACTGTTGGAGCAATTAAGCTCCACTCAGTTCGAACAGCGGACCTGTATGGACTCACCGAGACCCACAAGTCCACCGAGGCCAATTGTCTCGGATTATAGCGATTCTTTGGACAAAATGGCCCGGTTAAAAAACAATATTCAAATTATTGGCCTTCGTACCTGCACTCTTTAAAAATGCGTAACGCTACCTAGCACGCATCCACTCCCAACTACCATCGAGGATGCCGTGTTGGGAAATCGCTTTCACTGTGAAAAATAGCGATATATATGGAAACATATCTGCTGCAGAAGCAGCAGCAAAATTCATGAACCTCGTCACCCACCACATAGACAAAATCAACAATTTTGTGGCGTCGCTCGGTGACTTGGAGGGTCTGCTAACACACTGCTTGACAAATAATGTCGTGACAGCCGGCCGACGCCACTGCAAACGGGATGACTCCCGCACAACTCTACTGTCAGCGATAGTTTTCATAACCCCGTTGAATTCCTGTCGCCAGCATCAGACCATGGCCAGTCCGGCATCGTCAGGTACACAGACAACGTTATAGGTGTCTCAACGTGTGGGCCCAGCCCATCACTTATATAAGGTATGTAGACGATGTCATAGGTGTCTGAAGGTGTGGGCCCAGCACATCACTTATATGAGGTATGAAGACGACGTTATGGGTGCCTGGACGCACGAGCCCATCGGTTTAAATAATTAATAATTGCTTCCGCCTTATGCACTCATTCCACCCTGCATTGAAATCATCCAGCGAAAGGAGAGATGCTTCAGCGACTCGGCACATCCACTTTTTAGCCACTCTTGAACTGCGCAGGCAAGCAGAAAAGTTACAACCGAACTGTATGCAAAACGTATGGTAGCGACAGTGAATCTCCACTACAAATCAGTCTCCTCCAATGCAAATGCAAATGTTAATTATGTATTCATAGCTCTTGAGGGTCCGCCGCATTGATTCCGACAGAGGCGCAGAAACCAGAGGACTGCATACCATTGAGGAACTGTTCGGCGAAAACGGTTACCCACAGGGGATGATTTCGCGGAGCAAATTAGGAACACTAAGCGAACATCAGAAGCGTATGGGTGGATGCTCGCCCGAAAGGGGATCCTGAAAGATTAGCATATTTTTTTGCCATCTATTTACACACATACATACACACATACACACGCACACACACACACGCACACACACACACACACACACACACACACATATATATATATATATATATATATATATATATATATATGTGTGTGTGTGTGTGTGTGTGTGTGTGTGTGTGTGTGTGTGTGTTTGTGTGTTTTACATGCATTGCTAAAGATGCGAGCGTATGGCAAATCAAGACATATGATGCATGATAGGTTGACGTGCATACGCTTATTAACATCACGAACTATCGATTATTTCGCACCCCAGAGGTACCTCAAAATAACCCCGCCAGACGATGCTTGGGATTCTGAATAATTGTGTTATCACCACGTCATTTAAACTGAAGGTGGCCGGAATATATCTCTATATATATTTTTGTTAAATCGGTTTGTAAATTGTGAGTATGAGGCTAACGTTTTCCATACGTAATCAGGAAATATAGGTGACATGAAGGATGCGCAATGCACGTGGCCGCTGCATAGTAGCATTGATCCTTTTATGCATAGCAAAATGGAAGCGATTGTACCACGTGTAGGTGTCCCTCCACACCCAGATGCACCTTATTGGACGACGTGGAAGTCGGTGCGAAACTTGAAGATATTTGGAAAGAAAATGATGAAGTCGCAAAGCAGTGTCTAGCGCTCGGCTTCATTGCTGAACATCAAGCACTTCGCCGCAGCGCTACAACATTGTCGGCAGCCGGACTTTCTACTTAGAATTGCTCGCAGAATGTAAGGTCAAGAAGTAGAATTCCGCTGTATGAAAGTGCAGTCATAAGTTTCTGAGCATGCTGGCGGAGCTGAATGAGCATGCAGTGTTTCCAGTTCGCCCGTGTAGAGGATGTGTAGTGTGATATTTTCTGTGTTATGATGACCAATAACATCACACACGCAATGCAGAAATATCTGCAATATGCGTACATGCCTTGTAAGATAGGAAACTCCACTGAAGGAAACCGTACTTAATGATAGCGCAATTTATTAATTTGTTATGACATTCACCTAAAACGACAAATATGTCTCACGTCATGGTCATTGAAGTAGGAAGAATTCCTGCTGGCATAATTTGCATCCAACGTACCAATCCAGCTTTACCGCGCTGCAAGATTACTCGAATTTCTTGTTTCGCCAGTTTCACACAAAGTTTCCAATTCTGTCAGTTTCACCCGAGGAGTCGATCTGACAGTAGCTGGCCGCCCGTAGCTCACGCAACGGCTACGTCAGACCCACTCTACCACGGATGCCTCCCACACAATAACCCTCGCCCATCTGGGTTAACCTCATTTGGCTTGAGAACGAAGCCTATTCCGGCGAGCCGTGGGCAACGGAGGTGCTCCCGAGATAAGCACACGTTATGCGTAGCACGTTTTGTGCCTTGTAGCTTTGACTACGGGCTGATGCTGGGCAACCTGAAGGCCCTGGCAGCGAAACCCTGCTCTTGAAAGTGAACCAACGGTGTAGCACGCGCTTGGCAACACACGCATACGACATAGTCACGTCCACTGAACAGGTCTGAAAGACGTCTAAAAATAGGCGATCTATTTCTCCCAGCCATACTGAAGAACCAAAGTTGCCCAGAACGTGTGCAGCATAATGCAGCAGGGATCGCACCAGGCCAAATTGGACATGTCCTTCACTCTTGATCAGACGTCTGCCAAGCTTGATCAAATACGCACGCGGCCGGAATAGATATCCCCGCGGTTACCGACAAATATAGCCGCACTCACGATAGGCATGACTGTGGCGACGATCGGATATGACCACGTGCAACCCCAGCAAGATCTGAACTCAGACCATCTTGAGCATGCGTCCTTATGAACGCTTAAGCCGGACCAAATCTAACTGTAACCCAGCTTCTTATACCGTAAACCGGGACACGTATAGCTGATCCAATACTAGCTATATTTTCGGTCGGCGCAGCATCATATGGAACCCTAGTGCTGTATTACTCAAATCTGCATGCAGTTATGACTGGATATTCTACCCCGAGACTCCATCTCTATCCCTGGGAATATCCCATATCTCTCCATTTCTGAGCAGGTATTGGTCCATCCAGGCATCTATTTACCCCTGACCAGGTTTCTCTTCTTCTTGTATCAGGTGTCGGCATCCATAACCAGGCGACCCTTCGCCTCTCATCAGATATCTCCTTCCTGGCCAGGTTTCTCTTCATCTTCCACCAGGTATCTGTCATATGCGACCACGAATCTACTCATTCCTGACCAGGTATCATTGCGTCTCGGACCATGTATTACTATAGTTAAGCCAGTTAGAGCAAGGTATAGTGCGCCATGGCCTTGTTCGGGAGAAGAAGGTCCTGCAACGTTCACCAATCACTTTCACACCACTGTCCACCGGCCCCTGATACCTCCGTCCACCAGCTCCTGATACCTCCGTTCACCGGCTCCTGATACCTCCGTCCACCAGCCGGTGCCACACCACTGTCCACCAGCCCCTGACTCCTCCATCCACCAGCCCCTGGCTCCTCCATCCACCAGCTGCTACGCGCATTTGAACTTGTGCTCCTTAGCTACTCCACGGGTCGGCCCGCCAGGAGTGAATTGTGCAAATAAAACAATACGAAAAAAATCGGTCGGTGTTGTTTTGAATTAGCGACAAAATGTTAAGGACAAACTACAGAACCAAAGGACGTGTAATCGCCTACAACAACACTTATGAGAAATGAGCCATATCCCATGGTTAGCTAGAACAAGTTCCAAGCACTGCCGATTGTTCGACTGCACAAGCGATAGGGAAGGACGGAGAGGAACAGAAATGTCTGACGGAAAGGCTGCAATACAGACGTAAATCGTGTGTTGCCATATTTTGGGAACAGGCTTGGCAATTAGCTGCCGGCTCAGCTTCCCAAATGAGTGCGAGGCAGCCTCCAAACCGGTCATGGGTAATAGATGGTGAAATAGGTTCGGCAAATCTCAGTTCAATATCGTGCGAATGATCATTTCGAATACTTGTTCTTATTTTGTAGTATACATGAATATACAACGTTTCACAGACGTAGTACGCTGGTAGGGGGCAGAACACCTTTGACGAGGATCGATGCCAGAATGGGGCGGGCTATTCTACCCATCCTCGACTGACCTCCATAAAATCATCTCAGCGCCCCAGGAGAGAGGGAAGAGCATGTGCTACTCCAGGGGGCATGCCTCTTCATGCACTATGGTGACATCTTCGCATCTTCGTCTTTAGCTCCTAGTTTAGTTTCGAGAAGACTTTAAGGTGTCCAGCATCGGAATGGCCAACAATCCTACAACCATGCGCATTTCCAACCCACATATGCCGAGGATATATACACAATGAGGCTATATTCTGTTTTAATATGATGCAGACTAAGCCATGCTGTTCCCTCAAATTTCAGTCAATTTCGACTTCAATGATGTTTCTGCACTAATTGCATTGGTGGAATGCAATTACTGCGCGCATATTTGTGAACGGCTCCTCACTCCTTTAGCGCGCCGTCATTTCCCCACAATGCTTGCGTGCCGCGCTGTTCTTGAATACTATGTGGATTTGTTGTTTGGCTGGAATTTCTGGATATTTATTTGTTAAATAAAAGAACGATACCGAGCTGGTCGATGCAGAATATTTTCACCTTCCTTAAGATATGTTTTCACTGCACGAAGGTTGTGAAGTTCTGAATATATGCGATCATTCGGAAATATTTAGTGCGCGTGATCGGACGTTTCAGTGCGTGGGCCAACCACATGCGGTCCCATATTCACGTACCAGGCGGGCCGGCGGTACCACGGCCCGTACGTCTGTGTTTGGTCGCCAACGACTCGCTCGAAAGAGACCTCTGCCTGGACGGGTGGGTGCAGGCTCGTCTCTGATGTCATGCATACTGAGCAGTGCGGCCGCACCACACTAGATAATCCATCGATCCTGCGATGCTCGGCCACCAATCTGTCCCGGAACCCGGCGTGATATGCCCCCGCCCCGGATCATCCGGCTCTCCTGGCCTCTTCAAGAATCCATCAGCTCCCATTTCGCCCCTCACTGCGGCGATTTTCCACGTCATTTCGTGAGCCGCCAGTAGGCAGCTCTCGCCGACTTAGTAGCTGAGAAAACACGCTTAGTCACATCTCAAGCCGCTCGTTGCAACTCAGCTGCGCCCCAGGCAAAGGCTTAAAGAAGTAATACGGGAAGCACACAGAGAGTGGAACGGTTTTTGCCTCGCACGCCCCTAGATAACTACGGGAAATGGCGCACGCCAGCTGGTTGGGTACTCGCTACCGTCCGCACACGAATACGGGAACTTCCGCGGGAAGAGATGTATTGAGTTGTGCGGGCTTCGCACGCCTACCGTGCTGGATGTCGATGACAATTTTGATTCTGCGGCATAGTCGACTGGTCACTATCACTACTGATATCATCAAAGCGAATACTAATATCTATAATAATGTAATAATAAGACATCCGTTGTGTGTACCTGACAAGCCTGTTGTGTGTACCTGACAAACCTGTTGTGCGTACCTGACAGACCTGTTGTTTATATATGTACCTGACAGACTTGTGTGTACCGGACAGGCCTGTTGTGTGTACCTGACAAACCTGTTGTGTGTATCTGGCAGACCTGTTGTGTGTACCTGACAGACTTGTTATGTACACCTGACATACCTATTGTGTATACGTGACAGGCCTGTTATGTGTACCTGACAAGCCTGTTGTGTGTACCTGTACCTGACAGACACGCTGATGTATACCTGACAGACCCGTTTTGTGTACCTGACAGACCTGTTGTGTGTACCTGACAGACCTACTGTGTGTACCTGACAGACCTGTTGTGTGTACCTGACAGACCTGTTATGTACATCTGACATACATAAAGACATAAAGACATAAAAGACATAAAGACATAAAGACATAAAGACATAAAGACATAAAAAGACATAAAAGATCAGTGCAACTCTGAGCCACAAGGGCCCTTCTTGGCTGCACTCTGTACACTGAACCAGTTGCCCACCAAATCTGCCAATCAGCCCTCCCTGTAATACTGAAAAGCAAGCCCTATATTCTTATAATGATTGTCTATGCTGTTTTTAAAGATGTTCAATGTGCTGCTACTGACGATGTTTTCTGGCAGCTGGTTCCAGTGTTCCACTACCCTGTTGGTGAAGAAAGTTTGCCTTAACCTTGTTCTGCTGTGGTTAATTTTAATTTTGAATTTATGACCTCTAATTGCATCATTTCTGTTAAATTCAAACATTTCCCCAAGGTATCCCCTCTCCAGACCATTGACAAATTTAAAGACCTCGATGAGATCTCCTCTCAGCCTTCTATATCTAAGTGAAAACATATTCAATTTCTTCAATCTTTCCTCATATGCCAGGCTGCTTATGCCATTAACCATTTTTGTAGCCCTCTTTTGTACTCTCTCTAAAAGCCAACAATCTTTTTCATAGCTAGGAGACCAAGCTTGGATGCAGTATTCCAAATGTGGCCTGACGTATGCACAGTAAAGCTTCCTGATCACTTCCTCACTTCTGTATGATACATTCCTATTTATTGCCCCGAGCATTCTCAGTGCCTTCTTCCTGGCTTCCTTGGTCTGTTCTGATGCCCCCAATTTTGTGTTTAGAATAACACCTAAATCCTTCTCCTGTTGAGTCACTGATAGCACTTGGCCACCCATCAAGTATGGAGCCTTCATATGCTGCTTACCTACATGCATGATTTTGCACTTATCAAAGTTAAATTTCATTTGCCATTCTTCAGACCACTTCACAAGTTCGTCTAAGTCTTTTTGCAGCGAGATATGCTCATCCTGACCTGTTATTGCCCTAAAGACCTTCAAATCATCTGCAAATTTCAAAACTTTACTGCTTAGGCCACTTTCAATGTTATTTACAAATATAATGAACAGTAATGGCCCTAGTACTGACCCCTGGGGGACTCCACTAAGAACATTTTGCCATGATGACTTTGTACCATTTAGCATCACTCTTTGCTGTCTATCTGAAAGCCACAACTCTATCCATTTTAAGATGCTACCTGCAATACCATGGGACTGAAGCTGTATCATTAACCGTTTATGGGGTACCTTGTCAAAGGCCTTACTAAAGTCAAGATATGCTACATCAACCTGATTTCCCTGATCAAATTGTTCTGTGGCGAAGTTCAAAAAGTCCAAGAGGTTTGTGAGACACGATCGTCCTTTTCTAAATCCATGTTGAGTATCTTGAATCAATCTGCTACCTTCCAGATAACTAACTATTCTATCCTTGATAATTGATTCGAGTACCTTGCAGACTAGGGATGTGAGACTTATTGGCCTATAGTTTTCAACTTTCCCTCTTTCTCCTTTCTTGAAAATAGGAACTACATTTGCCCTTTTCCAATCGGTTGGAATTTCATTATGTGAAACTGATCTACAAAATATTATACTAAGTGGAAATGCCAGTTCCTTTTCAGTTTCCCGCAACACCCTAGCATAAATATCATCAGGTCCTGCTGCCTTATTTCGCTTTATTTTCCTGATATGATTGTAAACAACATCACTACCAATGAAATCAACATCATTTGTCAGATCCCATGTATCTGAACTATGGTGTACGGTCGGCAGATTGGTCATATCTTCCAATGTAAACACTGATTTGAACTGCTTGCTCAGCTCCTCAACCATCTCACTATCCTCACCCAATGTAGTCCCGTTTACTTCCAGTGGACCAATTGTGTTAGAAACTTTACTCAGCTTGTAGAAACTGAAGAACTTTTTACTGTCCCCATTACAGTTTCTAGCTAAATCCAGTTCCTTTGCTCGCTTTGCTGCTCTGGTTTTTTGCTTCACAGTGTCTCTAGCTTTTCGATACGCCTTTAGATTAATGACATTTGAGGCTTCTTTAAAAACTCTAAATGCAGTTTTCTTAGCCCTAATTGCTTTTATCATGTCTGGTGTAAACCATGCTGGCTTTCCTACCCTTCTTTTGCGTCTTTGCTTTTGGGGGACATGTCTAATCTGAGTTTCCTTTAAGTAAGATTTGAACTTTTCCCACATTTCACAGGCATTTAAATTGGAGAATTCTTCTTCCCATCTGATGGCACTTAAAGCCGCTCTCATGCCGTTAAAATCTGCTTTGTTGAAATTTGGAACCTTTACCAAATTATCCTTGATAGTTTCCCCTACATGTGCCTTGAATCTAACTATGTTATGGTCACTTTTTCCCAGAGTTTCGCCTACAGTCAAGTCTTGAACCAAGTCACTTAAATCCGAGAATACAAGGTCCAAGAATGAACCATGCCTGGTAGGTTCCGATACAAACTGGTGTAAGAACAGGTCCTCTTCAAGGCATTTCCTGAACATTTTGCATGATGGGGAGCCAACACCAGCATTTTCATAACCTTTTAGATTAAAGTCACCGAGAATAAGGCACTTCCTCTTAAAGTTTCTACTGATTTCCTCACAAATCACCTTGTCAAGCTCCAGTTGCTGAGAATGTGGCAGGGTTCCTGATCGGTAGAAAGCTCCTATCCTAAGAGTATTGCTGTTGCCTTTTCCCACAGTGACATCAAGCCAAATGGACTCCACAGACACATTTTTATCCCCACCTGCTACTTTTTGAGAACTGAATAAGCTATTCACATAGAGCATTACACCACCCCCTTTCATTGCTGGACCCCTATTGCACGAAAACATATTGTATCCCTGGATCTCATAGTCCTGTAAGTTATCTCCAAAATATCCTTCACTGACCCATGCCTCCGTAATGCAAACAAAATCCGGTTCCTCCTCAGCAACATAACACTTGAACTCATCAAATTTGGAACGGATACTCTGAACATTAAACATCATACACTTAACAAATGCTCCATAACCACCTTTGGCTTTTTCATATTGAGGAGTTCTTTTATCACTAGATGAACTATAACTCTGTCCCCTTGAGTTGCTGCTGTCCCTATTTGCAGACTTTGAGGTTCTATTGCCTTGGCTTACACTATTGGAATATTCCTGAGTTGGCAATGGAATTTCATCCCTCCCCACCCCATTTCCTAGTTTCCCTGAAGGACATGCTCATATACTTTGCCTAACACATGGACCCCCTTCTCAGAAAAATGCAGGCCATCCTTCTGATAGAGGTCCCACGATGCATAAAACCTGCTCCACTCGTCTACAAATGTAAAACCTAGCTCCTGGCAGAGCTTTCCTACCCTGGTGTTAGCTGCCAGTGCCCTAGAGCTCCACTCAGGGGAGGCTCTAGCCCTAGGCAAAATTCCTGTTACAAGCACTCTATTGGTACCCTTCAGGGTGGCCAGAAGGGCCCTGTACTCCCGCAGAAGCTCCTCGCTCCTAGTATGACCTATGTTATTTACCCCTACATGCACTATGACTGTGTTAAACTGGTGATCACTGGTGACCTGTGCCACCGCAGTTACCAGGTCCTTCACCTTGGCACCAGGCCTGGTGATGCACCTCCTGTCCCTCCTACCTTTACAAAATACCCGCTCTAAATGACGCACACGAGAGTCTCCTATGACCAGCACTGACTCCTTACTACTGCTATCCTGGGGGCAGTCATCTAATGCCTGGAACATATTTGCTGTTACTATGCCTGCCCGCTGGGCCGGTCGGCTACACTTCCTTCAGCTCCTACCACCTGCCACCTGCCACTCACTGACCCTTTCCTTAGGTTCGCGTCTCCAAATCCTCCACCCCCTGACCTCATGCCACTTCCCCTCCTGTGACCTACCAGAACTACCCCTCCTCTGTTCACTATTAACACTATTAACACTCCCCTCTTGAGAGATCCCAGCCACCTCCACAGTAGGGGAAACCTCAGCTACCTGGTGGCCTGCGACCACCTGGGCATATGATGTCCCTGCTACGGATTGACCCCTTGTTGCTTTATCTTGCCTACCCTGTGCAACAAGGGCAGCCTTGAGGTTGGAAACCTCTGCCTTAAGGGTCCTAATTTCTTCCTCTAGTGCCTGCATCCTGGTCGAAACCATCCTAAACGCTGCAGCTTATGCCTAGATTTAGATTCAAATTAACTTGCTAAATTAACTTGCTAAACAACCGGCAAAAAAGCTAACTATCATTCACTATAAATCGCTACCTCCTATACTCTCAGTTAAATATCTGAGTGCCTCAAGAAAAGCAGAAACTATTAAACAATTGTTTTTTTTTTTTTTTTTTTTTTTTAAATAAATTAAATAACTAAACAAGATGTCTAATCTAATTGTCTTCCACACAAGTAGACAACTATATAAATATCCCTTTGATATCACTTATGGCTAGACAGAAAAATGAACAGTCACACAGCACTTATGGATACCCCCAACTTACTACTAATTAAACTATCTTAAACTTCAACACCAAACACACTTGCTAAACAACCGACAAAAAAGCTAACTATCATTCACTATAAAGCGCTACCTCCTATACTGTCAGTTAAATATCTGAGTGCCTCAAGAAAAGCAGAAACTATTAAACAATTGTTTGTTTTTTTGTTTTGTTTTGTTTTTTTAAATAAATTAAATAACTAAACAAGATGTCTAATCTAATTGTCTTCCTCACAAGTAGACAACTATATAAATATCCCTTTGATATCACTTATGGCTAGACAGAAAAATGAACAGTCACACAGCACTTATGAATACCCCCAACTTACTACTAATTAAACTATCTTAAACTTCAACACCAAACACACTATGCACACCAAAAAATAAATAAAGTATGTTAGGATAGTATGAATGTTGTCTAATGTACTTATGAAATCTACACACTTGTAATATCTCCTACTACAGAAATCGAAGAGTCGAGAACACGCCGAAGCCAAAGATGGCGTCCTGCGGCGTCGCTAGGTTAATATAGTATAGTTTGCGTGCTACGAAAATGCTTATAAGATAAAACCTAATGAAATATAATAAGAGAAGTAATTGCTAAGCACCTATCCACAGCTTAGACTAGAGTACTGCCCTGTTCTGCAGCGACTTATCTGGAAACCTGGAGCTCGGGGGCGCGTCCTCCCACCTTGGAACTCATCCACGAATGACATACCTATTGTGTGTACCTGACAGACCTGTTGTGTGTACCTGACAGACCTGCTGTGTGTACCTGACAGACCTACTGTGTGTACCTGACAGGCCTGTTGTGTGTATATGACAGACCTGTTGTATGTACCTGACAGACCTGTTGTGTGTACCTGACAGACCTGCTGTGTGTTCCTGACAGACCTGCTGTGTGTACCTGACAGACCTGTTGTGTGTACCTGACAGACCTGATGTGTGTACCTGACAGACCTGCTGTGTGTACCTGACAGACCTACTGTGTGTACCTGACATGCCTGTTGTGTGTATATGACAGACCTGCTGTGTGTACCTGACAGACCTGCTGTGTGTACCTGACAGACCTGCTGTGTATACCTGACGGACCTCGTGTGTGTACCTGACAGACCTGCTGTGTGCACCTGACATGCCTGCTGTGTGCACCTGACAGACCTGTTGTGTGTACCTGACAGACCTGCTGTGTGTTCCTGACAGACCTGCTGTGTGTACCTGACAGACCTGTTGTGTGTACCTGACAGACCTGCTGTGTGTACCTGACAGACCTGCTGTGTGTACCTGACATACCTGCTGTGTGTTCCTGACAGACCTGCTGTGTGTACCTGACAGACCTGTTTTGTGTACCCGATATACCTGTTGTGTGTACCTGACAGACCTGCTGTGTGTACCTGACAGACCTGCTGTGTGTACCCGACATACCCGTTGTCTGTACCTGACATACCTGCTGTGTGTACCTGACAGACCTGTTGTGTGTACCTGACATACCTGCTGTGTGTACATGACATACCCGTTGTGTGTACCTGACAGACCTGCTGTGTGTACCTGACAGACCTGCTGTGTGTACCTGACAGACCCGTTGTGTGTACCTGACAGACCTGCTGTGTGTACCTGACAGACCTGCTGTGTGTACCTGACAGACCTGTTGTGTGTACCTGACAGACCTGTTGTGTGTACCTGACAGACCTGCTGTGTGTACCTGACAGACCTGTTGTGTGTACCTGACAGACCTGTTGTGTGTACCTGACAGACCTGCTGTGTGTACCCGACATACCCGTTGTGTGTACCTGACAGACCTGCTGTGTGTACCTGACAGACCTGCTGTGTGTACCTGACAGACCTGTTGTGTGTACCTGACAGACCTGCTGTGTGTACCCGACATACCCGTTGTGTGTACCTGACAGACCTGCTGTGTGTACCTGACAGACCTGCTGTGTGTACCTGACATACCTGTTGTGTGTACCTGACAGACCTGTTGTGTGTACCTGACAGACCTGCTGTGTGTACCTGACAAACCTGCTGTGTGTACCTGACATACCTGTTGTGTGTACCCGACATACCCGTTGTGTGTACCTGACAGACCTGTTGTGTGTATCTGGCAGACCTGTTGTGTGTACCTGACAGACCTGTTATGTGCACCTGACATACCTGTTGTGTGTACCTGACAGACCTGCTGTGTGTACCTGACAGACCTGTTGTGTGTACCTGACAGACCTGCTGTGTGTACCTGACAGACCTGTTGTGTGTACTTGGGTGCGTTGACGGCTGAGCCGGAGAGCCGCATCTTCTCCGGATCCGACGTCGTGTCGTCCGACTGGTGCAGGAAGAGGATGCCGAAGTTGAGCTGCGGGATCTCGGCGAACACCGTCAGGAACCACATCATCATCACCAGGCCCACCAGCAGGTAACCTGTGCGCGATGGGCTCGCCGTCAACGTCATCAGTCAACGTGGTCAGGAATCACCATCCAGCGGTCAATATAAGAGGGTGAGAATATCATGGTGGATGCCTGCATGCCAACGCACTGAACGCATGGGAACATTCTCAAATTATAGTTATCAAATCAAATTATAATTGAGCATCAATAATCTAAAAAATATAGCCAACTCACTGAACGACATCAGCACTCTCAAATTATGGTGTGATATCATGCACCCAGTTTGATGGCAAATTGATCCAGCAAGGAGTGGAAAAATGGTGGTAATGTAACAATGGTGACTCGTGGTAGTGGAGGACTTTCGTCATGAATGGGTTCAGTCATGGGTACATAAAGGAGAGGACCTGCTCCTACATTGTTGGTGGTGGGATCAGCAATAGATAGTACCTGTACCATGCTTTTCATAGCATCTCTGAAAGGAAAGGTGTTGCAAAATAATTGAGGCATGTTATTACGACTTTTTTTAAAAGCACATCATACTTTAAGTATGATGACGCGACCTGCCTTTAAATTTCAGTGAAAAATAGTTGATATATTTGCCTCGTTCTTTTCCCGGTAGTGGAGGCGTCTCCGGAGAAACACGTTATACATTCCAAAATTAATTTAAGGGCAGTTCAGCGTAGCCGGTAAAACTCAATATTCAGAGTGCGCGCTCTCTCATACAGACTTGAATTAAAAGTTTGTTTGTTTATTGGTTGGCTCACGACACACTTTATGCACATTCACGGCTAATGGAATTAAAAGTTTAAAATGAATCAATTGAAAAGTGATAAATGTTATGTTGGTAACTGGTGTTTAACGTTTCGTCAAGATCTCTGGGCGCTACATGACCAATGTAGTCGATGCGCCCTAAAGCCCTAATAACTAACTAACTAACTTCGTCAAGATCTACTGTCGTGACTGTTGTATATGCACGCTTTGATATAAATAGACATGCATACATTGACGTTCATTTCTGAACTATTTTTGTGTGGGGGTGGGGAGACAATGCATGAAAGCATTGGGCAGGCCCAAATGTATTGGGGGCACACTCCATAGGGTCCCATGTTAAAGTTGAACCTATTGGGGAGTGGGGTAAAGTTCACACCGATACGGCACTGGTCCCCTCAGAAGAATATAAAACAGGACCGCAGAATATATATATATATAAGCAATATCGATAAAAGCCGTCGTAGCATAACAAATATCACGACAATATACCAAAATTCCATCAAGCATACTACTGCAAAGTTAAAAATATTTGCGACACTTCAGTACTACTGTAACTACTGTAAGTGAGATATTGTCACCAGCAAATTATGACGTACTCTTCATATTCAACATTTAATTGCACTATCAGCGGTGGTATGTCGTTCGACAACACCTATTAAGGCTCGGCAGACCAGCTCGGCAACATTGACACACGAACAGTCAGAAAAATTCATGTGTGTTTAAAAAACCTATCAGGTTATGATTTGTTTTGTTACGATCATTGTTGGGTGCAACATCTCATGAGTATAGTGAATTGAGAAGAAGAAAAATGCCCATTGGTGTGCTCTGTGTTTCCATTCGCGGTGTGATCACCGCGAATGGAAACACAGTGAGAGATCAATTTGGTGAGAGATCAATCAGTGAGGTGAGATTTGGTGATATAAACAGCAACACCATTTGCTGTTGATCTCACCAGCGGGGCCAGTTTTATGACACGCGATGTGGCCACACGGCGAAGCGTCACCTGTGATGGCGACCTTGTAGAGCGGCCGGTACTCCTGCCCGGGCCGGTCGCCCGGGATGTAGTCGCCCAGGCCGACCGTGGTGAGCGAGATGAAGCAGTAGTAGACCGAGTCGAGGAAGCTCCAGCCCGGCTCCACCTTGTTGAAGATGACCGCCGGCAGCAGCAGGAAGACGCCGGCGATCAGCGCGCCCACCAGCGTCAGGTGGACGAGCCGGATGTTGAACGGCTGATAGAGGTGGCCGAGTCGAGAGTTGAGCCACTGGCAAAGTGGTGTAGGTCAGCGGGAGAGTACAACAGTACACACAACTCCCGAGTGCCCGCCCTGGAAAAGTGGTGTCGGTCAGCGGAAGCGCCACTCCCGCCAGCCCCTGGGAAGGGGGGGCCGGCGACAGTACACACAACTCCCGAGCCTGCGCCCTGGGGAAGTGATTTCGGTCAGTGGATGCCCACGATAATACATACAACTCCCGAACTCTTGCCCTGGGAAAGTGATGTCGGTGAGCGGGAGAGTACAACAGTACACACAACTCCCGAGTCCGCGCCCTGGGAAAGTGATGTCGGACAGCGGGAGCGCACGACAGTACACGAAGCCTCGAGCCTGCGCCTCGATTACGAGCTCAATTTCCTTGCTACCGTGATCAGCAGTTGTCACCACTGGAAGACGTAAATGAATGAAGTGTTGGCATTGCCAGTTGCTTTGAGAGCTCGGTGTGAACACGTTGTGTTCAAGAGGAGATATGCCGAACATCGCATGTCGTGTATCGAGCATTGTGTCAGAACTGAGGTACACAGCGCAACGTACATTAGCGAAAGTGGTCGGCCGCTGAACAAGCGCCTGAAGAAACACCGGGACGCTCTCTCCGAGGCCCAACCGGAAAAAGCCCACAGTTCAGCTGAACACGCTGTAGATACTCGGCATGATATCTACTGGAACGCCGTGGAGATCCCGTGACGTGAAGCAAAGTTTAGCAGAAGGAAGCCGATAGAATCGTATCGTATTAGAAAGCCGCGACCAAAGTTGAATCGGGATGGAGGCTTAGAATGGTCGACTATCTGCAGAGTGGCTAATATTGACGGGCGGCAGTCTTGGGGAGGGGTAGGGAGAATTAGGTACGCGTCAACCATGATGTATTTTATAGTCTCTTTACAGTAAAAAAAAGACTAATCGAGTGCCAACATGTCTTGGTCACGCGACCTTTCTACAGTCTACCGGTTACGATTAAGTGACTTTGACGCCGTCCACAGGCTACGGCTTTGTGACTCCACTGTATGAGGGCGACAAGTGTTCTGCATCGTGTTGGCGCTCATTTGGATACCACTATCGCTGTGAGTCGGACAGTGGGAAGAGATGAAAAACCAAGTGTTATGAGTTGCTTGAAGAGAATGAAAGACGGATTATAACGAAAAAGCAGGCTGTGCATAAGAGGTAAATAGAGGTAAGGGACGTTCGAAGGAACGCGAAAGCAAGAAATAGTGCGGGGACGTTTGACTCGCATGTAGTCTCGTTATTTGGCCACACCCGATGTGATGCATATGTCAGAATCCGACAAGCTTCTGAGAAAAGAACGAAGAGCAACCAGGATGGGATACACTGTGCGGTTGCGTACGAAGACCTTATCGATGTGATCCAACCACACCGCAAGAAACTTGACACGGTGAAGAGGGACGAGGTGATATGTTCCCTGAAAAAGAAGCAGCTCATCTCAAGGCCTACTGTGAGTATATATGTATACGACGGTATGTACCGTAAGCGAGACGAATGTGACCATCGCCAAGATGAGCCCGTGGTGCGGACTAACTCCCCAGGATCACAACAGCAGATGTCAGCTCGATCTTCGAAGCGCCAGTGGCGGCAATATCAAACTGTTAATGAACCTTCACGACCACGCCACAAAGTTTGTCTTCCTGGGCCACTTAATTGTAAGCTGGGTGCTGGAATAACCGCAGAGCTGCTAAAGATCTTCTTGGACGTGGTGACGTGGTTTTGGGACAATGCTGAATGCCTGAATGAGCGGCCAGAACAGTACCAGGTGGTCGGCGACTGTTACTTGATGACCGTTACTTGGCCCTGAATACTGTGGACTGCCGACTACCAACACATCAGCTAAATTATGATTGGGACTGATCAAGGATTGATTGGTTGGTTGCTTATTGATTTTACGACACATCGACCGTTGAGTCATGTAGCGCCGCCAATCTCTCACGCCGATTGGTCGCGGGCGAAGAGTAGCGACAGGTGAGACTCGAACCCACAACCTTTCGATTGCGAGACGAGCAACTTACCCCTAGACCACTCGTCCCCTGATCAAGGATTGAGTTAAAGGTTATGTCGAGATGATGGCCCGGCCACGCAGGGTGGGCGACGCCATAGACTTTGAAGGAGAACGAGAAGTTTGTCTGGCCAATTTTTTTTCGTGCAACGCCACAGGTGTCACGCTAAATTGTGCGAAGTTTGGGGAGCTCTCCGTCCCCGCCGTGGCACCACCCATGGTGTACATCGTCCATCATATGTACAAGTGGAGCTACCGAACACCACTTGGGCTGAGCCTAGCTCTTTTGAGGAAAAAACAGGCTAGCAACAGATTTGGTTGGAACTCAACACTCAGTCTGGATTCTAGCCAGCCATTTAAAGGGAGTCGGGATCCTAGCGTGCACACACACAAACACACACAAACATATTTATAAGTATATATTAGTTTTTTTCTTCATTTTTGCCTCCCCGGCGTCACACCTGCCCACCTGTAGTGTCAGTGTGGACGGCACCATCAACCTCTCGACGAACGCAGACAGGATGACCAGCGTCAGCGGTATCCCGATCAGCGCGAACACGATGCAGAACAGCTTGCCGCCCTCAGACAGCGGAGTCACGTGGCCGTAACCTGCGAGCGGCGCCAGGGTCACTTCAGCGTAGCCAGTACACGACAGAAGGGTCACGTGACCATGGCATGTGGAGGCCAGCAGCGTCACGTGGTGGTAATCTGTGGACGCTAATATGGTCACGTGATTATAATCTATGGGTAGTATAATCTATAATCTATATATAATATATGTATAATCTATATAATATATATAAAATCTTTATAAATCTATATATAATCTATATATAATCTATGGGTACTATAATCTATGGGTATTATAATCTATAATCTGGTATGGGTATCTAATCTATGATTATAATCTATGGGTATAATCTATAATCTATAATCTATGGGGCAGGGTCACGCGACCGTAGTCTGTGTGCGGTGATAGTCACGTGGTTATGGCCTGAGGACAGCGCCAAAGTCACGTGGTCATAGCCTGGGGTCATCGGCAGAGTCACGTGGTCGTAGCCTGTGGTCAGCGGTAGAGTTACGTGGTTGTAGCCTGGGGTCAGCGGTAGAGTCACGTGGTCGTAGCCTGGGGTCAGCGGCAGAGTCATGTGGTCGTAGCCTGGGACGATGAGGGTCACGTAGCGCATAGCGGATAAGCCCGCCAGTACTTCTGATGTCTGGAAGCACTGCAGCCGGGATCCGAGATTGATGACAATCTCCTGTGCGTACGGTTGAGGTTAGCAGATTGCTTGACAGACAGGCACCCTGGCCATGCATTTCCTGGGTGGTTACATCACACCGCAGCACATCCATGTCAGGCGGGTCAGACTATCTGTCAGGCGGGTCAGACTATCTGTCAGGCGGGTCAGACTATCTGTCAGGCGGGTCAGACTGTTTGTCAGGCGGGTCAGACTATCTGCCAGGCGGGTCAGACTATCTGTCAGGCGGGTCAGACTATCTGTCAGGCGGGTCAGACTATCTGCCAGGCGGGTCAGACTATCTGCCAGGCGGGTCAGACTATCTGCCAGGCGGGTCAGACTATCTGCCAGGCGGGTCAGACTATCTGCCAGGCGGGTCAGACTATCTGTCAGGCGGGTCAGACTATCTGCCAGGCGGGTCAGACTATCTGTCAGGCGGGTCAGACTGGTCAGCTGTGGAGTAAGTGAATTTGGACCAAGCCGAAGCAGCCACCTACATTGCTGTGGCCATGCACAGCGATATTGTTGTGTAGATACGTAACGGTGTTCTGTATTTTATCACAGTGTATGTAGATTGAACGTTCGAGTGGGATTTCAAAGGGCTCCCCTGGTCCCGCGAAGGTGGATTTGCTGGCCTGCCCGACAATGGTTAAGAACCTTTAGCGGCATCACATGCGTTCCCAACTGACCCCTTGCTTTCCTCATTTCACTCCGAATATTCACTCCGTAATTTTTCGTATTCAGCGTGTTGAGTCGGGATGGGGGATAAAGGTTCGGATGACAATTGTTTCCATAATTGGTTGTGGGATAGAGTTCGTATGCGTAAGGTTGATCATGTATAAGGGCTCATTGGATGCACTTCACAAGGACAAATTTGGTATGGGATAAACTTCGTATGGGATAAAATCCGCATGGTAAAAAGATCCTAACGAGAAAGTTCGTACGGGTGCTCGTATCAAAAAAGTTCGTTGGAAAACGTTCGTATGGAAAAAGATCGTTTGGAAAAAGTTTGTCAAATATACTAGGTTGGATTAGCGCTAGGCTATGCTAGGCTAGGCTAGGCTAGGCTAAGCTAGGCTAGGCTAAGCTAGGTTAGGTTAGGTTAGGTTAGGTTAGATTAGGTGAGGCTTTATTCGGTTACGTTAGGCTAGGTTCGGTTAGGTTCGGTTAGGTTCGGTTAGGTTTCCATGTAAAACATTTGCAAAGCTAGATTAGGGTGCATGCAATATTACGCTAGGCTGCTTGCTTCAATGCAAAGCGATTTCATACGGACTTTTGCCCATGCGTCTTCTCCCTAACGAGTTCTTGCATACAACTTTTGCGTACGATTTGTTTGGCACCCGAATCTTTACATACAAAGTATATCCATACGAACTTCATCCATGTGAACGTTTGCCAGACGAGCGTTTGCCATACGAATTCCTGTGGATGCGAATATTTACTTACGGTCATTATACCATGCGAACTTCCGCATAGGGACTTGTCATGCGAACGTGTACGTACGACATTGTTAGCAAACTAACTTTATCCCATGTGAACGAATGCGTTCGAACATTATCCATACGAACTTTTATCCTAAAGTCGTTCAGCCCACGATGTCTTCTCCTCCAATGGTCGTAAACAGTCAGGACGGCATACTTTCCCGGATGGCTGGTTAAGGCTTAGGAGCAAACAATAATTGCGAATTACCCTTGGTTAGATTATATTTGCCACAACAGGAAGCCGCGAGGGTGTCACTGTGGTTGGGCAGATTATCTGCGACACACAGCACCAATTCCGGGTCGAAGCCTCGAAGAACGAGACACAGTGTAATTGTAAGTCAGTGACAGTGATAGGTATATAAAGACAACTTCACAAGTGGTGCACCGAAATCTTGAGAGCGACGAGAAGATTAAGAAGTCGAAGAGACCGACGGTAAGATGAAACGATTGATGATTAGAACACGGTCGACGAGAGCATGAATCCCTTGACCAGAGCATGAGAAGACCAACGCAAACGCAAGGAGACCGGCGATAATAGTGTTGGGTTCGTGGTCGATTTCGCCTTCCTTTTCTGATCTCAAATGAATTGTTTTCCTAAAATCTCCCTCAAAATGAACTTCCAGAGCAAAAAAAAAGTGATGTCAGTCGTGATCCCATAGACCCCCTAGTGACGTCACTTGTTCGAGGGGTGAAAATGTCGGCGGTAGTTTCGCGCACTACTTGCCGAGCGCCTTCCGATGACATCGCTGTCATTTTCTTACGACGCTTGGTTCGGACATTAGAGGGGTATAAAATGATCCCCACCCCCGAGACGGGGTGTGAGAATCTGACCGGAAAGACGGCGTGGGATAAGAAGACCTATGAGAGCATGAGGGGAGAGGCTGAGAATGCGTAACTGTACAGAGCATTCTGCTCCGTAACCATACACCGAACTTGGTTCTAAACGAATATAGCGATTTGGAATATACGACACATGAAGCCCTATTCTACCCTATTCTAATGATCAACTATTCGCAGTCTCAGTTGTTGCTGCCATGGCACTGTTATTGTCCTTTGTTTCCTGATCATGTGTGCATGATCCCTGCTTGGAGCATTGGGCTGTGGCATTCCGTTAGGCTGGCGATTAACATATTAACATGTCCCCGGGTCTTACCAGCTCAATGTCCTGCCTATTTCTCATCCCTGGATGCTACGGAACGCAAAATCGTCTCTCCAGCCTGCGGTGCAATCATGCGCCTGCAGGCCTGCTAGATCAGCGGAGGATGGCAGGGCCACCTCCTGGTCGTGTTTGACTTCAGACCTAATGCTGAATGCCCAGCGCTTCATTCAGACCATGAATGGTGTCGTTGCCTGCGGTTTTGTTCATGGACCCGTTGGACTTTACTTTGCCTTTGAATTTGAACATATCTAGGATTGGATATCCATGTGGATATCCGTTTGGTATGGATAGCGGAGCGGATCGGCTGTCCAACTGTTACTGTGGAAACGAAAATGTGCCACAGTAGTCATATTCAATCCTGCTTTTCCATCCACAGCCTTACACAATACGTTGTTGGACTAGCTGATACTGAGAGCTATGAAATATCTGAAAATGTGTGTTGCTACTAATCAGTTCCTACATTGTCATACTTAATTTTGCGGGCACATCAATGCTAAGCACATGAATAAAACGGATAGACAGTTTGTTTTCATTGTCTAACAAACATATCATGCCATTAATCAGAAACTGTATTTCCATGCTCGTTTTCATAGGTACCCATAATTTCAAGCACATGCAAAAGTAATTTGGGCTGGATTCATTTTATGGTTCTATCAATGTTCAGTCATCATCAATCAAACTGTTAAGCGATTGAGATGACTGCAATGACGCTGTTGTCAATGCGTTTGCTGGCATACCTATGATAAAATTTAGAAACTCACCCATCCCACTTGTAGCTTCATTTCTCCATAGATATGGAGGTGCCCATGTGACAATTTTGTGCATGCTTTGTTCATGCCCGCACAGTATAAGCTAGCACATTTTAGAAGATTGCACAGTGTGCACGTGTGACCTGAAGTGAAATTGCTATCTTTTTTGACATATTGGTCTGTTATTGAAACACTTTTAATCAAGATTTTGCACCACATGGGAACTTAATTCCTTTCTTTTGGATGTTAGTTAACATATTACATATGCGTGGATTAATGCAGCCAGTCAGATATAGCTATGTTGCAATTGCCTGAAACTGATTTAATATATGGTGCATGAATCTATCTGGTACAGATATCAACATGAATTGATTTGGTTCATATCGACTGGATCAAATGCCCGAACTTGCATGACGGATATCCCTGACTAGTTAGGGATATCCAGCGGTCTCACGGTCCGATGCTCGGATGGTGGTAGGCGTGGCCACGTGCAGGTGCCTTCGTTTGCAGCTGGCACCGGCGGCCTGGCGTTGTGGTACCGCCGATCGAGGGCAGCTGAACCTGGCTGCGCCTCTGAGACGTGCCTGAACTTTGCCAGTTCTGTAGCGTGGCACAGTGTGTGTGGGGGGAGAATGGGGGGGGGGCATTAGCGGCGCGGTACATCGTCCTTGTGGGGAAGTTCTCGTGTGCTATGAAGTTGAAGATGAACTGTGTCTGTCTTGGATCCTCTTTCCGTGCCATCATTGGCACCGCGTCGAACACAATATCAAAGCCAACTGCCGAGGATTGCAGTTTCATGTAGTGTTGTTTGCACACGGCGTGGACGACTGGGCGTGGGTAGTCGACACCTAATGCAACGCGTCACCCATTGGCGAAATAATTCTCTCCCACTCAGCATCCCCGAATGCTCTGAATCAAGACTTTGCGAAGTTATTCGCTTGATGGGATGGCAAACATGTTTTGACTGCCGTTGCCATGCCTAACTTGTATTTTTAAGGGCTGTGCAGGTTCGTATCACTTTTCCATGTCGATCGCTTTCCATCGACACACTCCACTTGGCACGCTTACTGCTGGAGTTTCTTAGTTGGGAGAACGCTGACATTTGGTTACTTCAGCGGAAACCAGAATCGATTCGTTGGACGCGTTCACACTCGTCTGTCGGGCTGTAGGAATAGCCGCCAATAGGCCAGACCAGATTGGGACACAGACAGTGGGTAGTCGCGATGTTGGGCTGCACATTATTAACCCTCTCCGCCGCGCGCATTTCGCCAGCTTTCTCACCAGGGAGGAGATGCCAATGCCTCGGCATTTCGCCACCTTTCTCATCAGTGAGGAGATGCCAGTCCACTACTACGCCAGCGTTCCCATCGGGATGCCAGTCCCCGCCATTTGGCAAGTTCCCCGCCTCCCATCAGGGAGGCGATGCTAGTCCCCCGCCATTTTCCAAGTTTTCCCATCGGGGATCCCAGTCCCCATCATTTGCCAGTTTTCCCAGCAGCGAAGCAATGCCCGTCCCTGCGGTTTCGTCTTCTTACTAGTCTATAAGCGTTGGGCAATACTACCAGTGAGTTTATTGTCACGGAACAAATCCCATGGTAGATGATGCGCATACCATCGGATGGCCTGTCATCTTCCACGGAAAGTCAAAGAAAAATGTAGAGAAGTCCGGGCCATGCCGGGCCGAGCGTGTGTCGGGGTCGTATCCAGTGTCGGGGCGGGCCGGGCGGTGTGTCGGGGTAGTACCCAGTGTCGGGGGTCGGGTAGGGTAGTGTGTTGGGGTAGTACCCAGTGTCGGTGGGCGGGTCGGGCAGTGTGTCGGGGTAGTACCCAGTGTCGGTGGGGGGGGGGGGGGCTGGCAGTGTGTCGGGGTAGTACCCAGTGTTGGATCGGGCCGGGCGGTGTGTCGGGGTAGCACCAAGTGTCGGGGGGGGGGGCGGGGCGGGCGGTGTGTTGGAGTAGTACCCAGTGTCGGGGAGGCGGGCGATGTGTCGGGGTAGTACCCAGTGTCGGGGGGGTCGGTGTGTCGGGGTGTACTCAGTGTCAGGGGGGTGTCGGGATAGTACCCAGTGTCGGGGGGAGGCGGGCGGTGTGTCGGGGTGTACCCAGTGTCGGGGGGCCGGCGGCTGTCGTCCTGCGCCCGACCTCGTCTGGGCCCGGTTGGTGTGGGCGGCTCCCGTGCGGCTCGCGGCCTGGTTGGTGGGCTGGCTAGATAGCTGGTGTATCCGGGTCCATCTCTTCAACCGCTCCGACGTCTCCAACCCTGCTGCGGCCCGTCACCACCTCTGCACGAGTTATATAGGCGAGGCCAGGCTTTTCCACCTCACATAAGCCCGTATGGGCGCCCAGCGGGTCATGTAGCTAGGAAGGGCTGTGGGCTTAGGGGTGTGGCACTGATGGATGGGTATGATAAAGGTGCATGATATTGACACTGCCATTGCCGCCGGAGCTCCTTCAATCGTGGGACCTACCCATGCACCATCCTGTAACACATCCACCACCAACTCAACCCACCCCCCACAAAATCGACATGCGCGGCTCTTAAGGCAGCATGCTAGCTGGCTCCGGGTAATATCTTGGTAAAATGTTTGCAATGATTTTTTCTGACCGCTAAATACTTTCAATAACTACTATGCCGAATTACAATCAATTCAATACCATCAAGGTGCGCGCCTGGTTGTCTGTACCTCCGAATCTAACAGTTATACTTCATAAGCCACGAAACATTGATCGCGTTCTGATGACGACTATTTGTGCCTTAGCGGTAATTACTTTCAGCATATAAGACCCAAACTATTTATTCAACGCTAATAGTGCCCTTTCAGTCATGGTTTTTATCATATTTTGTGGTTCATATTTCGGTCCACGAACTAATATCTGGGTGTCATGGGCGTACAATGTATTGCCATAGCACCTGACACGTGCAAGCTAATCTCTGCGAAAATAGCGTGCAAGAAACAGCTAAATGATCCGCCTTGAAAATCTATCGGGTGCCGGGAATTATATTACAGGTGACTTTAGCCATCACAATTTCGGGTTTGAACCTGCTGGTGAATATTCAGACAGATACTTTTTAAATTAGGCGGTTGATTTGTTATATGATCTTCTTTTTTTGTTCCAACGCTTTCGTCGGTAGTCGCATCAAACACTTTTAAAAGATATATAATAGTATCAAAATAGCCACCGATCCATTGTCGGCAGCTGGCAAAAATTGATCGGTGACGAATGCCAGCAGTTTCAGCTTACCGGAGGCAAAAGCAACCATACGAATATATCTCATGAACGAATAAAAAACGTGCGTGAAGTTGTTTCCGAACCAGGCAGTCTAAGCTTGTCACCACTGCAAACGGATGAGGGAAGATCACAAATGCAGTCCGACGGAATGACCAGGAAAAACGAACACTGATAAGTCGAGAGACAGACTGCTAGCTGTCCTCCTAGGACAGCTAGCACGGGGACGTGAGGCCCGCTTGGTCTCAGGCGCCGACCGCGGGTGGCCTTTGACCCTCCCTTCCCCAAGGCAGGGGAGGGGGAGGAAGCACGACGACACGACAATGACGCGACTCTCCTGATTGTTGTTACTCCCAGGGAGATGTTCCTGAGCAGTAATTCCAAATTCATCGTCTGGGAAACTCAAGTATTTATTGGCCACATGTTTCCGCTGGCCTTACGATCCGGGATGCGGAAAGACCTTGGAACGGAAGGGCAAGTAAAGCCCGTGGCATGGCGGCATCGATTGGCACCGTGGTGTCCCGAAGGACGTCTGGCGCCGAACCAAGGTAAAGAGCGACCACGGCCGGAGATGGAACACCATCCGTCTCCGCTGATCGCACGAGCCAGGGCCATGTGATTATAACGATGGCTGGGAGGATAATTCCCTAAGCCTCAGTAACTAGATATGACCGGAAAGGGCAGCAAGACGGCTGAGAGATGACATTGGGGGGGGGCAGGGCCTTGCACCACCCACCAATGCCGCTCCAGGTCGTAGTATCACCGTGTAGCGACAGGCGTGGCATCGATTGAGTAAGGCTAGATAAGCTGGCCATTTGGTAAGGTAAGAGTCCAGTTGTAAAGTTGCAGAGAACTCGACGGAAAATTTCACCGCCATGTGTTGCCAGGTCTTGAGAGCAGAAACGAAGCTAGATATAGATCACGCCATCAAGGGAGTCTGTTTGTTTATTAGGCTTAAGGGCGCCTGCACTTCTATTGATTATCTAGCGCCCATCCATCAAGGGCGTCGCGTCAGACGTTTAGGTAGGACCTCGGAACGGGTAATTAATATGCATTTGTGACTAGTAAATTCCACAGTGACCAACAGAAGAACGATTCGCAAATGGCTCACGTAACCATGGAGGGGAAGTACCGTGGGCCAACTAGTTTTATTGGCAATCAAGTGTGGAATGAAAGGAACGAGTGACTGTTGTGTGAGAACTTGACGGCATAGTTGGAATGGTGAATTTTATTGGAATTCGTGGCAAGTATTCAGCTGTCAGAAACATCACTGCGAACGTTGTACTAGGAAATTACCAAGGCCCCGCTTGCATCTGGCTGTCTCAAGAACGTCGGGTGGAAGGGGTGTGAGTGGGCGTGCTACATGATGCTACATGGGTGGGTCCCACAAATGGACGAGCGCCGGCGGTGGTGGCAGTGACAACGTCATGTACCTCTGTCATACCCATCCATCAGTGCCATACCCCTAAGCCCACAACCCTTTCAAGCTACATGACCCGCTGGGCGCTCACACGGGCTTATGTGAAGTGGAAAAGCCTGGCCTCGTCTATATAGCTCGTGCAGAGGTGGTGACGGGCCGCAGCAGGGTTGGAGACGTCGGAGCGGTTGAAGAGATGGACCCGGATACGCTAACTATCTAGCCGGCCCACCAACCAGGCCGCGAGCCGCACGGGAGCCGCCCACACCAACCGGGCCCAGACGAGGTCGGGCGCCGGCCCCCCGACACTGAGTACACCCCGACACACCGCCCCCTCCCGACACTGGGTACTACCCCGACACACTGCCCCCGACACTGGATACACCCCGACAACTATCCCTAGCTTGAAAAGATTGTTGGCTTTAGAGTACAAAGGGGCTCAAAATGGTTTACTCATATGAGGAAAGATTGAAGAAATTAATTTTTTAAATAGAAAGGGGAATGGGAAAAAAAAAAAAAAAAAAAAAAAAAAAAAAAAAAAAAAAGAAAAAAAAAAAAAAAAAAAAAAAAAAAAAAAAAAAAAAAAAAAAAAAAAAAACACCATCTTTTATGTCTTTATGACACACCGCCCCCCCCCCGACACTGGGTACACCCCGACACACCGCCCGGCCCCCCCCGACACTGGGTACTACCCCGACACTGGGTACTACCCCGACACTGGGTACACCCCGACACTGGGTACACCCCGACACTGGGTACACCCCGACACACCGCCCGGCCCGCCCTGACACCGGGTACTACCCCGACACTGGGTACTACCCGACACTGGGTACTACTCCGACACTGGGTACTACCCCGACACCGGGTACTACCCCGACACTGGGTACTACTCCGACACTGGGTACTACTCCGACACTGGGTACTACTCTGACACTGGGTACACTCCGACACTGGGTACTACCCCGACACCGGGTACTACCCCGACACCGGGTACTACCCCGACACCGGGTACTACCCGACACTGGATACTACCCCGACACTGGGTACTCTCCGACATGGGTACTACCCCGACACTGGGTACTACCCGATACTGGGTACTACCCCGACACTGGGTACTACTCCGACACTGGGTACTACCCCGACACTGGGTACACCCGACACTGGGTACTACTCCGACACTGGGTACACCCCGACACTGGGTACTCCCGACACTGGGTACTCCCGACACCGGTACTCCCGACACCGGTACTACCCCGACACCGGGTACTACCCGACACTGGGTACTACCCCGACACTGGGTACTACCCGACACTGGTACTACCCCGACACTGGGTACCCCCGACACTGGGTACCCCGACACTGGGTACTACCCCGACACGGTACTACCCCGACACTGGGTACTACCCCGACACACCGCCCGGCCCGCCCTGACACCGGGTACTACCCCGACACTGGGTACTACCCGACACTGGGTACTACTCCGACACTGGGTACTACCCCGACACCGGGTACTCCCCGACACTGGGTACTACTCCGACACTGGGTACTACCCGACACTGGGTACACCTGACACTGGGTACTACTCCGACACTGGGTACACCCCGACACCGGGTACACCCCGACGGACCCCCACCGCCACACGACCCCACACTGGACTGGACACCCCGACACTGGGTACTACCCGACACTGGGTACTCCCCGACACTGGGTACTACCCGACACGGGACCCCCCCCCACACCGACCCCCACTGGGCCCCGACACCGGGACTACCCCGACACTGGGTACTACCCCGACACACCGCCCGGCCCGCCCTGACACCGGGTACACCCCGACACTGGGTACTACCCCGACACACCGCCCGGCCCGCCCTGACACCGGGTACTACCCCGACACTGGGTACCCCCGACACCGGGTACACCCGACACTGGGTCTCCCGACACTGGGTACTACCCCGACACCGGTACACCCGACACTGGGTACTACTCCGACACTGGGTACTACCCCGACACTGGGTACTACCCCGACACACCGCCCGGCCCGCCCTGACACCGGGTACTACCCCGACACTGGTACTCCCGACACTGGTACTCCCCGACACTGGGTACACCCCGACACACCGCCCGGCCCGCCCTGACACCGGGTACTACCCCGACACTGTATCCGACACCGGGTACACCCCGACACTGGGTACTACCCCGCACACCGCGGCCCGCCCCGCACTGGGTACACCCCGACACACCGCCCGGCCGCCCTGACACCGGGTACTACCCCGACACTGGGTACTACCCCGACACCGGGTACTCCGACACTGGGTCCCCACACTGGGTACACCCCGACACCGGGTACTACTCCGACACTGGGTACTACTCCGACACTGGGTACTACGACACTGGTACTACCCCGACACACCGCCCGGCCCGCCCTCACACCGGGTACTACCCGACACTGGGACTACCCGACACTGGGTTGAAGCTTGGTGAAGCCTGTGCCTCCTTGCCCCGACACACCGCCCAGCCCGCCCTGACACTGGGTACACCCCTACCCGACACACCGCCAGGCCCCCCCGATACACCCCCCGATACCCCCCCTCCCCCGATACTGGGTACTACCCCGGCACACCGCGCCGGTCCGGCACGGCCCGGACCACCCTAATAAACATTCTCAGAAAATCTTGTTTTGACATCTTCTATCTGGTATTGACACCGGTGTTCTCCCAACAAAACTGGCATGCATTCACAACTTATGTATCGAGAGACTAGTAACAGCATCAACTCTGCTGTGCATGCTTCTGGTTTTGCGTAGTTACCCCAACGATGATTTGCAATCTCGTTTGCATTCATAACTTTGCTTCGAAGCAGCTATGGTGGAGCCTGTGCCTCCTTGCCTTCTCATCTCGGGTCAGTATTATTGCGTCGCCGTGTCACGTTTACCTCTCATACTAGCGCAGAGCTGACAGCAATACGTCGAAATATTACCCCAGCAGTCCCGACACAGAACTGCTCTGATTGACCGTGACAGGTGGCTATGTGATCAACAGCATCGATCCCGCTATGTGCGTGATCCTGGGTCGAGGACCAGCCTGGAAATTGGTCTACGAAAATCGGCGCTGTGTGTGGACAAGCTCGGTTTGCCTTCGGTGACAGTCTAGTGACTGTCTCGCTGGTACGATAAAGGCTCCGCAATTCCAAAAGCTCCCCAAAGCTACCATCCGTTACTGCCTGTGTATTGACCGGGCTGATAGCTAACAAAATGGTGGCCACCTGAACAACGGCTTCAACCGTTCTGACACCAACCGTCCCAACGTCCTCTCCTCATCCTTGGGTTACATCTTACCAGCCTCGACACTCACAACTCCGCCTCAACTATAGGGCTGACCAGATTCGACGGCCGAGCCGCGCGCCCGAGATGGAGCCCGTCGCCCATGGGGGACGGGCTCGGTCAACGACAGGCCGAGGCGTTGGCCCACTGGGCCAGCGCCCTGTCCTGTCATTGGCCGGCATCACCTATTGTATCACACCGCGAGGGAATGAGTCCGGTCGTCGTCAGACAGACATGCCCCACATGTATTGCATAGTATAACGGTGACACGCATGCCACAATGGTGTCATGGCGCAATGACATCCAACTGTGCCATGTGGAAATGACCCAGCATCCGCCTCCTGACCGGCAATGCGCCAGTACCGGATCTGACCAAGCATGACATCGGGCGGTCGCCGCTCGCCGCGTCAAATCCCGATGTTAGCGGGTCGGCGGGTGCCGACCGAATGTCTGGGATCCGCTCGGAGCCCGGATCCCAGGATACATGGGAGCCAAATGCATTTCGAACGAGGGGGTCCGAAGTTGACATCATTGCACGTGCTCTCCAATCGAGGTCGTGGATTGAACTTTGTAGTGAAACCGAAAATGCACGTTCATTTTGAAATGATATACTTGTGTTATCAAAGTGGTAGAATTGCATGTCTGACATTCATTATTATATTGCGTGCTTGGGTGCCTTAAGGGCACCTTGGTATCTCTGGTTGAAATGTGATTACGAAAGGTTTTGTGTAATCACCCATTGCTAAACTGAGAAACAGTACTATGACTGGAACTTAACTAACATGTTGTGACTTAGTACGGGTGAAGCCCATTCAAAATGCACTGAAGGACAAACCGGTTTGTTAAGACACGTTTGCTTTGCAAATGAAACAGTACACTTGTTTGTTATGTTTAACAGGCTTTTCACAATACTTTCGAAAACCTCATTGATTTTTACAGCATGCAGTGCAAATGAACCGTTTAGCAAGACATTTCTTTCGTACTGGCATACATCAATCTTGCAACAGCATTATGGTTGCAAAACGAGTATTATAGCACATATGCTAATGCTCCTTTCTTGCCACCCTCAATCTCTGGGAACAAGAAATTAGACACAAAATGCAAAATAGGAAACAGAAAGTCTGCCTTCGAACTATGCATTTTAAACCGTCCCGTCTCGGGGGTCATCAACCCCCCCCCCCCTTCAGGTTTTTTGCGGATAGCGCGGAGAGCGGACGAACGGCGCGAGGCAGCGCGCCCAAATTTGGCATGCCTTTTACCACATCAATTTGACATGCTGATTAAAAATTTCAGGTCAGGTCATCTAGGGCCAACGAGTTATTCAAGGTCAAGTGAGGTCACCTCCAAAATTGTTCAACCAGTCGTCACGCTTTAACGGGCACAGATATGTTAATGAAACTTTCAGCATTTGCTTATCTTTACGGATGCAACAAAACGTATGAGTTTAATTTTTATCTTTTTTGTGAAAAAAATTTTGGGGGCATAATTTTTGGTCTGCTCTACCCATTGGAAAAGGAAAATTAAAGAAAAATAAAAATTCAATTGAAAAAAATGGGGGGGGGGAGCATTTTGCTTTAATTTTTTAAAAAAAGGGGGGAATGGCGGGTAATGGGCCTGAGCTTTTCATTTTTGGGGGGAAAATTTAATTTTTTTGCAATTTGTTTAAATTTGTGCTAATTTTTTTTTGAGGGCCTTTGCGTGGGAAGCCAAGATGCATTCTAGCCAAGTGTGCAAAGTATGCAACTTGAAGTAAGGTTTGTGTTGCCAACACAACAGTTGTTCTTAGCTGCAATATCTTCATCATTACAGATTTTGCGGACGCATGATTACACCATTGCAATATTGCAATATGTGCCATCATCTCACCTCATAACTACTATTTATTCGACGACAGCGTGCCAGAAACACGAATGCCTTCGACGCGCTGGGCTCTTCGCTTTTCGCTGCCGATTTTCGCATTTCCCAGCAGATGAAGAGCACGCGCAATTGAGTTGATTCGGCCGGGGAAGTGGTTTGGCTTTGAGATTTGTCGTGGCATTGATCGGCCTCGCAGCTAGTCGTGGGGAACCTTCAGAGTACCACGAGCACCATATAGCCACGGTGACGATCAGCCGGCCTCGGAGCTAGTCGTGGGGACCCTTTAGAGCATCGCGGGCATCAAATAACCACGGTCGCATTGATCAGCCAGCCTCTGAGCTAGTCGTGGGAACCTTCAAAAACACAAAAAAAAATGATCAGCCAGCCTCGGGGCTAGTTGTGGGGAACCTTCAGAGCATCACGAGCACCACATGGCCACGACCACGATAATGGGTCCCGGAGCCAGCCGGCCATCTTCGTACGTGTAGCTCCAAAGCCAAATATGCCACCAGCTTCAGTATTTTGGCAGGCGCTTGGAAGCATTTATGGTGAGAAGAATTAATATTTGAACAAAATTGCATGCCGTGGAAATGAGTTGGGGTCGTGTGAATATTTTCTGCAGATAACTGCGCATACATGTATCATGGACGATTAAGGAAACGATTGCTCTTAGGAATAGGAGCGTGCCTAAATTCAGTAAGAAGTGGTCCTGTCGTTACTGTATTTGCTAAATGCGTTAGTCATCGATGCGCGCAGTAGGAAAAAAGTTGTGGGAGTCGTAAAAGGAATAAAGCCGAAAAGGTATGCGACGATCGGCTCAAAATGGTGAAGAAGCAATGCAGCGAAATTAATGGAGTCGGTGAAAAAATGTAATTTTGTACATTTTCGATGTGTTTGTCCATGGAGAGCCTACGAAAAAATAGCACTCAAAAAGGTAAGCGATTTACGAAAGTCATTTAATAGTTTTCGAGGTTGAGCGCCGTTTCTGGTTTGGGGCTGGGAGTGGTTTTGCTAAGTGCCTATGTTACATGTCTTGATACCGGAAAAGCACTTCACGAATCATTCATATACTTTGTCAAAGGTAAATATTTCATGTGATAATCAGTTTTTCATGAAATGTAAGACGGAAATGATAGACTGACATCTGATTCTAAATAGACGACAGACAGAGAGAAAACCGACTATATAGTAAGATAAATGCACTTTCACGCCGCTAAGTTGAAGAAGTTAGAGCAGGATATGCTGATTTAGAGTCCATAGCATGAGCTTTACTTGTGTCTGCATATACTGCAGTACAGTGTGTTTGTGCTTTTTTGTAACCAAGGCCTATTTTAAAAAGGTGGTGAACAGTCTTTACCGAAAAGCACATTTAATTTGAGAGAGAAGATGATTTACTTCCAGGTGCCAGTTCAGCCGTTGAATTCCTTGCGTTCAAAAATTCGTCCTCGGTAACTGGTGATGGCAATAGGTCCAACTTACCAGGGTCACTATTGTCTTTGCCACTTTGCCATGTTTTAGGATGAGTGCTATGAGAGATTCCTGCCTAGCTTCGGGAAAGGCACGAGCTGACCATATTGAATGAAGAGTATGCAAATTGGAATTTTCGGAATGATGAAGCAAATGTCGGAAAAATAAATGTTCTCTTGGTGGGCTGTATGGAGATGTTCCTAGCAGAGGATGTGGCATTCTCCATTTATAAAAGTTGTAAAGAAGAATTGTAGATTTTGGTACTGTCCGAATCAAAGATGGCGAAACTTGTGTCGAAAGTGTTTTGTGCATTTTCGATGAAACCAGTTCTGTAGTTGTCAGAGTTATTGTGAGCTATGTGGTGAGCTATCGTGTTGTATACGGTTTGTGTTTCTGTAATAGGGACATTTGTAATCGTGTGGACCAGGAGCGATTTAAATGGGGAACGTGCGAACAAACGACGGATTAATTGCTAGATTTTGTTCCCAGGTATCTCCAGTTAGTTGTTGTAAATATGTCTTTGGACGGCGCCGAGCATCACTGGGCATGCAGCGTGTTCAGGCTCGTTCACGGTTGCGGTGAACTAAACTGCGTTGGTCTGTATGGCGTAGATACTTTCTAGAATCTCTATTCCTATCTTCTACGGGTCAGGCTACTTGGGGCACCACGATGGATTCAGGGCCGCTCGCTTTGCGTGAAGTGTTATCAGTTGAATTGCCGTAGATGCTCCGTTTAAAGTTGTGACGAAGTTCGCGGGCCGCCTGGTGCGGCTAGCCACCTGGTAGGATGTCAGCTAACTCTGCTTGTAGGCCGAATGGTGTGATGTTCATATTGTTTGAACAGTGCTGACAGGTCGAATATAATTCACACCACACCATTCGGTCTACACGGCAAAGTTAGCTAGCATGCAAACTTCCTTAATAATACAGATAGGTTACGTTCTGAGAGGGTTGTTGCTTTCGTTTCTGGAAAAAAATGAAGCAAATAAACTAGTATTTAAATATTGAACTAATGCAAGGTGTGCATTAGTAATTAGAGCGAGAGAACCAAAGTGATATCAGCACCTATGATCACCAAGACCCATGATCATTAGACATCAGACGCAATGGTAATACGGACATCGGGGACCTTCAGAAGGAGAACAGGTTGGTAGCCGATGTCACTCAAGAACTCTGAAATACGTGCCCGCATCCAGTGCACCCATATGTTCAATAGTGTGTGCGCTAAAAATATAGTTACAATTTATGAGACTATATATCCATCAAATATGATGAGAAGTGTATTTATTAAAGTTAGCTTGTCTTCATGTATCAAATTAATTGCTACTTGCACTGGTAGGACCGGGTCTAGTTCATGCAAAGGATGGTTGATACAAACACGTGTTTTCTCTAAAAGTATGAAAGCGATTGCCATGGTTACCACACATGTTGCTGCTCGAACCCTCTTCTTGCGGTAAAAACAAACACAAGTAATTTCTATCAGCGGGTGCGGAATGATGCCGATGTGGCATTATTATTATTAGAGAGACATTATTAGAGTCAGAGTGAAATTTTTACTCCTGTACTTCGCCCGTAATTTATAATTTGTCGCCCACTTGATAACCTTTTAAGTGTCTGTTAGCAATAGCATGTTCTCTCAGCTTTGCAACAGTTAAATACCTTTATCGTTTGCCGCTGCACCGTACTCGCAATGTTGCATAACATGTTGCAGCCTGCAACGGAAAACCTGGGGGATAAATTAATACAACCTGGATCAACTTAATCAGCACGTATTAACGTCACCCTGTATCAACATATTGATGACTGATGACGTCAAATAACCACAGGTCCACATAATTGCCTATTTTATTAAGGTGTTTGTAAAAAAATACGTTTCAAGACCATCTTATTCTATATTTCTATGGACATTTTTCACCAGACGGTAAAGATGGAACGAATAAAAAGGTGCAGGACGTTTTCGCATTACATAAATGGCATATACCATGAACTATGATGGGCCGGGACTCAAACCAGCAATATTACTGTAAGCGTGAAATATGAAGCCTTCAGATGCAAGCAAATGCCACCTATGGATACTACATTTTACTTCCCTTACATTCTATCAACTAACTCCACCGTCAGCAACAACTTACCCCTTGGGCTGGGTAAGTTGATGAACGTGTGGTTGCACTACGCTTTGCTCTCTGATGGAAAGCCCAGAGGATGTCACGAAAAAAATATCGGGGACAATACTAAAGGAATTAGGCTGGTCCTAGGTGTACTTCTTCTCGCTACTGTTCCAAAGTGATGAGTTATTTTCGGTTTCGCCAGAACTGTTCCACCTAGACCCAGTCTCCTATATATATTAAATAATATTACTTTGCGACTTGTCTTCTGCAACTATATTCTAGTATTCATCCGTCATTAGTGTGCGGCCGCGGCCCGCCACCAGCCGCACGACACTGGCTGCCCTCTTTGTCACGTTTCGTCCACAAATTCTGTGGACGACGCCAAATGTCACTCTTTGTCCATTCCTCAGGCATTCTGCTGCCATATGGTGTGGATTACGCGTGGAGCGCGCGAACTGACCACAAATTGTCCAGCCCCGTCTTGTGCGATGTCTTGCAAAATGGCAGCACACACTGGAGGTTGTGGCCCAGGGAAGACATTGAATATTAATAGGCAATGTAGTGGAGGGGATACGATTGGGCAGAGTTGTGTGAAAATGTCGCTAATTGAGGCCCAAGCACCCACCTGCGCATGCTCTCCATCGTCGCTAATGGAGGTTCATGCTCCTATCCGCGAATGGTGTCCATCGCAGCGCGACAAATTCTCAACTTGTGATGTAAAACAGCAGTACATTAGGCAGATGCTACCTTCCGAAACATCGCCTTCTGACTACCTACGTCTCCAATGACCAATGTAATTGTCCTCCCTGCCTTTGGCATGCGTGTAAAACCTCTCCTAGACATATCTAACATTCATGTATCTATTACACGAACTATTTCAGAATAGTTCTACACTTTAATTCTTGTTTACTGTTGACACCATGTGCATATTCAATTTAAACTGGGCATCACCTACCATTAACAATACGATGGCAGATCGAGGTTTCGTAGAATTACTGCTATTGCCAACATATGATTCCACCACATCGCTTTCACCTAAATGCATACATTGAATGCTATCGTGAACTCGGCAAAATAAATGGGGAGGCTCGCAAATAAACAGCGGCACGAATGGCTACCATAAATAATCCGGCGCCATATTTGACAGCGCTCCGCGGCTCCAGCCCACGAAAAATGCAATGTCACACTGCACTGAATCCCCGGAATGAAGGAGACAAAGAACGCAGCTACTGACGATCTGGCCCGTCGCGAAGTCGTTCCCTGAACGTTAATGGCCCCAACGCCAATATTACGGGCGTATTTTCATATTTGAATTTCTAAGCGATGTGCCTGGGATGATTTTCGCCACCATCGTAGTTGAGGCCATCGATATTGCTCAAGAACATTACGCTCATGGGCGTTGAATGGAAAGAATGCTTCTGCAGCCGTGAATTTGCTGTACGCAATTCTGACGTGGCAGAGCGGTTGCCACTTGGTATTGATCAAGGCTGGAACTTTGTTTTCGTCGTGCCGCCCCCAGTGTTCTACCCTAATGGCAGCACATGTGGCGCATCGACCCATGCAAGAGTCTTATGTCTGAAAGCTTCATGTCAGCATGCTGATGACAAATTTTAAGCGAAGAGTGACAGGATGGAATATCGATTTTAAAAAATTGGTCGACAATAGCATCGACAGGCAGCCCATTTCATGCAATTTTCCCAACAATTGGAAATTCATTCACGAATATAGAACATCTGGTATATGTCATAAAGGAATGCAAAGTGAAAATGGGGAACAAATAATGCAATTGAGTACACAAATGGCAGGGTTAAAGCTTCATGGAAGCAATGAAACATGATGTAAAAATGTATCACATTCCATTCTGGTGTAGTTGGGAACAATGGGAATTGTCAGCGCGTGGCACAGAATATGTGTGACGCATTTGTATTGCAAGACGTTGAGTGTCAAACTTCACCATTCCATTCTGATTTCAATTTGAGGACAACGCGACAGGTTGAAATGATATGGTTATAAAACGAACTACACATCTTAAGAGAGCTTGGTTAAATCTTGTTCAAACTTGGTCAGTCGAAATTACTTGCACCTTCTGTAGAAACTGGAAAATGACATTAATCAAAGCATGCTCACTCTGGTGATTCTCCTTAAGAAACCCACCACCAGAGCGGCGCCACGAGTAAGTATTATGTCCGCTCATGACCCCGAACGACAAAACATCGCTTCACCTTTCGGACAATTTTAAGAGTATAGATTTACTGGTGTTTTGTCTGTTCCAAACGGCATCCAATGGACAGCGTGTTCCTATATTTGATCTGCCATCACCTAGAAAGTTGTGGCTTTTCTCACTAAGCACTGATGCTCTGGGGAGATTAACACGCACACTGGAGGGCCTCTGAAAATTACGCGCACTGGATGGGAGGGGGCGGATTCCGCCCCAAAGATCTCGGCTCCTATTTAAGCTGGAGCAAAGAAATTCGCCGGATGGATGGGTGCGGTAGTGAACTCAATTGTGTACATATTTCGTGATCTTAGGTCAATAATTTCAAAGTTAAATGAGGTCAAAATGTCAAAATTCTCTGGTTTTGCGTGGTTTGGCTTGTCATTGTTATGGATCACTGTGATTGTGTTTAAATGCTCCAGAATTGGCGTTAGTGATGTTTTGGACATCACTAATTATGAAAGAGAGATGCTGGACCCGGTATTTTACCTCAGGTGACCAATATAGGACCACTTTATCAGGTCATTACCTGCTCCAGTTACCGGAATTGGGCCGCCCGCCCGACTGCTCCGTTCGGCGGCTCCGCGCAATCGGCTTCGCAAAGAAAGGAGTGAAATACATGAATAAAGTATGGAAACGCTTAGGTACACAATAACAACCAGTAGTTGTCTGAATGTGTAGGGAGTAACATCCAAAGTACACCAATCGCATGACAGTCATTTGCATTTATGACAACATTCCAGCTGACCAAGTTTGGTTCCATTAACCTGTCATGAACTTAACCTGACTTGACCTAGGTGGACTAACCTAACTTTAAACTATATAGCAGAACAATATCCATCAAGTAAGTAGTTTTGCCAAGAACACTGCCCTTTTGCCAATATACGGGAAGCGCATCAGCGCCGATTTTTGTCTTCTGGCGCTGTGAAATTTGGTTTACTTTAACGACCTTTAACTCCAAAAAATTTCGACAGGTTTTCATTTGTCTTGCTTTAAGCAACGCGCGGGTAATTTCGAAGTAGGTACGCAAACAGTGGGATATATCGGCCGGTAAAATCTGGAGTTATGCACGAAAAACCAGGAGGAGTGGGCGGATTTAGCCTCCCCCCTCCAGGGTGCGTGCTAAGGCCGCTTTAGAAAAAAATGTAGGTTCTGTATTTCGGTCATCCCAAACATTATTAATTCTGAAACTTTGTCCTATTCTATTTCCGCCCGGTAGGTTAAATAGCATTGTGTGACAAAGACCGCAAGCGTGTTGTTTTTTATGCCAATGTCAAAACGCACTGGAAGGTAAGGCAGGACGTGATTGATGTCACATACAAGAAGAACGTTATTCTCGCCAACTAGCGTGGCACAATGATATCCTATCCTGATACGGGATTAAAAAAAAAAATCCAACCCTGGTTGAGGGCATCGAAGTTTCCAAATATCAGTGCTCTATGAAGATACAATTATCATTTGTGTAATGCAATGTTCCTAATTATAGAAATGTTTCCCTAAAAAGGACACCCGTGGGGATTAACAACTGGTTACTATAGCAGCATTTTAGATTGTTTGCAATACAGTTTTGGCCGCGAAATTACCCTAGTAGTGGATGCGCCCGCAACTTCAAATGCATCACCATTTTCTAAAACCGAAAACTTTTCAAAGTGAAATATGAACCCTGAATTTTCATCGCTGTCACTAGGATCCATTAATTTTCAAAGTTTAAGCATATTAAACTATACTTTTATAATACCATTCACTTCCTACGCGTATGACTTTTTCATGTCGGATCAAGTATTATTGCAAAAATGTAATTTCTTAATTATGTTAGAACAATGTTATGTGACATAGCCGAAATCAATTAGTAGGTAAGTTCGGCAGGTAGGCAGGCAACTGCTGTGCATAGTGCCTCCCCTTCCTCTTGAATATTGACATAATTTAACACGACATTATCTTGACGATTTGCGTCATCTTAGGATGAACTTCTCTCCTGGTGGCTATTAAGTGTTGAACTGTTGAACTGTTTGAACTTGCATCTGAATGAGATTATAGTAATTTATATTATAGGTGACCGCTAGTAAATTTCAGTTCGGCATAGGTGACAGCCTGGCCTTGCTATATCTCTGACGATAAGCTGTGGATTTTCTGCGACTACCACGTACCCTGGAGACGTGTTAAGTTGGCAGTCGACTGGAGTAAGTCGACTAGAATAAAACTAGAACAGGTCGGCATAAGTCGATCTCTCAGATTAAACGAAACGGGTGAAGTCCACATTTTAACTTAAGGAACTATGACCAGAATCATGCCAGCGTTTGATCATTCCGACCTTTCGGGATCATCATGAGCTGAAGGAGCACAAGCTCACGAGCTGATTAGGTCTTTCCCGAATCGCTAAGTGCTACCTGGCAACTGTGTGGAAACTCGACGGACTGTTCATGTGCTTGTATTCTCTGTATACACCAGCAGTGAAATCCTCAGTCGCCTCAAAGGATGCCCCTCCCCTCTGCTGCAGTCTACCCAGGTGAATTCTAAGTAGTGGCTCGGACTTCCCAACTCCGAACTAGCTTTCGACAGTGTGTCGTCGTAGTTGAGCTTGTGCCGTGTAGAATCGGCTGTGTGACGTCACACTCAGTCAGCTGTTTGAATTGGTATCACACAGTCGTGTGGATGGCAGCGAGAACGACCGCGGGTCAACATGGAGGTCCTGGTCACAAGCTGGATGTTGCCAGTAATTGGAATTCTGATCACTAGCTGTGTGAGTGCCGCCGCCAGTTGGGGTCCTGATCACTAGCTGTGTGGGTCCCGCCACCAGTTGAGGTCCTGATCACTAGCTGTGTGGGTCCCGCCAACAGTTGGGGTACTGATCACTAGCTGTGTGGGTCCCGCCACCAGTTGGGGTCCTGATCACTAGCTGTGTGGGTCCCGCCGGCAGTTGGGGTCCTGATCACTAGCTGTGTGGGTCCCGCCACCAGTTGGGGTCCTGATCACTAGCTGTGTGGGTCCCGCCACCAGTTGGGAGTGGACATCCTGATCACCACATGCCTGAATACTACTACCAATGCCAGTAGGAACAAGCTCCTTTGCACCAGTTTGGATATTTGTTTCCGAATAATGTCGGTTTTTCTCGTCACTATACGTGTTTACGAGACTGTGTTTGGAGCATTTGCAAACCTGGGATGCCCAAGGCATGATGAACTGCGATGATGATAAATTGCTACTTTGCATAGCAATGAACTGCTAAACTGCATAGATGAAAATTTAGCCGCTATATATGATGCATGCTTTCCTTTTCTGTCCCTGCCTAAGTACGAATTTTGATGATACTTCCCAATTTGAAAGTATGTAGATGCATTGTATTTTTCCTGGAGAATGTGAGTGGTGACCTATTGTGCCGATACTTGTGAACGTAGACTTAGACGGATTGAACACGGGGTTTCTCGATTGGCAATGTTCTTAAATAATTTTGTTGCGAACTCGGCAGGGAACTACTAGCGTTGAACGAAACTTCAAGGCGCCGATAGAAAGGGTACGTCGTATTAGAAGGTACGCCGATAGAAAGGGTCGGGGATGGAAAGAAGTTGTCGAAAAAAGGAGTCCATCCAAACCATATACACGTTGATTCCAACGACGTGATGTGTTCAGCCCATTAAGGCCAATCCAACAGCTGGCTAGCGATGGCGGGGTGACTCCAGAGAAGACCAAGTATCGTTCAACGATCGAATGTTCACATGTCCACATGGATCGTCTTACTTCACCACGAAGGCGGATGAACTTGATCAAGTCGTAAGCATGCATGCCATTGACTTAGTACTTCTGTCAGAAGCCAAACTGGACGACAGTAGCAATACGCATTGCTAAAAGCTAGAAGGTTTCCATCGTCCAATGACCAAAACTAGAAATATTCGAGGAGGATGCACCCGTACATTGCACCTTGCAAATTCAACTTGCTACCAAAAGGTTAACCGACATGGAATTGGCTATTCCGAGCGGATGAGTTCGCAAGTTCGGTTATGGACTGGTATGTAAGAGTCATCACCAAAATTAAAACGATACATTACTGTCCTTAAAATCCACACCTTGCTGTCCTTAGCTTCTTCGGAAAATATGCAAAAACTTCATAGAGTAGCTATGGAAGCCCTGCACTTTACATAGACGAAGACATTGCACTACCCGAAGGATATTATCTCGAGATCTTCCCAAACTTATGAGGTTTAAATGCGGGCGAAGCATGTCTGGAGGAACAGTTTAGAAGTCGGAGGGAGGTCACATGTGTTGATCAGCAAATCCGGAGTTCCATTTGAGTTATATAGCCTCAGACAAATGATCACATAACTGTCCGGAATCACAATGGATGAGAATCCTGAAAGTCCTAATTATATTCTTTCAAGGGGCGGGGCCTATTGAAAATGCCCCAGATTTGTCCTCGGGATAACGGCCGAATGAGTAAGAACGGCCGCAGAGACACGAAACTCTGCATATTTTATGTTGCATCTGTTCTGCAGGTATTCGACAAAGTCCAGGTCAAGGTCACGAAAGGTCATTGCCCTGGAGCTGGTAGAAAGGTGTAAAACTAAAAACAATCTTCGAGGTGCCACGTTTATAGCATCTATAGAACATCAACACCAGACTCAAATCATGCTGTTCTTTCAGCATGCAAGGTAATCCTGTTCTTTCAGCAACCTGCTATCTCAACATTTTAAGTTTTTTTTCAAGGATACTGACATGAAGTCAGGTTAAATTCCGTACTTTATTGCGCATTGGGTGTTGGAAATTGAATTGGGGATACCTTATCACGGAAATAAGATGGAGAAGAAGCCATAAGCATAATGGCTTTATATACCTGTCTAATGCTTATGAAATATGGACAGATCAAGTTGTATGCATATTTTACACAATGACGTCGCTGCATGGCCTCTGCAGTCAATCCGCTCCTAAGCCCCAATAACCAACACAATGCTGTAGTTCATTGCGAGGCCATATCGAAATTCTCTTTCAGCGCCGCCTATGTCGTGCGACGTGACATTCAATCGTCAACCAATGATCTAAGGCGATCTGTGATCTGACCTAATTTGACCTGATTTGACCTTCATTTGGAATGCTTTCCAAGCTTGGTGTAATCTTGGGATGGAATCTTAGCGGACAGATGAAGTGATCGTTTTATCAGTCTATATATTGCGCCACCATGACCTAAAATCAGGTCGTGGGGTCAGAAGCTAGACAGTTTACAAGAATGCTTCAGTAACATACCAGTTATTCCTCAAGTAGGATGCTTATGGTTCGTAAGTGATGTACCGGTTATAATCAAGCTTTTTTCTTCTTAAAAAAAAATTAATTCGAATTGCTGTTCGGGTGGCTTGAGGAACCAGGGTTCTATTGCTAAGCAGAGCTCGTTGCGTGAACCCTGGCCCCACCACCCGATCCATGAACTCCAGTTCAACGACAGAATTTAGACCGAAAGTTTAACGTGCCGCCAATGCACCGACACTGCCGCCCAGTAGCTAGTCCCCGGACTTATTGGGCCAGCTAAATGCCAGCGCGCATTTAGCAACTTCAACCTACTTCACTTGACTATGCTGCTTTACCTGATCTAACCATATGATGTTTGGCTATCAAACATATGCACATATATTGCTTGCATCATTCCATTGAAAGGACCCGAGACATATATATTCATAAGCTCCAGGACATTCATCAGGGTAAAGGTCATATAACGGGGTTCATCTATTATGGCTTCTAAGAACCTCAGCATGGCGGATGGATCATTATGCTGTGATGTGAACTCTAGGCTATATTAGCTTGCCAGTGACATTTTCCACGCGTCTCGTATATCCACAGTTCGGAAGTTGCTTTTCAAGCCTGGTTGGATAATTTTGTACGATGGTCAATACAAATGAGTTGAGCTATGTTCGTTCTTGAAAAGCGATGTTGGAGAAAACATTTTCAAGACTATTATAGGGATTTAAGTGGAGATCCGCATATCAGCCTAATATGACTTCCAGTAACTTCACTTTCGATCAAAACGCAAACGAAAGGTATGTTGCGGACGTGGCCCTTCGTGACGAAAGCCTTCTAACGATGCTCTGCTTTCATCCCAGCTTACGTAGATCGGGTGATATTTATGGGGGCTTTCAGCAGTCCCATACGACCCCGGGGAAGGTAGATTTGCATCTCGGGCCTGCCCAACGATGGATGTCAACAGACACCTAGTTGATTAATAGCACTTGCATTCCCTTTACTTTTCTCTCGTGATCGTGTTCCAGTTGTTTTTTGCTGAACCCTTAACCCGTCCCGTTTCAGGGGGTCTTCAATCGCCCCCCTCCGGGTTTTCGCGGATAGCGGACGAAAGGCGCGCGGCAGCGCGCCAAAATTTGGTCTACCTTTTTCCACATCAATTTGACATGACGATTCAAAATTTTTAGGTCAGGTCATCTAGGGTCAACGAGTTGTTCAAGGTCAAGTGAGGTCACCTCCAAAAAGTTCAGCCACGCTTTAACGGATACAAATATGTTAATGAAACTTTCAGCGTTCGCTTATCTTTACGAATGCAACAAAACGTACGAGTGGATTTTTTTCGTTTTTGACTACATATAAATTTTGCGCATTTGCCAAATTGCAGTTCAAATACAGGATTCTGGGTAAAGTAAGCATTTGGTATCAGGTCAAGTTGACTTCCAACAACGTTTTCGGTCTGCTCTATCCATTGGAAAAGGAAAATTAAAGAAAACTTGAAAACCCACAATTTTGAAATTTCAAAAGAAAAAAAATTGGGGGGGGGGGCAAAAAAATTATAGCCCCGGTCGATTTCGCTGCACTTTTCTAATTCCAAATAATTTGTTTAATAAAATATATCCCCCCAAAATGAATGCCCCAGAATCAAAAACATAATGTAAGTCGTGAAAAATCGTGAAAATCTAGCCCTCCTGGTGACGTCACTTTTCGGCGGAAATTGTTTTGGAGGGTGGACCCGGACCCTACTCGTCGGGGTGGGAGGACTTGACCGGAAAGACGGCGCGGGTTAAAGAGGACAGCGTTACACTTATGAAGCCAACTTCAGCCAATTGATGCAACCATCCCCGTACCATTTCACCCTTTGTGGAACCGGATTAAATGACAGCAGAAGGAGCAAGTCAACCCACTTCAACACTTTCTGCTACTCTGAAACCCGAAACCGACAAAGATGAGCCCAAGCTATTGTACGGTGCCGTTTACAATACAGTCGATACACGGCGCTGCCTGTAATGCACGCGATGCAACACAATACTTCAAGAGCACTCTCAGCGAGAGACTGGGCACCAATGTGCCAGGGAGTACAAAATGTTTGGGTCCCCCTCCTTAGCCAAATCCTGGATCTGCCGCTGGATTGTTAAAATATAGAGCTAGTTCCATTGCCAGGTGAATACAGTAACTGAGCTCATACTATGCCGTCCTATTGTAGCGCGTCACATGGTCTGGTACATTTATTTTCCAGCTTCAGGCATTTTTCCTTTGCAGTACGGCTGTCGTAAGCACGGTAACTGCTAACTTGTGCGTAGGTGCAGACATTGAATTGAGATGGATAAGCAGATGACCATTGCCCATCACTTCATACTTAGCTTTCACTGATCCTACTAAGTTGTGATGTGGGTCACTTTCCAAAATACACAGTATACAATGGTCTAACCAGAAGGTGCTATTGTGGGCCTCACTAACGTACGTGTGATGATTGCCTCTTCGCCGGAAATGAAATGAAAATAGTCCCATCAGAAATGATGGGACTATTTTCATTACACAATTATTTTAGCTCAGCAAAGACTAGCGAGCCATTGCAATTTGGATTTAAATCACAAATAATTGCGAAGTACCTACTGCGATAAAGACGCCTATTTTGGTTACCTCCTTTAACTTTACATGCATACATAGATAGTGCCGATGATGGACATACAGATGTGCAGTTGTTCTATGAGTATCCAAGTGAAATGTAAGCAAGCAGAAATACTAGTCTTTGTCAACACTACTTTTCTGGGTGCATGCGCTATCACCAGACCGATTTGAGTGATGCTGGGTATGTTGTATGATGCAATTTATTGTAAGAATGAGGGAACCAACTACCTCGCGCACTTCGCCGTCTGCATGAAGCCAGTCATGGCAAAATGTGGCCAGTCAATATTCTTGGTTTTATAATATTCTTCATTCTATCAATTCTGGCTACTATATTCTTTGCCTCACCATTATCCTTCTTTCTGTCATATTATTTGTGTTAGTTTGCACCACACATTACAATTATACGTAATAAAAATAATAATCTCGTATCCCAAATGACGACAAGGTCAAGGTCGCCAGTCAGCATTTAAAATATTTTAATTTAATTCCATTTTACAATATTCAAGGATTTTTTAAAGAAACCTATTTTGACTAATATTCCAAATGTAAAATGCCGACTAGTATCAATCAGTTGATAACTGACAGTGGAGTACTCTCATACACACCTTAGTACAACCGTAAAACTGCAGTGTAGAGGTACGTTCCTCCCCAATATTCCAGCGCACGTGCCAAGCACGCTATCCATCCAGCGGTCGGTAATGGTCACCACGTTCGCCGAAGGTGACAATCATCGACGGTAGTAGTCAGAGTCCATCAATGGTGGCTACAAACCATCAGCTGTGGTGACCAGAGCCGACAAATGGCGACTACAACGCACCGATGGTATTAATCGTAGCTCACCACTGGTTGTGACAACCCACGGATGATGGTAATCACAGCTCACCAGTGGTGGTAACAACCCACCGAATGTGGTAATCACAGCTCACCAGTGGCGGCCACAACCCACTGAATGTGGTAATCAGAGCTCACCAATGGTGGTCACAACCCACCGAATGTGGTAATCAGAGCTCACCAGTGGTGGTAACAACCCACCGAATGTGGCAATCAGAGCTCACCAGTGGTGGTCACAACCCACTGAATGTGGTAATCACAGCTCACCAGTGGCGGTCACAACCCACTGAATGTGGTAATCACAGCTCACCAATGGTGGTAACAACCCACTGAATGTGGCAATCAGAGCTCACCGATGGTGGTGACCACGGTTGCCGAGAAGAACAGACTCTGGCCAAAGCTCCAGTTGGAGCCACTCGACGCATTGCGGGCGGACGACACGCCGCGATTGTTGGCGATTACCACCTCGGTGACCAGGTCCTCCAGCGCCGACTCTGGGGAAAAAAAAAAGGGGGTGGTAACAACCCCCTCCTCAACCAACACCTCCCACCCCCAAGATATACAGACGGGGCTGGTAGCAGTTACCACCTCGGTGACCAGGTCCTCCAGCGCCGACTCTGCGGGATATACAGACGGGGCTGGTAGCAGTTACCACCTCGGTGACCAGGTCCTCCAGCGCCGACTCTGCGGGATATACAGACGGGTAGCAGTTACCACCTCGGTGACCAGGTCCTCCAGCGCCGACTCTGCGGGATATACAGACGGGCGGTGTTCCAAATTCATTTTGAGTTTGATGTTCAATGTAAGACAAAATGTCCGTGATGATAAAAATAACATGCAAGTATTTAGACGTACATTTTGAGACATCTGAAATATTGAATCCCACTTTCAATTGCTGAATTTGGTCCAAAGAAGGAATTATTTTCATGTGTGAATAAAGAAAACATAGGGAAGTATTTTAATGAAAATATAAAGGCAAGAATTCCTTGATGCATTCTGTGTGTTCCTTTCCTCTATCATGCACTGGGGGTGGCTTCCCAATTAAACGCAAACATTTTGCCCGGAAGACGGTTGCCTGGTACAGCGAGGCATAGTTCATGGTTCAGTACTTCCCGACCACGTTTGGAAGTACACAAGAAACCCAAATTATTCATGTATTCTTGGACACTCGCTTAGTGTTAACTCACCCCCTCCCCCAGAAAGTCCGGAAAACACAAAGCTGTTCAATAAGATAAATGCATCGTTATGGCCAGTAAATCAAAAGTAGTGGAAAAACAAATTCTGCCCACTAATTGTACTTCACTTCTTGGCTATTCCAAGAGGGGCTCAGACAGGTCGGTTCTCGCCGTCGCAGTATAGCGCTATGCTTTCTCATGTGAGTTAGTATCAGACTATAGAATGGAACACAAGATCCGAAACATGTCTTTGTTGCATACTTTACGTTCCATATGCTGTAGGTGCTTTGCTCTCTTTGTGTTGTTCTATATTGGTTGTGGTATGCTTGATGTGGATTTTGTTGTACATTCAAATCTGGTTTCTTCTGCATGTGCACCATTACTATTGCTACATGTTGTTTTCAACACTCTTCACTCCGTCATGGAAGCCACGGCTACTGCGTTGCTGTGGCCCATACTTCCAGATAGGACAAGTTCTAATTTCCCTATTCTGCTTTCAGGATAATCCCTATCCAGCCGGGCTCCTGCATTCCATCAATATGTCACCATGAAGCCATTCAACGACCGTCCGTGATCAAGAACATAAACGTGACCGGGGCGGCGCCTAAGATACATGGTTGTGCTGCATGACATTAGTGGCAGTTCCAGCAGCCTCAGCTCGAGGAGAACGACATCTATTTTAGCTCGTTCTTTGAATTAAACGTCATCGATCTGAAGTCGAGTTGAAGAAGTATCTTGTGGAAATGTATTCTGGCAGGATTCGCTCTAGTGATGCTAGCTAATACACATGCGAATGTTGCATGTTTGTTCTTTTCAAGTGTTGCCTGCAAAAGTTAATCGGAAATGGCGTAAGGAAAATGTTTCGGAACACGGTACAGCACCGCTAGCGGGTGCTTAAAATATAGAGAAGCAGAAGAATAAGAACTAATATAAAAACCACAGTCAAAATATAGAACGAAAAAGCGCATTGGACCAGTCCAGAAAAGCTTGACAATTACGGTTGGGATGAATTTCTTCATCAGCTATCCAGAATTATCATGATTGTGCCATGCCGAATATGGTTATGACAATGATAACATGAGTTCCACTTGTGGTCAACGAGGTACACAAATTGTTAAAATGGATTACAAACAGCTGTGTCATGAGAATAGTCCTCAGATCTGTGCTTGCAAATCGACCACTTCGAGCGGATTGGTCGGAATTCCTTTCTGGATGTTCAGGGCAATTGTACAACACAGGTGGAGCTTAAAAAAAAACGGCAAGAGCAGTGGGTCGGTCGGGACGGATTAATGGGGTGGACACCATCAGCCAACTCCCTATTCTTGTTGGGAACTTTTGGGGCTGATTTGGACGTTCCTTTATAATTTCTTGCGGTCTCCCTTCGCTAATTGTACGGCCCATATCTGCCTTTTTGAGATGTTCGCTTTAAAAAAAACGTCAGGCCTCCTCCGGGCGATTTGGATCCCTGTTGATTACCACGAATTTAGAAAGCGATTGCAGTTTAATTTCACTGTTTGACTGCAATTTAACTTTGTAAATTTTGGCGTCCATAGCACGCACAGTCCTTTGAGAAAAAAAAATGCTGGATCTGCTCGGGGGACCAGCAATCTAAAACGTGACGACTTAGAAAGGTGTCGTGCCGTGACCCGACGTGACATGAAGGACAAAAATTAAGAATTTGATTAAAGTAAACAGCTGTTCCCACTTGCGAAGTGCAACACGCAAAGGGCAGGGGTGTCTGTTCGTGGAAATTATTTCCGAAAAGTATCGGAGCAAGCCAGGAGGCACAGACATTCATGAGGCCCGGCTATTGGACGCCATGTTACGCTATGGAAATATTGGGAGCCCTCAGAAACGAACCGACATCTGCGGGGGCGCAATACACATGGGATCATCTACCTTTCTGTCTCCCACCACGCAATAGGATGCTATTTTGCACTACCACCATGGGATTTGCATGTACGGCAACGTCAAAATCCCACTCATCTACCCGAATGTAACAGATGTATTCCAGGGCTGTTTAACCCGCGCCGTCTGGGGTCTTTAACCGCCCTCACCTCAGGTTTTTCGCGGATAGTGAAGGAACGGCGCGCGGCAGCACGCCAAAATTTGGCATATTTTTCCACATCAATTTGGCATGTCCTGTCAAACTTTTGAAGTCAGGTCATCTAGGGTCAACGAGTTAGTCTAGGTCAAGTGAGGTCACCTCCAAAAAGGTTTAACCAGTCGTCATGCTTTAACGGATAGAGATATTTTAATGAAACTTTCTGCGCTTGATTGTCTTAAGAGATGCAACAAAATGTACGAGAGGACTTTTTGATTGTTTTCCGTTTATGATTACTTATTATGTTTGCATATTTACCCATCACAGTTCAAATAGAAGATTGTGGCTAAAGTAAGAATTCTTTTATTAGTGAAAGGTGACTTCAAACAACGTTTTGCGGTTAGCTCTATCCAGTAGAAAAGGAAGATTAAAGAAAACATGAAAACTCGAAATTTCGAAATAAAAAAATCGGTGGCCAAAAATGTGATGGGCCTGGTCGATTTCGCTGTCCTTTTCTGATGCCAAATAATTTTTGCTTTTTCAAATGTCCCCCAAAATGAACTCCCCAGGGCCAAAAACATGATCCAAGTCATGGAAACCTAGGTCCCTTAATGACGTCGCTTTGGCGGATTTTTTTTTTGGGGGGGGGGGGGGAGGGCCCTACTCGACGAGCGCTTTTCGATGACATCTTTCGTTTTCGTGGGAAACTTAGTTTGGATATTAGAGGGGGTTCCTACCAACCCTCCGAGACGGGGTGTGAGGATCGGACCGTAGAGACGGGACGGGTAAATCATCAATACGTGATCCATCCTCTATTACTGGGTTGCCATCTTTGGAATGATCATGGCATGCGCGCGGCATCAACTCCCGAATAGGAAGGTTGAATGGTAGAACGTTAGGACCCACCACCCATTGGAGGATTAAGAGTGGGGGCGCCGGATGCTTGCTCTTTTCCCTCCCTCGGTCAGGAAACGGCACCTCGCCGATCATGCAGTGGGACCCCATGGCGAAGATTTTATTGCGCCAGGGGCAGATGCAAGGGGAAGCAATGAGGGGCATGCGCTTTTTGCTGTTGTTTATTGGGTTGTTCACGACGCACTTTATGCACATTCACGGCTCCTGGCGCCCACACTGTTTCGCCGGTGGGCCGCGGGACTTAGAAATGTCCCGAGGGGCACGAGTGTCGAACCCGGGACCCGGGTGTCGAACCCGGTACCCAGAGCCCAACACCTTAACCACTCGGCCATCCCCGCCCCGAAGAGCATGCACTGACTCTCCCTTATGGAAAAGGGGTGCCCAACCGGGACGGCTCGAGTTTACCTTCTCCATAACTACTCAACGGATTTCTCAGCCAAAGCGCCCCTCAGAGGAATAGGCTCTCTTAAGAGGAAAAGGCGCTCCTCAGTATGCTCGAATCGACAGTCCATGTCCCCTCAACAAAGGAGATGGGGTCACGGGGAGCACCTTCCCTACCCCTCAGCGGCATTTCGACATCGGCCGACATTTTTTGGAATTGATCGGGAAACATTTGATGATTTATCTGCAGTTGCCCCCCACCCCGAAACCGACAGTTGGATCCGCCCTCAAACCTATTTGCACCATGGGTTTAAGTCAAATAAACAACCATGGGTTCAAATCCCTCAAGAAATGTGATGCCTTGCCTATCTATGGGCGGCTGCAGAAGAGAGGGGCCTACCAGAGACATGCACATCCCCCTCCCCATGGAATAGTGGCTCCCCTACGACAAGGAATAGCTCCCGTTCAGGACGGTTCGATTGCATCCGCCTCTCCCCGCTGAACGGATATTTGCAGTCAAAGGTGACCTTTTCAAACGAAAGGCTATGATCAAAATGCTCACGTATAGCCCCCCACCCCCCGCTCAAGGAATGTTTCCGCCGAAGGCGCCGCTCCGAAGAAGGAAAATGTGGTCCGCCTCATAAACACCCCCGGATCCGCCCCTGCGCCCACCAAGCTAATCGTCCTTTCGCACGGGTACCGTACCGTTATGTGAGCACTGGATGAAAGGAAACCCATCCTACCGTGAAGCTCGACAATAGGACTGCTTATTACCAATGCCGACACCTTCACCATACGCTGCTTTCCAGTCCGTCGTGTAGCCAGTGAAATTAGTTACGGCCATCAGCCATGGAATGGCTAGGTGCTATCCCGGTTCCAGCAACTGAATTACAATGGCGCATCGGACACCTCCTGTAGTTACTTGACGGAACTCATGCGATGGTAGATGTTGATGGACGCCGAATGAGAGCTTCCAAGTTATGCAAAATTGTCATGCATCAATGCAGAGTAGTTCAATATGCTCGACCTGGCCAAAATTGCATCCTGAAGATAAAGGATTATCATTCATCACCTTGATTCACTTAGGTGCCGTTGTGCTCCGCAATCCCACAGCGACAAGGTCATTTATATATATATATATATATGTGTGTGTGTCACTCTCAAACGCTCTTCTCTCTCATATACATTTGCACACGCGGCCGTGCGCATATATGCCCACTTCACTTCTACCACACGGCACACGTTCAGAGATGAAAGCACTGAGTAACCACTCTGCGACGAATTAGCCGACTGCGCCTCTGAGGGATTAACGAATACTCATGGTATGCTGAATGGTGAACTGATGTGAACGTGATGGAATTGTGATCGTCGTGATGTGGGCTTATGTTCTGGGTGTGCACGCATTTTACAGGTATTTGCATGTTTATGAAATGTGAGAATGAAGGCGAATCACTGTGTTGATACACGTGACATGGTGCTCGGCGTGTTTTTCGCTTCTGGAACAAAATGGTGACTGTTGACGAAACCGGAAATATATGCAGTTCTATTTTATGTTGTAATATAAACCTCAGGCTATTTTAAGCTGTTTTCTTACTTAGAATATAATACGATGGCGCAACCCCATATGCAAAGCGCATGTATTGCAAAGCCGTTTTCTTTCAGCCAGACGAGTGCGTTTGGACATAATACCAACCGGGCTTATTCAATGCGACTCTGCCACGGCTTCGGTCTTAGAATGCTGGACATTGTCCACCTCTTTTGTGTAGGTGGCACTAACGGCGTGGCGACCGACAGATGGTCATCGATTTAGCTCAGTAGAGTTGGACATTGTTCCCCAATTATCGATGGTTAGATGGCGTAAATAAGGGCAGGCGAGTCCTGGAACTGAGTGTTTGTTTCAAGGTGAAGAAGCTCTTTCACCACTTGATTTTTATGTTCGTACAGCACCAAAATGATAATGCATTTTGGTGTCCAACTTACCATCAAATTTGCCCAATATATGCAAAAAAATGCAATGCATGCGTATATGTATTATTTAAACTTACAGGAGTTGTAATTAGTGGTCATGTTTCTTCACGAGCGAATTGAGTAGATAAGTGGTATTCGTAACTTTTTGAAACAAATCCAAGACTTACTGCTCGAAGGGTATATTATACGCGTTTTGTTTAAGCCCTAAATGCTTGACGTTTATCTTATGCGTCAAACAATCACTCATCTACCTTTCGTTTCTAGCATTTCCCTATCATCCTCTTTGGCGCGCATTCGTGGCTCTGCCTTTTTCGTAGCGAGTCCCAGAAGCGGACGGCGGATACGCGCCTCTGCAGCTGACATCGAAAGAACAGGAGCGCTGTTGGGTCATCAGTGACATGTGAAATTATGCTTAATGCAATAAATGAAGTTATTTCAAGTCCTAGGTTCACACGAAACCAACCTGATGTTGTATTATATATATATATATATATATATATATATATATATATATATATATATGCTATCACGGCTATTTAATGAACTGTTGACACAATTGCTACATCATATGTTAGATTGATACATGCTCTTAGCTCATTTATTAACACATGCAATTATGGTTGTTGCTTGGTTGTATCCTCTTCACTACAAGGGATGAGAAACTTGCATGAGAGCTTCTGCTTCCTGCGCTACCTAAGATGATAGAGTGGTTACTCGAACCTAAACAATATAATATCTACCTTACTCTTAAATAGTACTTGTATGTCAAACTGTACCAAAAAAGGCTGAACAAATGTTTAGAGGTTTGAAACTATCTCAGCTAAGTGGTGCTCTAACATTGATATGGAATTCAGGCCATTTTTGGTGATGAAGTTTCCATGCCAAAGGCATGCGAACCTACACTCCTCTTCACAAGTCACTGCCAGCTGCCCTGCTCTCAAATTATTTCGCGAGCACGGAAGGAGAAATGCATGACGCAATGCCTGTTACGTCACGAGCCGGGTCGATGCGACGACAGGATTTCGACTTCCGCTAGCACCGTAGTTGACTTGAAGCGCCGCCTTCGTCTGAATGCCACCCCGGTTGGGGTCGGCGAGTCAGGTGTCAGCAGGAAGAACAGACGACACGGCAGCTCGGTGGGTTGGAACGCTCAATGGAGTGACCCGATCTCCCGCGAGCACCTCGCGGTTGAGTGAACAAGAAATGCAATCCAAGTGATCTGTGCCAGAGGCGAGACACCCCTGATCTCACGTGACACCCACGAGACACCGACGTGATCGTACGGATACCCGACACTACCCGCCGTCAGCCCGTCTACCGAGCTACTGAGTACTCATCAACCCACTGAGTTCCAAACATCGAGCGTGATCCTATCGGGATCACAGCAACCTGGAATATCACAATGCATCCGGCTCCTCGAATGCAGATGATTATCTTTATGGCCTTGCAGACGATTAGCAGACGCCGATAATGGAGCGTTTCCATCCAGATATGAACCATGCGATTCCGGGCTCGGCACAACGAGGAAGTATGCAGCTCATCAGACCACTAGACTTCCGTTTTTCCATTGCAGGGAAGAAATATTTCGGCAGCTTGGCCGGAAAGCCGTTCACCCCGGCCGGTTTCTAAATCTGGCAGAAGAGACACAGCATCTATGTTGCCATCCGAATATAACTTTAGCGTTGGTTGGGCCGCTGGCCGATACCGGCACTTAGTTCGGAGGGGTCGATACCGCTTGGAGACTCCTCGAGTCCTTTTGCGACGCATTCAATTGTTTCATATTTTACGTCGCCAACCTCTCACGTCGATTGGTCGCGGGCAGACACGGTAATCCCGACGGTTGTGAGATTCGAACCCACGATCTTATTACGATCTTATACTTATTACGATTAGAACCCACGACCACCGACCCAGCTACCACGACTCCGTTTGGATCCTCCAAATGTGGAATATGTTGTTCAATTTGGTATGTTCGCAGATGCTTCGAATTAAATTCAAGCCTGGCTACTGAAAGTCAGATTACTAAAAATATTAGTTCTTAACAACTTCACCCTTATTTGCCTGTAACCGATGTGTTTGTGTTGTCCAGCACAGATTATCGCATTTATTTGGTCCCCACTAACGACGAACGTCTACGATCTCACATTTGGTGTGCGAGGTTGTGTGTGAATCATCCGATCTCCAACTCCACTCTTGGTTAGACTGAGTGCTCCCCACAACGCGTGTTCGGACCTCTCGTTGGCCGTGTTGCCACTCGCATACGTCGCTGCACTGGGTCGGCACAGTGTAGAACAAGTGGACTGTGTGATCACCGATTCACTCTTATTTATCCAGAGTACACTTTATTTATTTATCCAGAGTCCAGGCTTGTCGTGTATGATGCACTATGGCCTAAATGAACTCAAAGTGCTTAATTAATCGAACTCACACTAGGGAACGCGAGAAGAAAAAAAAACGAAGAATGGCTCTTAGATGCTCCTGGGTTTTAGACATTGCGTGAGACGAAATGTACGACCCTCAATATACCAGGAGGTGCTGGGTTTACTCAACATCAAAAGTAGCGTTAGGGATCATGCTATATTACTCAACGTTTCGGCCAGGGGCCATCATCAGGAGTCGGCCAGGGGCCATCATCACTCCTGATGATGGCCCCTGGCCGAAACGTTGAGTAATATAGCATGATCCCTAACGCTACTTTTGATGTTGAGTAAACCCAGCACCTCCTGGTATATTGAGGGTCGTACATTTCGTCTCACGCAAGAAAAAAAAACATGTATTTCAGCCAATACCTCGACATTTATTTATAGGTCATCTGGGGAGCAATGAACTAAATGCTATAAAACATAAAATCCGGCTTGCTAGTCAGTCACGAGAACGAAGGCGGTCGGGTAGCTATCAGTGACGGTAGGAAACGGGAGACTCGCATGTACCCAGTTTCATAAGTGCCAAAGATACTTCTGAATTATACCGCTAGATGACACCGACCCAATTGCACTAGAGCTGAACCCGCGCCGTCTTTCCGGTCAAATCCTCACATCCCGTCTCGAGGGTGGCGGTTGAAGACCCCGTCTAAAATCCAAACTAAGCATCGCACGAAAGGAAAGAGGTGTCATCGGAAAGCGCTCGACGTGTATGGTCCGGGTCCACTCTCCAAAACAATTTCCCCCAAAAGTGACGTCACCAGGGGGGCTAGATTTTCAAGACTTTTCACGACTTACATTAAGTTTTTGACTATGGGGAGTTCATTTTGTGGGATATATGAAAAACAAAATTTATTTGGAATGAGAAAAGGACAGCTAAATCGACCGATGCTATACATTTTTGGACCCCCACAAATTTGTGGGGGAAATTTAAAAAAATGTTTAGTTTTCAAGTTTTCTTTAATTTTCGTTTTCCAATGGATAAAGCAGACCGAGACACGTTGTTGGAAGTTAACTTCCCCTAATAAAAAAAATGCTTACTTTAGCCAGAATCCTGTATTTGAACTGCAATTTGGCAAATACCCAAAATCTACATGTAGTCAAAACGAAAAGAAATGCAAAATTCCACTCGTACGTTTTGTTGCATCCGTAAAGATAAGCAATCGCTGAAAGTTTCATTAAAATATCTGTATCCGTTAACACATGACGACTGGTTGAACTTTTTTGGAGGTAACCTCACTTGACTTTGACTAACTCGTTGACCCTAGATGACCTGACCTAAATATTTTGTATCAGCAGGTCAAATTGATATGGGAGAGGGTATGCCAAATTTGGGTGCGCTGCCGCGCGCGGTTCGTCTGCTATCCGCGGAAAACGTGAGGGGAGTTGAAGATCCCCGAGACGGGACGGGTTAATCGTGAGCCAACAGGTGGTATCATGTGGTGGCTGATTTGCTCCAAAAAGTTTAGGTTATTTTATCTTAGGTTGGTTTAGGATAGGTGACGTTAGGTTAGGTTAAGAAGTCAACCTTTTATGCACAGAGAAATCAGCAACATAGGATAGATGAGAAAACAAACCGACAACAATGCACTGACCATATACCACGGTGCCATGTCTCTCACTCCACACAATGGCACTACACAACCACACCTGAATATGGGTCGAACTTAATGTTAGTGATGGTTTTTGGCATTCTTTGGCCGAACACTGCCCAATATAGGGTTCAATTTGAACTTCCCGACTCATCACCGGCACGACAACCAACCAACCAAGCGAAGAACCAGACTTTGTTGCATCTCGCAAAGCCAGAGATTGACTGGACCTGCTGCTTAGGGCGTCGCAAGGCCGAACAACAACAAGAAGCCTCCACGCCACTGGCGTGACATCGAGGCCTACATGCACCAGCACGAGGTAGCCAAAAAGGCCGGATTGCGCCGAAAGCGTGCTACGCAAGCCGCGCCAACGCCAGCTGTCCAGCGACAAAGACACCAAGCCACGGAGGACACCGACCACCAGCCGCTCGACCAGCTACCACCATCCCGTCTATTCTGCACCACGGACTCAGCTCTACCCTACACTGTCATCTCTATCATCTCTGCCTCGGACTATCATCCTTGCTGGATCTGCATCTTCACTCCAGGTTGGTCCGGCGGTGCCGCCAACCCCCACCCAATAATACCTAATACTGCCGACATTTGAAAAGTGTTCACCTTTCTCTCCTACTTCACCACCAAACCCAAGATCCACACTGAACACTCCTACGCACCATGCCTTACACCACAACAGACGAACCGACGGGTGATTTCTATGTCTGCCGCCGTGTCGATGGTCGGCCTATGACCAGCCTCGACCCTTGGAAGGTGGAGACTGAGATAACCCGTCGGACACAAGCCCCCTACACGCACGCCCTCTAAAATCTGGGGAGCTCTTGATCCAGGCCTGCAACACCACGGACGCAAACATCTTAGAGCACATCACACACCTCTTAAACAGACAGGTCACATAACACCAGACACACACCGCAACACCTCTCAGGGGATCATACACGCATTGGAGTTAGAATGGATGCCTGAGGAGAGATTGGCTCGCAGATTTGCGAGCCAGGGGATCTCCTCGGTATACCGGCCCCCTCACCCACAAACAAACCAAACACTCACATTCTCATCCTGACTTTTACATCCAAACAACAACCCACACATGTCACAGCTGGTTACATCACATACAAAGTAACACCATGTGCACCCCTCCCTCGTCGCTGTTCCTTTTGTCAAGGATATGGCCACACGATGGGGCTGCAAACTCACAAACCCCACATGTGCTCTCTGTACCGAACCACACAACACTAACGATTGCAATAGTGGGATTAGGAAATGCGTGGGCTGCGGCGGGGACCACGGCTCCCGGGACAGGGCTTGTCCTCGGAAGAGGAAGGAGAAAGACGTCCTCCGACTTATCCACATCGAAGGGATAGCCCCGTCGCGGGCACGAGAGTGGGGTGACGAGCAGTACCCGCTGCTCTCCGCCCGGCCCACGCAGACACGAACACACCCTACAGTCACCCCTCAGTAAACCTAGACGGACCCTACAATAGTCATTCGGCCAGAACCCACAACAAAATTCACGGCACAAGCACAGGTACCTCTCCTCCTACCACACCGCGAAGCACACAAACCACCACCCCTATCACTCCCCCCAGACCCACCCAAAGCACCACCTGCACGACGCAAACACCCCCTTCACTACGGACCAATAACAGACTCAGAGGAAGAAGACATTAGCTCAGACACCGTAGGAACCACTCCACAGACCACCCAAGCACCGACAACACGAGCAACCAACAAACCAAGCACTACATCCACGAACAAACCAACCACAACAAGTATGAAAACCAGAACACGTAACAAATCCCCCGACAATAGACAGCATAGGAACAAACAACCGAACAACTCCTCAACCCAGTCTCTCCCAACTCTGCCCATGAGATGTATTTATATATAAAAAGCGAAACAGGCTAGTGCCAGGCCGACACCAGAACCTTAAACAAATGTAAAAAGGAATTAGACAAAAAGAACAAACAAAAATCAATAAAGATTAAAAAAGGAACGAAAGAAACAAAGTAAACTAGATAAGCGAGAAAAAAAATGAAAGAAAGAAATAACAGTGTATGACCTGACAACCATGTATGCTTGCAATGTTAACACCAAAGGCGATGACCCCAACCCCCTCCCCCAACCACTACCAGGCACCGACCGGACCACCACCTCCAACCGATTTCAAAGACGTAAACAGCCGACATCACCATAAGGTGGCAGGCTGTTATAAATCACTTACACACACGCTTCCCGACACCTTGGTTGAGAGGAGGATTGCTTATTATGAGTCCAATCGTCTTTCTCACCATGTGGCGATACCACTGTTTTCAACAACTAGTGTAGTCGTCTTGGAGGGGTCGACATCTTGTCGGCATCTGAGCTAGTGCTCGGCTAATTGGAAAATATCGCGATGTTCATGTTTGAAAGCCGTCACGTGTTCCTTCAGGCGGACACTTTTTGGTCGGCCGGTCTTTCTACAACTACAGCAGTTCTTCTACAGCTGGCGTAGCCGCCTGGGAGGTATCTGACGGCACCTGAGCCAGTGCTCGGCTAGTGGGGAGGTGTTGTCACATTGGAGAGCCGCCACGTGTTTCTTCAGGCGGACACTTTGATCGGCCGGTTTATCCAATACAGGAGGGGCCCACTGGCAGAAAGCTTGGTACAGAGCTCCTTTATGGTTGTGTGTTGGAATACTGAACAATAGTTTGCTTCTCAGGGTCGGCTTTGAGCTTATGTATGTTATGTATGTTATGTACGTGGGCTTATGTATGCTAAGCGTCGCCAGCTTGCGGCTTGTCCGCTCGTAACTTCCTGGGTTTTTCTCTCGTTTTTTTTTTGGGGGGTGTTTTGTCTGATTTCTTGTTTTTGTTTCAACCCGTTTGTTTTGTTTTGCTTTGTTTTGTTTTGCTTTCCCATAATTAGATTACAGGTCATGGGCAGAGTTGGGAGAGAGTACGTGAAGGAGTTGTTCGGACGTTGTTTTAATGTCTGGAGGTTTTGGCACGGGTGTTTGGTTTGCTCTTCTTGGAGCTGGTCTTTGTTTTGTCGGTTGATCGTTTTGTAGGTGCCTGCATAGTCAATAAGGTGTGGTCCGCGTTGCTGTATTCGACGTCTGAGTATGCATCTGAGTCTGTGATTGGTCTGAGTTGGTTTATTGCGCCGTGCGTGTGGTGCTTGTGGTCGTGAGCGGTGTGGTGTCTTGAGCCCTTCGCGGTATGGTATTGAAGGTGGTGAATCTTGTGCTTTTGCAGTGTTCTGAGTTGTGGGCTGTGATCTAACGATGATTGCCGGATCTGTCTGTGTTTGTGTAGAGCGTCCGGCGGGTTCTAGCGTAGGAGCCGTGGGAGATGCACGTGTTTGTGTGGACGGCTACAGGCGGGCGGGCGGCGGGTGCCGGTATCCCACGCCAATGCCCGCGACGGGGCCCAGCCCTGTAAGTGGATAAGGTGGATAACTGCCTTCCCCTTCTTCCATCGAGGGCAGGCCCCGTCCCGCGAATCGTGGCTTTCGCCGCACCCGACGCATTTTCGCGTGTCGCTGGTGTATATGTGCGGACCGGCACAATTGGCATAGGCGGGACATGTGCTCCTGCAGCCCCCCCCCTTCGAGTGGCCGTATCCTTGACAGCGAGAACAGCGTCGGGGTAGGGGTGCCCGCGGTGCGACTTTGAATGTGATGTTTGCGGCTTGCCCGCGTGTGGATTGCTTTTTGGTGTTGAATGTCAGCATGAGAATGTGTGTTTGGCCTATCTGTTGGGGCGGCATGCCTATACACGGAGGTTAACCCCTGGCTGTGGAATATGCTAGCCAGATAATCCTCCGACAGCTAGACCAGCTCGCGTGCGTAGATAATGAGTTGAGTTGGGATGAGTTGAGGTGTGTGGCTGGTGTTATGGTGATGCGTACGTTTCCGATGCTGTGGATGCATCTTAGTATGTCTGCGTCTGTCGCGTTGTTGGCCTGGATCAAGAGCGCTCCCGTTTTAGTTTGGCGTGCGAGTAGGGGCACTCGTGTCTGTCGGGTGATCTCCTCCTGCACCAACCAGGGGTCAAGGGAGCTCATTGGCTCCCCATCGTCCTGGCGGCAGAGGTAGAAATCACCCGTCGGGTGTGTGGCGTCGAGACGGTGTTCATGTTCAGTGGACGTAGTGGGTCGTAGGTTTGGCGTTGGCACTGGGAAAGAAAGGTTGTACACTTTGCCAATGTCGGCGGGTTGACGGGTGGGGTGGTAGCGGCAGGGCCGGACCAACCCGTAAAGATGGTTGACATGAAGATAAAGATGGTTGAGCAGGTAGTCAGAAGAGTAGATATAGAAGAAGCACTGCAGCATTACACTGGTGATCAGTCGGTTTTGACGACCTTCGGGGTTTTCAAGATGGCGTCGGTGTCTGGTGCGTTGAGCGTTGCCATATTGTGTTGGCGCCGCTTTTCCGGCACGCTTTCGGCGCTTTACAGGCTCTTTTGTTGCCGCGGTGCCACAAAGTAGAGCGCTGACAGGCCCTTATTGCTGCACCTGGGGCGTCGATTCCTCTATGGTGGCGTTGAGGCTTCGTGGCGTTAAATTTGCCGGTCTGGCATCTCTCAGTTCTCTTGGTTCTCAGTCTCAGTCTCGGTTCTCAGTCTCGGTTCTCAGTCTCAGTCTCGGTCTCGGTTCTCAGTCTCGGTTCTCGGTTCTCAGTCTCGGTTGAGAGAGAGAGTTTCTTTGTTCTTTATTGATGATCTTGATCGATGATGTGTCAGCCAGCGTGATGTATTAGGGTTCAGCCAGTATGTAACATTGGCCACTGGAGTGCGCAATATCCTTGACGTCGTGCTAGCTAAAGGCCTATCCGAAGTGTTCGCAATCCCGAGACGGGGCACACTCAGTTCTGACTGTGAGGTGGTTATCCCGTTCCACGTGGTCCGAACAGCACAGCACCAGTATCCGGAACTGTCACCACGGCACTTAATTATCCCCGTGTTAACTTCTATGGGCTTCGTTATGCGTTGATGGCGACGCTGCGGTATCTATTGAACAGCATTTGAGTAAGACGAGGCTACATGCGCACCTGACGAGGCGGCAATTTGCGATTGTTTCCCTCGTGCCGGAGAAAAACTGCATCCGTCATGGTTCGACGCAGATGCTAAGCGAGCCCTCAAACAGAAGCAGGCTGCTTTGGAGTTGGAGCGTCATCCTAATGACGTATTGTTAACGCTGATCTTGTACGAAAACGAATGGATTTCAAGTGTTGGGAGTTCTAGCTATGCGGTATTTCTAAGAAGTTTTGTCGACGATTTTGTAACAATTCCGAAGGGTTTCTGAAGCTTTCATAAGTGTTCTAAACAGACGAGGGGATTTCGGCTTTGGCGTATAACCGTATGCAAATATCGGACGACGTAGGCAGAGTGAACGTAACCAAATATGCAGGTACGGCAAAATTATCCGACCCAGCTGTCATTAACCCTCACCTTGCCGGTGGGATGGGGTGGCGGTGGGTGTTCTCGAGATTTATTTCATCAAGTTTTTCGTGATAGTGGCCGATTGAGTAGTGCAGAGACAGGGCATTATAAATTGTTTCTTATACATCTGTTCTGCAAGTGTGTAAAAATATCAGGTTACCGTCATCAAAGGTCATGGACCTGGGACTGGTCAAAGTGAGAAATGTTCCAGAATGTTCGAAGTGTCGTCATTCGGAGTAAGTGCAAGAAGTAAGACCAAATGTAGATCATGCTCTCTTATCAACCTCTTATCTGGAAATGCTATTTAAATTCAAGTTCACTGGCCAGAGGTTAGACCAATTTCCTTTTTTGTACAGGATTGTGTGGGTAAATTTGATTTGAACGATATTTTTTTTCACGCATAAAATGATGCATGTAACAAGCATTCTGGGTTAAATCGCTTGGCCGAAGGTCAACGACGTAAGGTCAGGTCACTTTCATTTTAATTTTGCACAATGCCATCTGATACAGAATGTTGCCGTTCCCCTCCAAATGTCATTAAAGTTCTGCACACCAGTAGTTTATTTGTGACCATGAAGACAAACCAGCCGACAGCCATAATTGGTCACAGAAGTTGGTTCCCACCCGCAGCTGCTGTTTACATGGCCGTGCGGGCCTCACTTAGGGTAAGACGAGACAAAAGAGTCGAAAGTCCCGTGCCCGACAAAGCTACAGAAAAGGTTGAATAGCGATCGATCACAGAGAAAGCCACAAACATGTTCGATGCCTACAAGCACGTCTGGCACACACTTAAACTATGCAATTAAAGCCAAATCAGATTGTCCTGCACTTGACCATGCTACACCATTCTTACACTTTTCGACAGGACTAGCTCCACGCGGATCCATGAACTTCACCATCCGTTCATAAAACAAATGTACGCCTGACTTTTCATGCGGCCCATTCCGTCCCCGATGTCACGTGCGTGTTTCTTGCACGGAAGCACCGCCTCCGCTCTGGAACAGGCTCCGTGTCCGCCGTGGCTTCCGGCGCAGCCACAAAAGCCGCGTCGCTGGTCTGGGACCACCCCGTCACCACGACGCGTCGGCGACGGGCGCCGTCGGCGAGGCAGCGACGACGGTGAGGTCAGCGTCGTCACGTTGCTCACGTGTGTAAGACATATGGCGACAACTCAAGAGGCGGTCACCGTGCTCAATCACGGCAAACAGCGAGAGCGGACGACGCGCCGCTCTCGAGAGCAGACGAATGGCACCGGGTCTGGGCGCGTGCTGAATTTTGCGTGCCGATTTTCCCTGCGGGAAGTCTGGCCACCCGCCTTCAGCTGCTTGAGTTGAATGCTGAGTGCGGGCGGCGGACTGTGCACGAGGAGCTGCTTGCTGGCGTTGCTGAAGACGGTGTCGGACGAGGTGGACGCAGCCGGGTCGCCGGCGGAATGCTGTTTGTCGCGTGTATGTCGTCGCAGCCCCCGGTAATCAGTGCGCGCCACAGCCACCCCTCGCGGCCGAGCGTCGGCCAGGTCGTGTGTCGGTGTGTTTGGCCAGCCTGCCACCGCGTGGTGATGTCGGCCGTGGTGATGTTCGGCCACACCGTCGCGGCGTTCGTGGCAACTGCCACCGAGTCGCACCGGCCTGAGCGCCACACACGTAATCCACAGGATCGGTACGCGGCCGCGACTTTCCGGGCAAAGTCGGCGTCCCACCGGCTGGTGAAACCGCGCCTTCGTGCGACGCGGCCGCCCTCACAGACGGATTGGAGGCAGTCTCTCCGGGTGACTCTGAGGTCGGCAGCAGTGGCGGTCGCCGGGTGTCGTGACGACATCTCCACTGCTGGCGACCCGAGCACTAACGGCTGCGTTGGTAGTCTCCTCTGGCTGGACTGTGCGGGACGAACGTTCCTTTTCACCTCTACCCACGGCGTCGACGTACACGCCAGGCAGGTGTCGCTACCGTGCAGACTATGCTCGGCATTATATGAGCATCATATTATATAGGTAGGGAGAGGCCAGGGAATGATTAGAATCGGTGCGAGCGAGACATCCACGTCTGACACACGTGATATACCTCATTATTCTTCATTTTGCACTGCTAACCAGAAAAGATGTTATTATGTCGATTCGCAAGCACCAATGATTCGCCATGACCTGAAAATGCCGGAGGGCATAACTCTTGACTTTAGTTCTGATGAGTTCAAGAGAGGTATTTTCGAAATTAACGCCGTAAAGTTACCCTGAACATCAATTGCAGTCGCATGCTAAGAGGTGAGGACGTTATGGGCGGGTAATTTGTCCTGGATCGCCCCAATACTCACACGATTGGCACACAAGCATCTTGGTCATATTGCAGGCGCACACATGCTATCAATTATTAATATTTCGATCACCGACACGAAGCACCACTCCTGACGTCCACCCCCCAGCCCATCCCTTCCATCGCCAGCAATGCGATTCACGGGCCACCACGGTTCAGCAAGAGATGTACTTAACTTTATGTGAAGCGGTAACGCACTAAGCTTATCTGCACTCTCTCAGCCAGTGCCTGATAGTCTGAAGAGTGTCCAATAGCTCCACGCTTGCAGTTCGAAAGCAAGTGATTGTGTTGCTTGGAATGATGAGCTCTGTTGCATTCCGGAGTTGTACCCCTGTGTCATGCGCACCAGTTTCTATAATCAAGTGTGATATATAGTCTGGAACGTGCCGGCCCGAGCGCATTATTTTAGTGGCTAAGAACAGCTGGTGTATTTTACGGCCGTTTTGTTCGGAAATACGAGAAGGTCTGAGAAGTGGCGGTGTGACAAACATTAACGGGAGGTCTACGAAGGTCTGATGACCTGTCTGACAAACACCAGCTGCAGGTCTGATAAGGTCTGATGACCTGTCTGACAATCACCAGCTGCAGGTCTGATAAGGTCTGATGACCTGTCTGACAAACACAAGCTGCAGGTCTGATAAGGTTTGATGACCTGCCTGGCAAACACCAGCTGCAGGTCTGATAAGGTCTGATGACCTGTCTGACAAACACCAGCTACAGGTCTGATAAGGTCTGATGACCTGTCTGAAAACACCAACTGCAGGTCTGATGTCTGATGACCTGTCTGACAATCACCAGCTGCAGGTCTGATAAGGTCTGATGACCTGTCTGACAAACACCAACTGCAGGTCTGATAAGGTCTGATGACCTGTCTGACAAACACCAACAGCAGGTCTGATAAGGACTGATGACCTGTCTGACAAACACCAGCTGCAGGTCTGATAAGGTCGGATGACCTGTCTGACAAACACCAGCTGCAGGTCTGATAAGGTCTGATGACCTGTCTGACAAACACCAGCTGCAGGTCTGATAAGGTCTGATGACCTGTCTGACATACACCAGCTGCAGGTCTGATAAGGTCTGATGACCTGTCTGGCAAACACCAGCTGCAGGTCTGATAAGGTCTGATGACCTGTCTGGCAAACACCAGCTGCAGGTCTGATAAGGTCTGATGACCTGTCTGGCAAACACCAGCAGCAGGCCGTAGTGGTCACGTGCTCCTGATGACCCACTCCGAGTCCGACACCCTACCCCGCCGTTGACAATGATGTGGGCAGGGGCGATCCGTGGCACTCAAATGAGGTGAGGTAGAAAAAATCGCCGGATTTCTACCAGCATTTTTAATAAAAACCCATTATTATTTTATATTAGCATGGGTATGCACAACTTAATTTGGTGCTGCGAAGTGCCAAACCTATCACCATCGTTCTGAATTCAGTGGATTTCAACCCTGTGCCTCGTGTTCAGATGCTTCAGAAATTTCCGGGAAGTTTTCATAAATAAAATGGCGGTAAATAAAATCATATATTCATATATCATTGAGGTTCTCATATGTTTCCATTTCATAACCCGAAATGGGTTATGAAATACATATATAAATATACATATATAATATGTATATATATAAATATATATATGTACATGTATACAATTATTCATTATTTGGGTGCAAAATACATGAAGTTAATGGCAAATCTCACATCGATGGAGTGCATGCTCCATGGTTCCCCATCTTAAAAGTCTAAATTATTGGTGGACAGAGCCAACATTGAGGGGCGCTTGCCCTAAAAAAAAAATATGCAAGAAGAACACCCCTGGTCTAGACGTATATTAATGAAAAATGGAAAGCAATCCTGAAAACCAGCTGCAGGTTCCCTATCTGCATATAGGTGATAAGACCGTGCTATTTCAACCGGCATAGGTACCTCCGCCGGTAGCCTAAATATAATGTTGGCGCCATTTCCTGGGCGGATGAGTACCACCTTCCCATGGGGGCACATGCCCCCAGTACCCCACTCTTGTTTACACCCCTGCACCGAGTGGGGAGGAATTATGTTGCAACAGTTATCTCTTACTTGCTCCTACCCCTCCTTCCCGGCCGTGATCTTCAGTTGGCCTGTCTCATTATACTGTTACTGCCCGTGGCACCGCGCGATTTCTGCGGCGTTTGACATTAATTCCGTCAGTGTGGGTCCAAGCGAAAAAATGATAGTGTTGTGGGAAAATACGGTCCATATTCTTAGACAAGATTCCTCAAGCATTCGAATGAACCCGATTTTGTACCATTTCGATGGTATTTAAGATCGGAAATGTCGTGCGGAAAACACGGAAGTTTCGCTGGATCGCCTACGGGACTGAGCAATTGTCCAGCCCATGTGACGTCACCGATTGCCAAACAATATTTGAGAGCTCCGACCTACTCTGCGCTTGTTATGAAACTAAAACGCGCTATATGGCGATACGTGCGAGAGGCTAGCCTCAGCCGACCGGTGATAGAGCTGTTTAAAAGCTAAGATGCAATTCCTGTAAATGTAAATGAACTTCAATTTTCACCATAATTATGAGTCACCAATGCATATTTGTTTCAAGTTTTTCAAATGTACTATTTTCCAGTAGATGAAAGCATCATTTTATGAAAATAACATACAAAAATACTTCCCAGCTCTACTCAGCCTTAGTGCCTTACATGGGCCGACCGCCCCTGGTCGTGGTGTTCATGTCCTGTGTGTTGATGGTGTACCCCGAATCTAACACCCCACCCCCGCCGTCAAATCCATGCCGTGGTGTGCACGCGCCTCCGTGGTGTACACCCAACCGTCAAATCCATGCCGTGGTGTTCACGTGCCGCTGATAATGTACATCCCGCCGTCAATCCATGCCGTGGCGTTCACGTGCCGCTGATAATGTACATCCCGCCGTCAATCCATGCCGTAGTGTTCACGTGCCGCTGATAATGTACATCCCGCCGTCAATCCATGCCGTGATGTTCACGCGTCGCTGATAATGTACATCCCGCCGTCAATCCATGCCGTGGCGTTCACGTGCCGCTGATAATGTACATCCCGCCGTCAATCCATGCCGTAGTGTTCACGTGCCGCTGATAATGTACATCCCGCCGTCAATCCATGCCGTGGCGTTCACGCGCCGCAGCGACGGCGTACACCGGCGGCCGGGCGGCCGTCGACGACACGCGTGCCGGGTCGGGTCGTCGTTGTCGACGCCGGGTCGATGCCAGTCGGCGCGATAACCGGCCGCCGCCAGCCAACAGACGGCTGTCGGTAACGCGAAGGGTGTTGGACGCGCCCGCGTGCGCCGCCCAGCTGGCGCCAGACCGACCTGCCCACCTGGCTGCGCACGGGCCCACGACGAATCGCGGCGGTGAACTTTGCGGATGAAGAGAAACTGCGGGTGCTCAAGCACAGGCCGAAGCGACCCACTGGGGCCCCATTTTACACCATCGCATCTCGGAGTTTGTTCGTGCCATGGCACTGAGAAGTTCGTACCTCTGGTTGCATACTAAGCAGAGCGTTGCACCTAACAGCCTGCTTATGAGATGTGTGCTCCGAAATTCTGAAGCAACCTGACGGTAGCAGGAAGTAAGAACTGCAATGCATGTAATTTTAAGTCATATTTTTTTTTATAAAGTCGAGAGCGGCACTTCACGACAAAATATGAAAGTACAGTGACCTTGACCTACTTCAAAGAAGGATTTGTTTACCAGATTTTAAGCCACTGTATTTGGTTGAGTCTTATTGATCTATCTAGTAATTATGTCTCCTCATAATTGGCATTCAAGTGGCAAAGCCCATTTTCGTGATGACCATGCTTGCATTTTCTGTAACACAGCGTATTATGATAAATTATACCACTGCAACTGCAATATCTGATGATTGCATGATTTTACGCTATGCAATTATAATTTCAGTGAACATGAAGTGGTTTTCTGACCATGCCCATTGCGGTTTATTTGTTAATAATACTACAGGCGAAGAACTTTGTTAACTTGGCTTGTCAACTTGAAGGAAACAAGGCAATAGCCCCAAAGCATGGAAGATTCACGAAGAAGCTAATACAAGCTGAAATAGCTGTAGGCCTCCGTCGGGGTATTAGGCATACCGTGGGGATATAAGGCACACCGTGCTGTAGTATGTTATCCGAGACCCGCAATCAGTGTCCAGCAGTCTGGTAAAGACCAGAAAAACAACACGTTAAGCTGCCGACAACAGCCGACAAAAGAAACTCTGCTACGGAAAATACAGGGGTATTAGCACACATTTCAGGAAGGCATGAATATTTTTACTTGGCTAAAAATACGATTACTCGTGTCCATAGACACCATTGCAGATTACTCCTTTATCTTATCCCCTACATTCGCGAATGGTTTAATAGGGATGCTGTTCATGATGAGGATGATGCCCGTATTTTTGCGCATATTTCACACTTCCATACTTCCTCAATATGAGTCGTGAGTACCAGTGAGGTAAATCGGAGCAAGATCTCGGGACAGGGAAGGGGTAGCAACATGCTTGACCGGCAATGCCGACCACACTGCATCCTGCACATTGGTGGTTTTTTCTTAGCTGGCGTCACACCAGTTCAACGAAAAGGAACTGGTTTCGAGTCATCACAGCTATCGCTGAGCTGTATTTTTGGCCTGACCACAGCTGCTGTGGCAGCTATTGTCAGGCCACTGGGACGACTGCGCCTATCCAACTTCAACGGTCCATTATCAGTCCTCGACAAACCTGTCTAGCTTTCAGAGACATCCTGCAGCTCCGAGACAGGCCTCACAATTTCTAACAAACGTCGCCGGTTCTCGGAACTCTCCCTAGCTCTTAGGCCTCAAGAACATCGCAATGCAGTCCGCTGTAGCTCTCAGGGGCCCTTCCCGGTCCTCGATAGCCTTTCGGGCTATAAAAGAAATTCCAGCTCTGAAATCGGCCCCCTGTGTTCCGTATAACCATCGGAAGCACTACGGGGCTCTCTTTAGATCCCAGCGGGCTCTGTTCTTCTCATCCGGGCCCCTTCCAGGCTGCTTGGGCATCCCAGCCCAGACCAGTCCTCTCTTGAGCTCAGTGGTCGTTTTCAATCGCCAGGGGGCCTCCCCAGCTGTTAAGGCCCTTCCCAGTTCTAAACAGTCCTAGCTTCAAGGGCTTTCTAGTTCGCAGGAGGGCTTTTGCATTTTTCACAACCATTGCTAGCCTTAGGGACTTCGCTCAGCTCTCAGTGGGCTCCGCTAGCCATCAGTGGTCTTCACATGTTGCCAGGGTCCTCCCCAGTTCTCAGCAGCTTTTTTTGTTTCATGCACAATCTATGCTCTGGGGTTGGTCCCCAGCATTCCTCACAGTAATCGCCAGCCCACGGGAACCTGCTTGGCTCACAAGGGACCTTGTTCATCTATTAGGGGTCGGCTCGGTTGGTTCAGTACCTATCCGGCCGAGAGTGAGCCGACTACTAGCACTCAAATTAGATAGCGGATATCCGTTCTACATGCGAAGTGAACGGAGATCGCTAATTTGATCTCGCGACACGTTCACATATGTCACGGCTAACATGGTGGCCCGATTGCATGGAAATTGGATTCCAAAGATAGTCAACGCTCGTGGATTTCGGATGGCGGCAATCACAGCTGGCAGGCTGCCACCTGAGACGAGCCACGCCTCGATACGTCTACTGGGAGCACAGATAGCTTGGTAGTCAGGCTGGGCGTCCCGCCGCCTGAACATCCTGCATAGTGTTTCCCGCCGCACCTGGGCACCATTGCCGTTGCAAATAGTTTGGCAGTCAGGTTGAGCGTCTTGGTGCACAAATATCGTGCATAGGTCTGTTTCTCACCACACCTGGACCCATGCATGATATTCAGGTGCCACGACGCCCAGCTTGACTGCTAAGCTAATTGTGACGCAGATTATACAATGGGAAGGTTTCTTCTCCAACTTGAAAATACAACGTTAGCCTTCTGAGATATTTGGAACAAATGTAAGCACATGCCATGTGCTTAAAGCACACCACACGGGGCAATGCAACTCGAAAATACATATGGCCCATGAGTTGTGTGTGTATTGCTAGGATTCCACGTCTCCAGCAAATGTACCTCTAGTTTCAGCCTTTGGCGATCCACTGAAGAAGCGAAGGTCGGTAGACTTACAGACTTGTATCAAACACATAGTGTAGTGGAGCTAGAGAAAATAAGATACGCTGAATGCAGTGCATTTATTGTATAATAATCAGAGGCGTGCAATTAGCTGATATCATGCACGCAAGTAAACATATTGCTTGTCCAGCATGACCATGTCTGACTGCCTATGACGACACACCCAGTGTCCCTCCCCTACCACCCTGCCCACCCAGTGTCCGTCCCCTACCACCCTGCCCACCCAGTGTCCGTCCCCTACCACCCTGCACACCCAGTGTCCGTCCCCTACCACCCTACCCACCCAGTGTCCGTCCCCTACCGCCCTGCACACCCAGTGTCCGTCCCCTACCACCCTGCCCACCCAGTGTCCGTCCCCTACCACTCTGCCGATGACGGACACACCCGGTATAGATCCTCTGTCGATGACGACTCATCCGGTGTCCGTCCTCTACCACCCTGCCCACCTAGTGTCCATCCTCTACCACCCTGCCCACCCAGTGTCCGTCCTCTACCACCCTGCCCACCCAGTGTCCGTCCCCTACCACCCTGTCCACCTAGTGTTCGTCCCCTACCACCCTTCCCACCCACTGTCCGTCCCCTACCACCCTTCCCACCCAGTGTCCGTCCCCTGCCACCCTGGCCTACCCAGTGTCCGTCCCCTACCACCCTGCCCACCCAGTGTGCGTCCTCTACCACCCTGCCCACCCAGTATCCGTCCTCTACCACCATGCCCACCCAGTGTCCGTCCTCTACCACCCTGCAGATGACACATCCAGTGTCCGTTCTCCAACGCCCTGCCGATGGCGATCAGTCAATGTCACGTTCTCTTTTCTTTATAATTCAGCTAGAGCCTGTGCTATATAGATCGATCTGTCTCGATCCTCTGTTGGGAACCCGTGGTATATCCCAAGTGATGACGCAGAGCAGCGATACTATCATGCGATGCTTCCACATGCCGCGGGCGGCAATACGCACTACGTAGTGCAACGTACTTTTCTTGATATCAGCGGCAGCAGTGATATGCTCATAAAGAATGGAGGAAAAATGGTGGCCTTGATTGACGAGCCGCGGAGATGGAGCACCTCTTTGGCTGACGATTAAGCGCACGCGGGCCACCGCTGATGTGTCCATTGGGGTGTATTGGACCGGATGCGAGCTGTACCAACACGCGGGCCACCGTTGTTGTGTCCATTGGGGTGTATTGGACCGGATGCGAGCTGTACCAACACGCGGGCCACCGTTGATGTGTCCATTGGTGTGTATTGGACCGGATGCGAGCTGTACCAACACGCGGGCCACCGCTGATGTGTCCATTGGGGTGTATTGGACCGGATGCGAGCTGTACCAACACGCGGGCCACCGTTTATGTGTCCATTGGTGTGTATTGGACCGGATGCGAGCTGTACCAACACGCGGGCCACCGTTGATGTGTCCATTGGTGTGTATTGGACCGGATGCGAGCTGTACCAACACGCGGTCACCGCAGTATTGCTGGAGTGAAGATAGTCGTGTGCTTGTTACAATGGTTGGCTATTTGAAAGCGCCAAAGCTGTAACCACACAATCCATTAATAGCTGCAGGCAGATATGTTCATTCTATTATCAAAGAAAATTTGTGTGTCCTGAAAGGCGCCCTTGCGCAAGGAATGAAGATAACTAGTGAAGATTGGAATAAATAAAGTACTTGGAAGAACTCTTCACCAAGAAATTGGTGAAGATACCCAGCAATCCTAGTCTGGAATAAAAAGCATATGGTATTCCACGATGTTTGCACGACATTCCAGTAATCTCTCTTAGAAGCATAGCGGTATACCAGTCAGAATGCCCTAAGCTTGGCCTTCCTGCATCAATAATTATCAAAACTAGTCGAATGGAGACATAGTTTGACCAGTGATCAAATTTGTCGTATCCCGTGTCATGTCTACCCAGTGGGGTGATTAATAATGACGACCGCGGCGCGTGACTCATTGACTAATACCCTGCTCACATATGCATCACTGGAATGTCGTGCACATTTGCGAACCCCCGCGGCTAGCATTTGCGAACCCCCGCGGCTATGCATGCATTGACGGCGCCGCGCTGCGAGGCACGCCAGCGCCAAATCCCATTATCACGGTGATCACCATTACAGTTCGCCGTGCGACGCAATAAAGTGCGAGGAGGATCGCGAAGTCGGGGTCCAATTTGCATAAAGACGGAGCTCTCATCCAGCCTGAGGGCATTCACGCTGGGCTAGCGGATCCTCCCCAGCCCATGGGTATCGTTGATGACAATGATGCTAAACAATTATTAGGCACCGTACTGGAACAATGTTTGATTTTACCGCGTGCACAAGAGATGTCTGCATGCATTGGTTTGCATTTTGGACCCGACTAGGAAAGTGTGGTCTGCACGCAGACCTAATTTTCATGCAGATCCTACCATTTGGATTCGTGATGCTAAACCAAACCAAGCAACCCGAAAGGAATGACAAAGTGAACCCGTTTGATGTTGCATGTACATATAAAAGAAAAACCAACTAAGAAAGTGTGCTTTTAGTCCAGAAGCAATGGTCGTCAAGCAATCCTTCATCCGCACAACTAAGGCACCATGGCTGAAGGGGCTAATCTAATTTTTCGGACTGCACCTGAAATTGAAGTTTCAGGATTTCGACAGTTATTTCCTGGCGAGGGACCGGATTTCGACAGTTATTTCCTGGCGAGGAAGTCCTTTCAAATTTATTCTTTGTCAAAATATGAGAAGGTTTATATCTCTTTCGTTATCGGCCGATGGTTTATATGCTTCCATTGACGGCTCCATCGGCCAAATCCTGGGTGTGTGTGAGGTGGGGTGGGGGTGAGGTGTGGGGGGTGAAAGCATGGGTGTAGGAACCAGGAAATTACTGATATGGAAGAAATGGCTCAAATGGTCAGTCAATCTTTCCTGTTAATCCTTATCAATACCATATTTCAAGGGAAAGTAATTCTATGGAGCATGTGGTATGTTAGCCATGGATAAATCGAATAGAAGCTTGTGTACCTGCCCTATTGGTTCCTACACTCATGGACGAGATGCATTTTTGTTGGATCTTTCCATGCGTCGGCATGGGTGTAATGTTAGTTTTTAATAGACGTGTGTGATGCGTGTCCCCTACGCTCCGGACTGCGGAGCAACCCGTGCAAGTTTCTGCGGTCAGGAGCGCAACCGTCGTGTGACGCAGAAGGTATGTAAATTTCGCTCACCAATACGTTTATTGGTTGGTTCACGACACACTTTATGCACATTCACAGCTAATGGCGCCGCCCACACTGTTGCGCCGGTGGGCCGCGGGATTGGGAAATGTCCTGAGTGGCGCTAAAGTCGAACCCGGGACTTTTGGTACCCATAGCCCGACACCTTAACCACTCAGCCATCCCCGCCTCTCGCTCACCAATACGATGGCTCCCCCAAAAGAGTCATATGACATGCTTCCCATGAACACGAAACAAACATTGAACTGTCTCAGAGCGTAGTCTGATTGTGAATCCATGAATCATCTTCTATCGTATATCCCGCGGACAGCCAAATATCTATCGTTTTGACAGGTGCGCACCATGGGACTGAAATACGACAGCAATCGATCAAGGGCAGTCACGTTTTAGTCTATATTCCCCACCGTGATGTGCCATATATGTATGCCAATTTCGAAATGGGCTCGGAGGCGAGATGACCTTTTTGATGGTCAAAGCTGTCCCGGAAAGCATTTGGATCTGGTATACGTCCATAGCCCCAATGGTTAAGCTTTAACCTGACGTAATGGCTACCTGTGCGCCACAAGCGATTTTGAAGCTGGTCGGTCGTCGTGCTCCCAAAGGAAAATTAAAAGTGGGAATATTGAATCGTATTTTGATGTTTTTGAATGTGGTTTGAGCGATCCACATGTCCAGAGCACACATATCATGTCACACAATTATTTGCGCATCCGATGGAGTCAGCTACGTGCATTCAAACATTACGTGTATTCATGCATTCTAACAAAAGAGGTATATTCTGCATTCCCTTCACATCTCGATAGCCAATGGGCCAATTTTGAGGGGTACGTTTTTGATATGGCAATCTTAGAACAAAAACCATTTTCTCATGTTGACCAGTCAACACAAATACAAAGTTTGAACACCTCTTGAATATCGAGGGAGATTAATCTGAACCTTAAGTGTATACCACCATCATATTTACTCAAGCATGCGTCGTCCAAGGTGGTCTCCCCATCGCCGTCGCTGTTGCCGTGCTGGCGTGACGAATAGAGAAACAATATCACGCTTAGTAAAGGCCGTACACAAATAGCTGTAACCCTCATTCACCCAGTCCTTCTCCCCGTGAAATGGTGCAATGCCGCCGCCGTCAACCGTGAGCGAGTTGTGGTAAATACCCTACCAGAAAGCCCACTTTGCACGACCAGTGGAAGATGAACATATAGCAGGAAGATGGCGGCGATAATAAAACACCATCCACTCTTGGAACACCTTGAGCGTAGTAGGCAAGGGATTCTTCGTAGCTTGTTTTGGGGCTTTTTCCGGCAGCGTAGAGAAACCGGAATCATGCTACAAGTGGCCGACCGATCCCGATGCCAGAATACTTGTTGCGCCTCCTCGCTATCGGTTTCATCGCTGTCAGCGCTTTGGCGGGGTGCCACCTACGTGAGGCGTAGCGATGACATGAAGGGCCTGCTATGTTTCCCACTCGAATTCACCCCGGAGATCAAGACCTGACCCTCTGTCATGGCCGCAGCGTGCTGCGGAAAATCTGCACGGGAGGAGCTAGTGCGGACGAGCATGTCCGTAGAGCCAGGTGCCGATAATTCGCCGGAACTTCGGCCGATCGAAGAACTTCTGGACGGTACTCAAGGACGAGATCAACAGAGTTGGCTATGGTGCGGGGAATCCAGCTCAACTGGAGCGTCCCCGCAAAGTTGAGGACCTCCAACACCGAGGTGGTCCAAAGTTTGACGGAGCACGTGGAGACAAACGTGTGCAGTGTGGCTGACTACGGAGTTTGGAGGCGTCATGTGTGCCGATCTACGGACGGTACCGTGACGATTTGGACACTAGATGAAGTGTTGTTATTGCAGTGTACGTGGTAACACATCCATTTTTTTCAGATTTGCATCGTCCTTTACTTTTCCATTTCTGAATTTGGAGTGCATACACAGTGTGAACAGTGTCCGGGTTTGACGGAGATCTGACCTCGGCTGCGGTTGACTTAACTAAGCTCAAGCATAATGCTTTGTCAAGGTCGTACACCGTCAGAAGGTGAACCACCTAACTGCCTGCATTCGTGTGGTTTATCCCCAGGGGTGTACCAGGGCTGGAGATCTTTCACGATGCCAGGGCGCTCCCCCACGTGCATGCGGTGCATCCTCAGGTGTGTGTGCGTCAGGGCTGGAGATTTCGTCTGATAAACGATGATGCTTTTTGCGTGTTCCCGAAACTATGTCATTTCTTGCCAGGCTGGCATATTTAGAACCGTCGGTACAAACAAAATGAATATGGCGACAACGAGAACGGAACTGGTGAATTGAACGCTCGGAATATTCTGAATAAAACTGATTTTGGTGTAGTAGGCAGAAATCATGTACCGTTCGGCCACCTGCCACGGTGATGTAGCTGGCTGAGGAAGAACGGTAATGTGTGAAATTGTATAATGACGTTGTGTAGAAACTTTCTTGACTCGTGAAGTTATGGCAGGCCAGTCGTTTTCCAGCTGGACCTAAATACCACGCGCACGTCCTGGGGCAGATATCTGTCCCCTCCGTTTCTTCCTCACTTGCCACCAAACTAATCGGATTAGCAAGGTCAAACCTCGTATAGCTGTTCATTTGTCTTGTCCGCATATCCTCATACATTTTTAATCCTGGGTCATCTCAGGTCCTGTCACCAGGTCAGGCGAAGTGACCCGACTACACTCGGAGTTCTAGGTGGTATAACGTCCACAATAATTGGGCGATTAATTTCAACCTTACAACATGTCATGATCTTATCAGGGACCATAATATGTATATCGGATTTTGTTCGTAGCATTGACCTTAGGCCAGGTCGCGGCCATGGCTTCCCCATTATGGGATATGGTAAAATATACAAATGTTTCTTGGTAACATATTTGCGCTCGGAATGATCTCACAACGGTTGTGGCGTGTAGATGGAAGCTATGCTCAATGCTACCGCTGACATTTTTGCTCAGTGACCTCACCAAGGTCTCTGAGGTCACCTGAGATCACTACACATTTCTGCGCATTATATCGCACTGGATTGAGCTAGAAGGCTGAAATTACCGTCATTGTGCTTGTATCGCCAAGACGTGTCGATTGATATACTACACGACCTCCATAGGTGACGTCATAACCTTGACCTGAGGTCATGACTTCATGGCCTTGACCTGAGTCTCGGTTGACCTGACCTTAAATCACACCGCCTATTGTCGGTAGCACATTTCAAGGAGTGTCGAATAGCGTTCGCCGTTTGTTCCTATCTGTAACAGGTCTTGATATATGTGTCGATGTCTGAGTCCCACCTGATCTGGTCGAATTTGACCTATGATAGCCCAGTGACCTGAATTTTGACCTGAGCGAAAGAAAAGGCCGAAGCACTTTCGATAGCGCTCGACACGAGCTATTCAACGCCGTTTTCTGTTTGTCGCTAGCTAGCATAGTTCTCAAGATCTTAGTGGGTGCAGACATCTGCCCCCCCGGACATGCGAAGTTGGCGCGGACCTCTGAACGTGCGAGTGATGATCGTGATGTTCATTTGGGACAGCTTGTCAGGGCGCGTGTGTGGGGAGGTGTCCTTGAAGTTGAATTTTGGAGGCGCGCTGGTGCGTATATTGCAAGCAATCCTGGGTGTTGTTTTATATACTTCTGAGGAGGCAAGGGTCCCTCAATGTTGGTCTAATGGCGGAATTCCTGCTTGTGGTACTAAATAATTGATATATGTGGTCATTGCATCGAGAAGGATACGGATGCGTATATTTTGTACGGTGCCCCAAATTTTCAAGGCGAAGAAACTGGCACCAGCGTAAACTAAGGAGCCATATTCTATGACTGGAAGAGGTAGGGATTCGTACAGTTGTAAAAGCGTATAGCGTTCGGCTCCGAGTGATCAAGAAGTAATTGGTAAAGCGAAATAAATTGAGTCGGTGAAAACATTTATCTAGACATGTTCGATGTGTTTATGTATACACGTAATGTGTTCATGTGCTGAAGCCTAGGATAAAAAATAACACCAATAAATATAACGAATTTACAGAACGCCGGTCATTGTCTCAAACGTGAAGCGGGTGCTTTGGGATCCCGGCACGTACACGATTTGCTAAATATCATGGTTGCAGATTTTGGTGCTGAAGATTGAAAACGGTATTTGATGGACCATTGGTATTCTCGTTCCTGTGCATTTTACCGTCTAAGTAAGCAATGCCCATAGTTTTATATCAGCAGCATTTTGTGCTCTCGTTTGCAAAAATTATTGTAATAAATCCGGATGTGTATCGTTGAAAATATCGTTAAGGATGATGTTGCATATAATAAGTGGTATATATAAATAGTTGTATTTTCAATGCTGTTTTTGCCACAAATAGTTGGCTTTCAACTAAAAGTGACTCACAAATGGCTGACCGGAACAGGAGGTGATGATGACGAGAACTACATGAACACCTATGAAATAAGGAACTAACAGTCCTTAGATACCGAGGAGATTAAGTTTGGGGATTAATGCGGTCTTGTATGCAATACCATAAGATTTCATAATGTATAAAAATGCTGCGACGGTGTGTTCGTGTTTTTATAACCAAGGCGGATCTCTGTTTCTGATCGAATGAGTGTATCTACTGTGCTATGTCTTTGACGAAAACCATATTGAATTGGAGATCAAACAGATCAAACAGGTCAAAAGTTGTTGGGATCGATCTGATATTTTCCGTATTTTGGTATGGAAATGATGAGAACTACTGTCCAAGACTTCGGAAACACATGAGTGGACCACAATGACCTAAGGGTGCCTAAACATCGGAAAAATAATAATAAACGTTTTCGTGCTTATAGAAGTATTACTGGTGGGGAGATAGCAGTCTCAAGTGCAGACGGCAGAAAACGTGAGTTGCATGGTTCAATATTATCGGAATCGAAGTAGGCGACATTGATAAAAATTTGTGTTGTGCTTTTTCTAAGAAGCTAACTTTTTGCTCGTTACGAAAGCTATAGTGGGCCATGCTATCAGCTATGTCGTTTTCTATTGCTTAAGGATCTGCAATGGTGACATTTTGTATTTTGTGAGCTGGGAGTGATTTAAAGGGACAGCGGTCGGACAAGTGACGGATTAACTGTCAGCTATTTTTGCTTAACGGTGTGCTAAAGTGATTTGTTGTATATTTGATGCCCATGAATGTCGCCGAGCATGAAGAATGATGCGGGTGATTTCGGGCTCATTCATGGTTAGGGGAAAATATATTTTGTTGGTCGGGATGACATAATTATTTCCTGAATGCTCATTTTCTTGTTGCAATGACTCGGGCAACGTGTTAAGCCTATGGACAATAAAGATTGCAAAATGCCGCCCCGGTAGCTCAGTTTGTTAGAGCGCTGGCCTGCACTGATCTCCCCTGTACTGTCAACACAGTGTTCGAGTCGCTTCGCGTGCTCGCATTTAGCCCCCGGCCGGGAGTGTCAGTTGGCAGCTGGCCCGATAAGGCCGGGACGAGCTACAGGGCGGCCGTGTCGGTGTATTGGCGGCACGTTAAACTTTCGGTCTAAATTATGTCGTTGAGCTGGAGTTCATGGATCGGGTGGTGGGGCCAGGGTTCACGCAACAAGCTCTGCTTAGCAATATAACCCTGGTTCCTCAAGCCATCCCAGCAACAATTCGGATCAAATTTATTTTATTAAAAATAACAATTATGAAACGATCACTAATAACAGCTAACAAAAGCAAGGAAAACTCAATACTCGTTCCACATTGGTTAAAGGAGAGCATTAGACCTTTAACCAAGGACTAATGCTCTCCTTATTAGTCCTTCCTATCAGACCCGGGGGCTTCACCGAATATTGAAAACATGCCCCCAGAAATCGTTGCTTGGAGCTGCTCCTGGGCAACCCAAAATTTTGGAAGAAACGGCAATATGTGCGCGATGGATATCAAGGAAAAGTAGCAAAGCTTCAAAAACCTATCTCTAGTGGCTAGACGACAGCGTTAGTAGGGAAAACAAGGGGGTGATTGGGACTTCCCTCGACTGAGATAGGGGACAAATCGTACGACGTGTGTGGCGGAGGGTAACAATGACGTCGGCGCCTAACCCAAAGCTATGGGTACCAAAGGTCCCGGGTTCGACTCTAGCGCCACTCAGGACATTTCCCAAACCCGCGGCCCACTGGCGAAACAGTGTGGGCGGCGCCATTAGCCGTGAATGTGCACAAAGTGTGTCGTGAACCAACCAATAAACAAACAAACGCGTCCAGCCCACGCTTGTGGAGCGGCTGAGCCCCCGGTAATGTCAGTGACCTTAGCCGGGGACCAGTGGTGTCTGCGGATCCATCACAGGTCGGCGCCACGGCAGCGGGCGAGGCTTTCAGTCCGCTGGCGGGTAGCCTCAGCGCAGAACTCTCAGTCGCTGGATATGATTGGTCAACGGCAAACGCCCTTCTTTGTCTCACGGCAAAGCACTATAAGAGCAAGAGCTCTTGCTGCTTGAAATACATGCTGCTAAGGTAGCGTTGATGTAAAATGCATTTGTTAGAGGTTATGCAATATACAGGTCGGAAAATGGCTCGAAATGCATAGTGCGTCACGTGTCACGGACGTGAAGTGCTCTATAGTCCTCACTTGCAGGAATGGTGCAAAATATAATAAAAATAGAAGGAAAATTCACGGAAGTACGGTTGCACGATACTTCATGTGAGATGGATTGTGCGAACCATGAATTTTGAGCAAAAACCGATTGTTTGTATCTATGTAAGATACGCCAAGGTTGCAGTGCTGTGTTCAAAATGAGTTGGATACAGTATGGTTAGTATTGCACATGTTTATCTTCATGCTATAACTGCGTACGTTAATGCTGAGAATTGCCCATACGTGATTCTAAATAATGTATCATGTGTTCATATGTGCTGATAAGTACAACACAGGCAGGGTTGGGCATCATTTTCCAAAAGAAATAGGTATGTATTCACCGCGGAAGTTCATTGCTCTGCTGTGGAAAAGTCGGCGACTGTGGTGGCCAATGTTGCCAGTTGCCATGCTCTACTTGCCAGTTGCCGGGACTCCGTATTGGCGTTTACCTGAGAACTGTTTTGCAGTTATTTATATATCTCAAAATGGCTACTGTAATCATTAGACACAGCAAAATATAGCACAAGCCTGCCTAGGCCATCCTATCTGACGCCTGCCTCCTGTAACTCCTTCAAACCTTGACTCGACTGCATCGCGCAGATACATTTCTCCATCTGATTCTGAGGAGGTCAAACATTTACGCCGGCCATTAGTTCGGTGGAGCGATTCATGTTCAGCATCAAATATCTGCGGTGTCAGAGGTCACGCAGCATCAGTCCAGAAGATGTTTCGAGGTGAAAGGAAATGGTGAGTGCTTTGGGAGGAATTGTTCGGATGGCAGAAGGTAAAGATCATGCCTAGAGAGTCTCTTTCTGGAAAAATGCATCTCAAAACACCATAGGAGAGGGCAGCTGAGATAAAATGTATTTGTCGTGCATACACGCACAGAGTAGACTCGATTGGGTTCTCCCTTAGTCGTGATAAATAGTATTTACGCGTGCTATCCGGATGCTCTAACCTTACTTGTCACCTTATAAGCTAACTTCGAAACAGAGGGGATAAAGCTAAACTATGAAATAGATAGCGCTTCCGCTCTTCCGACTCCAGACCTCACCTGTTACGCACGGGTGGAGCGCGAGGAACTCCTTCTTCATGCGGCGCGTGCTGCGGACAATGGCGACCTCGACGGGCGCCTCGATGGCCGAGAAGATGGCAGCGCCCACCACCAGGAACACCAGGTAGAGGATCACCAGGCAGCCGAGCCGGACGTTGCGCCGCTGCGGCTCCAGGCGGGGCAGCCGCAGGCCGGCCACGCGGTCCGCCAGGTCCGACACCATGACGTCACCGACACGGTCGCCGGGTCACCGGGTCACCGGGCCACGCCGGGTCACGGTCCGCTGCGAGCTACGCCCACCTCAGCAGAGTCGAGCAAGGCCGCCGTAGGGCTGCCGTCGGACCGCTGTCGGGCCGCTGTCTGGCCGCTGTCGGGCCGTTGTTGGGCTCCTGTCGGGCCGCTGTCGGGCCGTTGTTGGGCTCCTGTTGGGCCGTTGTCAGGCTGCCGTCGGACCGCTGTCGGGGCGTTGTTGGGCTCCTGTGGGGCCGTTGTCGGGCTGCCGTCGGGCCGCTGTCGGGCCTCTGTATGGTTGCTGATGAACTACGTCTGTCAGAGTGAGTGACTGTCCGTCACGTGCTGGAGCCTTTGCCGCATGTCTCCGCTCTGTCCACTAGGTCCTGCCCGCCTGATCAGGTCCGCCTGGCCCGGTCCGCCTGATCAGGTCCGCCTGGCCCGGTCCGCCTGGCCCGGTCCGCCTGATCAGGTCCTCCTGGTCCTGTCCGCCTGGTCAGGCCCTCCTGGCCCGGTCCGCCTTGTCAGGGTCCGCCCGTTCTGTCAGTGTTGTTCTCCACCTGATCCACCAGCGGCAGTCCCGCCCTTGTCTGTCGTCACTCGTGTCTGTAGAGCCAGAGCAGAACCGCACCGGTCGCTGTAGAGCTCGGCAACGTCCACAAGGCCTCGACAGCCGCCCGATCCGTCGCCCGGCCGGTCTTCAAGGCACTGGGCGTGCGGCGGGCAGGCGTTGGGCAGGCGTGCGTCCAGCGACTGCGAGGCGATGGACCTCCGCCAGCGCGCCGACCACGGCGCGCTGATCGCCTCCGGCGATGGCGCCGATCAATGGGCCGGCCAGCGGCAGCAGCTGGGTACCGGCGGCGCCGGGGTCGGGCCGTACCGGGCCGGGCCGGGGTCAGTACCGACGGTGAGGGCCCGTACCGGCGGTGAAGGTCCGTACCGGCGCGGTGGGGTCGGGCTGTACCGGGCCGGGCCGGGGGTCAGTACCGGCGGTGAGGGCCCGTACCGGCGGTGAAGGTCCGTACCGGCGGTGGGGTCGGGCCGTACCGGGCCGGGCCGGGGGTCAGCACCGACGGTGAGGGCCCGTACCGACGGTGAAGGTCCGTACCGGCGCGGTGGGGTCAGGCTGTACCGGGCCGGGTCAGGGGTCCGTACCGACGGTGACGGTGGGGCGGCTGGGATTTGGTGCCGAGATGGAGGCGGCGGTCTGCGCTAGCGGCGGTGAAGTCCGAACCTGGAGCTTGGTTCGTATGTACCGGAACACGGGGTCTGCACCGGAACATGGGACCTCCGCCGGGTGCCGGAGTCCGCATCGGGGATTCCGACACCCGGGGTCTGCACCTGGGTGTAGTCTACACGCAATGAAAAACGTTCCAACACCACACAGCACAAAGTTTGAGCACTTCAGACGCCTGTCAGGGGTGTCGGTAGCCTTCTTTGTGGAACTCGGGGTGTTGTAAGCACGCTGTTGACCACTCACAGGGGAGTTGGGAGTCGAAAACACTCCGGGTGAGTGACAGCCCACTGACAGCCCACTGACAGCCCACTGACAGCCCACTGACAGCCCACTGACAGCCCACTGACAGCCCACTGACAGCCCACTGACAGCCCACTGACAGCCCACTGACAGCCCACTGACAGCCCACTGACAGCCCACTGACAGCCCACTGACAGCCCACTGACAGCCCACTTACGCCCTTTGCGCCGTTGTGAGCTGCTAGCGTGCAGTCAAAGATGTGAACCAAATCGCGCCTTATTTGTTTCACCACACGCGCTTCGCCTGAGCGCGTGAAAGAAGAAAGTGCATCTCTATTCAGGTGAGTGAAGAGAGGAGAGGAAGAGAGGAAACAGAAGTGTGCGGACAAAGCATAATTCCAAACGCGTTCCTTATGAAGTACACTTGAGTGTGGGCATTGTCAATTCTTCAAAGAACAAGGAGAACATTTGTTTGTCTTGCAAGCATCCCTCGATATGCGTAAAACTTAACTTGTGGATTGCGGTAGAAGGCATACCTGCAGTGATGGCGGCATGGATTTCTGAGTAGTAGTAGCAGGGAAGTTTGGTCGGTTGTGTCTACGCAGCGCCATAGACAGAATAATTAATTTGACTAATTTAGGGGGCGAGTGAACACGTCTTCCACATGCCAAGTCGTGGCAAAACCCACGTCTTAGAAGCATAGGTGTCGGTTTCTGAAGGTCATCGATGAACCTAATCGTGTCAAATTTTAAGGAATTGTCAGTGGGTGTCAGCATACTAATCAAAAATGTGTATGCAAAATTGGGTACCAGAAGTTGCTAATCATTCGGTGACGATACAAAGATTAAAGTTTTAAAAGTTATTAAAGGTAAGAAAGTTTAAGGCGTCTTTGCATTGCTTGTGTCTATTCAGGACAATAGATGCAAGATAAATCAAACCTCAATAATCATATGTGGGGAAAACTGATCGCTACTCTTTATGCGGCGCGGAATATAATCTTCAAGCCGGTCGCAGTAAAAACATAATTTAAACCTATTACTACCCGATGATTTAGTGGATTTGTATGCAAACTAGCGTTTTAATAGTCGATCACTACCAAATTCACGGCTTATTGCTGCGAAAAAAATAGGCTAGAGAATACCAGCACGAGACCAGAAATCAATTCCATGTACAGCTGTTTGTTTGTTTCTTGGTTGGTTCACGACACACTTTATGCACATTCACGGCTAATGGCGCCGCCCACACTGTTTCGCCGTCCATGTACAGCTGATGCTTGTGGGTCGCGGGACGATGAGAATAACAAACTGAGACGTATACTGAATGCAGAAAGTCTGAATAATCGCAAAGTACCCTCAATCCCTTCTACATACCAGAGTTTGAATATACATTAAGTGTCATAAAACGTTCCATAGCATCCGCTGTGCCGCATCGAATAACATCTTTCGGTTTTTTCGCGATGGAGTGAATTACCGTCTTCACAAAGAAATAATGTGTATGTTCATAAGGTGCATCTTCCTTGTTGACTTTCCTTCTTCCTTGTTGACTTTCCTTTCCACTCTGATCAACAACATCTAATTCGTAACATCAATGTTGACTGAAGAACTGCTAAGCATCATACGACGTGCAACAGTTTGCCATATATGTGAATTTGGTTGAATGCTGTACGCGAAATTATATATTAAATGGGGAAAACATCATTTCCGATGGAAATTCAAAGATGTTTCCCGACGCTGCTATTATGTCATATCCATATCGATTGAAACTGTTATATATATATATATATATATATATATATATATATATATATATATATATATATATGTGTGTGTGTGTGTGTGTGTGTGTGTGTGTGTGTGTTTGCGTGTGTATGTATGTGTGTGTGTGTACGTTTCCAGAGGTATCATGTCTCATCCAAGCATACTTATGCGAACAACGGAGGTTCATATTCAGATTGCGTGACTGTCGTGGAAACTTTTACGATTGACAACGTAATACACGAAAACAGTTCCGTGGTGGTGACGTTGTATGCACGCTTAATATTTTAGCACCATTATACAAGGTGCTGAACCACATCATCCACAGTCGGCGATTTGTCATTCAATGGAGAAGGAGTAATTGTGAAAATCAGTATGACACCGGATGTCAGGATGGTATTCAATGGAGAAGTGGATCGTTGTGATGATCAGTGCAGCACCGGGTGACAGGATGTATGTCCTGAATCACACGAAGTTATCAAAATGGTTCCGGGAAGACACGATTGACGAAGTTTTGCCGCCGATCAGAAGGGAAATAAAGCATGCTGCCATGATCGTGAATACTTAATGGTAGCAGATATGTGGTGAAATACCCATGTTCTCTTATTCGTGACGTTACATCAAATATCGGGCCTTCGTGAATCACTCGGCGATGTTTCTCATTGTCATAGCTTTATGCCTGAGGAAATCTGTATCTAAAATGTTTCCTCTGCTTCCTTTCGTCAACGTAATTGCTACCTGATGTGTAAGTTACTAAGTACTGACCGCTATGTGCAGATGCAGACAACGCAAAAGTATCCCAGCAGTATTTTTTATTTATTTATAAATTTGATCCGAATTGTTGCTGGGGTGGCTTGAGGAACCAGGGTTCTATTGCTAAGGCAGAGCTTGTTGCGTGAACCCTGGCCCCACCACCCGATCCATGAACTCCAGCTCAACGGCATAATTTAGACCGAAAGTTTAACGTGCATCCAATGCACCGACACGGCCGCCCGGTAGCTGGTCCCCGGCCTTATCGGGCCAGCTGCCAACTGACACTCCCGGCCGGGGGCTAAATGCGAGCGCGCGAAGCAACTCGAACCCTGTGTTGCCAGTACAGGGGAGACCAGTGCAGGCCAGCGCTCTAACCAACTGAGCTACCGGGGCGGCGAAGTATGCCAGTATGGCTTCATATACAGATTTAGAAGCACATCGCAGCGCTACCCCAGGATTGAGAAATGGTGCAGATGAAAGTTAGGACGCAGATTATCTCAGATATATGTCAAAAAGTGGGTCGAAGACAAATATCACGGCTCGAGTTTCCCGTGAAGATTTGGTCAGTTTCACATCACGAAGGCATGGAAGAAACCAGGGGTGTCTGTAGTCTTGTAAAACTTGTATATGCCCGGATCCACCGTAATGCTTCACTGAGCATCCGTATCTTTGGCATACGAACCTATGGGTCGGCCGCCAAATAATTTTGTTTTGCACCGCACCCCATGCTAATGCTTGAGCTCCCTCGCTCATTTTTACAAATTTGCACTTCTGTGGATACAGCGTTTAAATGCCGCAATCAATTCTTCCGATATTCTTTTTTGTTTTTGTTTTTTCAGAGTTCTTCCTCTCCCTCTCCCTCTCTCTCCTTCTCTCCCTCTCTCTCTCTCTCTCCTTCTCTCCCTCTTCCCCCTCTCTCCCCTCTCTCCCTCTCCTCCCTTCTCTCTCCCCTCCCCTCCCCTCTCCCTCCCCTCCCTCCCTCTCTCCTTATCTCCCTCTCTCCCTCTCCCTCCCCTCTCCCTCCCCTCCCCCTCCACATCCCATCCCCTCTCCCTACACCTCCTCTCTCCCTCTCCCTCTCCCTCTCCCTCTCCCTCTCCCTCTCCCTCTCTCTCCTTCTCCCTCTCCCCTCTCTCTCTCTCTCTTTCTGTCGTTCGCTTTCTACCTCGTTCTGCATTTCTTTCTATAATTCCTCGTCTTAATACAACCTTGATCTTCCTGTCGCCTTGTGATATTTTCGACATCATCACTTTGTGTTTAACTAATTGTTTAATCCCTGAAATTACATTAAAAATTGTGATCATTCTTGGAGGAAAGCGTATATTTGTAGTATATGAAACACCAGGTGACTTCCAACGGAGTTGTGGACCTTGTACCAAGTAGTGAATCAACACTCCTTGTGAAAATGGCACCATTCAACCTTCAAACCAGAAAATGGGGTGTAGTTTTCATTTTGGAGAGGACAATGCTCTAGATGGCAAGGATCCAGGACCAGCATGTTTTTGTTTCATCCACGTACTCATGGTGTTGCAATGCAACTTTGGAAGCTTCATTGTCGTGTTACGGTTTTAGAACCTCAGCTTGCGCTGGCATCTTTGACATTTTACCTACATTCACTTTTAGCAACTGAAGTGTTGTGGCAACAATTGGTATGTTTATGTAGCAATCGTTCAGGTTTGACATTCTTGGTTGACATTTTGCAGTTCTAGCATCCACAGTGTGTCAACGCACTTTTGAACCGTTGCTGTCATGCACATTTGCATCATTGCTAAGCTTCGTATTGCATTGATTTTGTTGCATCGATGCAATATCTCGTCTCACCAATAAATAAATTGGTGAGGAAAATCAGTGTTTGCACTCCTAAGAATGATTATGTAGTGATCGGCATCTTCAGTAGCGATGCCGCGTGTTTGAATGTACATATAAAGATATAAATGTAATAGGTAAGAAGGCATGTGTTAAGTAACAAAACTGCCCTTCGGTATCAAGAGAGGCCAACCGATTGGCCTACTCCTGCACCCCTGTCCGAGTCGTTGAGCAAACCTTGAATGGTGAAGCACTAATTATGCTAGGAGTTAATTATGGTGGTGTGGGTTTGGTTGCCATTCATGTTCTCTATCCATCATGCTGTTTCATGGTTCTTTTTTGCGGTGAACGCATTCATTAATGATTCGTCACTTGAGTTTTTATGCTCGGTACCTTACAGTTAGCACAAAGTCCTCATAATGTCAAAGATAATCCAAAGAATGCTAAAATGGCGCAAACACCCGTTGTAAGGCAGGCATGTTAACTAAGGAATATGCACTTAAGGGATGTCACGTAAAGTCTGAAGAATGAAGAATATTTAAATTTGAATCGCGTATCAGGGTGTCGGTCGTCCAGGAGGAAGGTCCGTTAGGCAGGGATTAAATACATATCCTAACAAATGCAAAGCGTTCATGAGGACTCTCAATTGGATGCCTGTTCAAAACACCTACAAAATGACCAAAATCGAATTAGAAAAGTGAACCAAATTCTTCATCTTAGTGTAATGCTGGACTCAATTAACGATTCGAGCCCATGTTAATGACATCGAACGTAAATCAAGCATGGCTCTGAACATGCGTTTATGGTCCTTTTAGGCTGCAACAAAACATTCCAAGTAAACGCGCAAGGCTATAATTGTGCTGGTCATATCAAGTTCAACACAAATTCCTGGTGTGGCTCCTATTTCTCACCGCATCGGACGCCACAGCGTCCCTATCCTGCAAAGACCTACAAAATGTCAACATCAATTCCCTAAACCTCCAGGCGTACAAATTTAACTAGCTTTTCATCACAACATTCTTTTTAAAAAGCATACCCTAGTGTGACCTTTTGGCATTCTTTCCTCTGTATGTGCCAACTCGATTGACTCGCACACGAAATGCACTGCTAATGCCAAGAGGACGTGTTTACACGGTGCAATTTGATCTGAATTGCTGACTTCCCAGGCTGGTAAATGACTTCCGCTCCCAAATTCAAACTCCACTTTAAATTCAAGTTCACAAATTCAATTTCACATACAATCAGCTACATTCAAGGTAGAAACGAGAACAAATATTTGTAGTTTCGGTGAGGTCGAGCGCATGCAATTGCCATACAGTGACTGAAATCAATAGGTAGCTAGCATTTATGTGTGTGCAGCATTTATATTTCACAGCTACTGCCACTCCTGTAATGTACACTTGTTTGTTCTCACATGCTTTGCAATTCGTTTACACACTGGGACTTCACTGATCAGTAGAGGATTACTCAGCTGATGACCATACGGTAATAAGCAAATATACACATTTAATAGTATAATTATGAAAATCTGCCATGTGGTGTGCAGTATGCCTATTATATATTAGGCAAAGATGATTGAATCAAACCTTGTCCAATGCTGCAATTTTGCTGCGTTCTTTGGATTTAAAAGGTATTTATGAAGATGAACATTTTACGAGACGTATGCTTTTTGAGTGGTGCTGTAGATTACGGTAGCCAGACAATTAAAAATCATTGCTTTTTGAAAGGTTCGTTTTCTTGCTTGTATTGTCATTAAGCAATTGTGGGAGAAAATAATGCACGTGCTTGTATAGCCATGGACAAAAATAAATGTGGTGTGTACGTCACCTTAATGCAATGTATTACGATGCTAGTCTTATGCCACGTGTTGGCAGAGACGGTTCGAGGCACCTAAATTGGTTGAAGCAGAAAATGTCGCGTGTGCAACTATCGCCCCACAAAAGAAAAGTATCTTCAGATGTTGCCTACCTTATGTTTTAGTTCCGAAAATACCACAGCTGTTTTCGGATATTGTTGCGAAAAAAATCACTTCTCATGGCTTAGTGTCACGTTTTCCTTTCGGTTGCACCCAAGATCACCACTACCGGAGCTGAAAATGTGGAAGATAAGGCAACTGACCTACACCTTAGAAGCATATTTTGAGAGGTTATATTTTTTAAAGCAGTCTTCTTGGCATTCATGAAGTAGGCAAGCCTTTCAACTAGCTCCATTTCATTTAACTCCAGTTGTGGATGGTTAAATTAACTCTATAGTTCCATAAAGATCCATATAGCGCTGAATGTCGCACACACACTGAATATCACAAATCAATGGGAACTGTTATGTGAAATATGCCGCGATGTAGCTCAAAAGTGACCTTCACATAGCAATTTCCATTGAGAGTACAAGGGACTGCATTATAAAAAAAATTCCTGCGATTGTTATGAAACAAAAGCGCTGTATATGGCGAAAACTGCCACAGGCTTTCCCCTGCAGACCGGTGATAGAGTTGTTTTATATTTAAGATGTAAATGGGAACAAAATGTCCACTAAAATGACGATGCATATTTATTTCCTCTTTCAACTTCGCTATTTTCCGGTGGATTGAGGCATTGTTTTGCACGAACATAGCTTATCAAAACACTACGCAGCTCTATTCAGGTGAGGCAACAGACCGTGAGCCTGTTACGGTCGGCACGGCAGCAGCAACACCAGCCGGCCACAGCAGCGCCGGCTCGCGTGAATGCCGCGTCGCCAGCCGGCAATAAACGCTAGCGCCCGCCAGTGGCATTATTAGCTCGGACACGTTACGCGCCGACGTGAGGCCTTCACGAGAAATGCGTGCCATCTTGAGATTATGAATGTATGCCGGCGCCGGTGCGAGAGCTTATTAACCGTGGTCGGGTCGGACGATCGATGTCGCGCTGGAAGCGGTCATTGTCTAGGAACTGGGACGTTCCGCTCGCCATTGCGGTTCCATTGATAAGCAGCATGGGTTGTGGCGATTAATGCTGCGTTGTGATGCATGCTTGTATCACCGATATTTCGTGCAATTCAGCTTGGGGACGCATTACAAGTCTACAAAGAGAATGAACGATTGCTGAACGGTGCGTGCTATCCTGATTACGCCTGGGAATTACGCGACTACGCACAGCTAACTAACCTGCCAGTCGATGGCCTAGAATGACATTGGAATGGTCAATTACCTGTGTACACACACCAGCTAGTTTTTCCGCATTAACACGAGCCCTGGAGGTCCGCTGAAAATGACGCACACTAGAGAGGGAGGGGGCGGAATCCGCCCCCTCTAAGATATCGGCTCCTGGTAAAGCTACGAAGACGAAATTTTGAGAATGGTTGAGTATCCTGGTGAATTCTATAGTGTGCAAATGTCATGATCTTATGTTAATATTTTCCAGGGAAAATAGGTCATATATGTCACAGTTTGCTTGTTTTGCATCCATGAATTAGTTCTCTTTAATAAACTCCTAAAATTAGAAACAAGGTGTGAAAACAAAGAAAAGATAATAAGATAGGTAATTATTAAGGAGGGGTTAGGGTATGTTTAAATATAAAAAAAATTTTATTTTTCACCCAAAAAAACAAAAAAAAATTTTTTTATTATATTAAAAAAAAAAAAAATATAAAAAAAAAAAAAAAAATTAAAAAAATAAAAAAATTTAATAAAAAAAATTAATAATTAATTTTTTTTTTATAGGTTTGTTTAGTTTTAAGACTCGAACCATGAATTCCAGTTCAACAGGAAAATTTAGACCGAAGGTTTAACGTGTCATCAATGCACCGATAGGGTTGCCCGGTAGCTCGTCTCCGTCCTTTTCGTGCCAGCTGCCGATTGACCCTCCCAGCCTAAATTCGGGCGCGTGAAGCGATTCGAACCCTCTATTGTCAGGACAGTGGAGACCAGTGCAAGCCAGAGATCTAACCAACTAAGCTACCGGGGCGGCGCATTCATAAACATTGCACTATAAAAAGAAATCCAAAGAATTCAAAGCATAACTTCAAATACAAATTTACCCACCCATGTTCCTAGGTGTTATTGAATACCCCTTTGGCAAATGCATTATTTCTCTTTTATATTTCTGTGCAGGCATTTCAGGTTCCAAGAGCAGTCGTATCTTTGCAATCTGGGAAATTTCCATCCTTGCAAAACTGAACCATGGACATTACTCATGCAATACGGATGAACCGCAATGGCTTGATGTGATGTATGTTTATTGGAATAATTGCATAATTCACATATTCATATTTTGGGATCATGGAAGTTGGTGGGATATTTTAGATATTCTGACATATACTTGAATGTAATAATATAATCCTTGTTTATGATTTTCTGGATTGCGTTTTCAATATCTCAGTTAGTTATGATATTTTTATGACATAGATATAAAATTGAACTCTGCCAAAGAACACTTGAACTTATCTTAGCTTAACTGAGCTTAACTATCGCTAGAAAGGGAGTTATTATAGTTTTCATGAAATGAGATGATGTTCTGGATGTTGGGAATTCTCGACCAAGTTGTTCTTCTAACTATGACCAGGACAGCAATGAACTCCCAAGTCCTTTGCTACTGACAGTTAGGTACATTGCATATCATTAAAGACGAACGCACGTTTCAACTGGCATCTTCTGGCAACTAACAAGGAGAAATTCACGAATGGTGCACCCGCGTCTTAACTGTATTGACCCTAAATCATTGATAAATGTCTGCAACAGTTTTCTGTTGAGAAAGTAGAGAACGAAGTTATTTCATTTTGTTTTGCATTTATGCCTCACACCATCAAAACATATTTACGTTTGCATACTTAGGTCCGAATTCATCGTTTCACATTCCCATTATCGAACCCGAATTTAAAAAGTTACGTACACCACTTGGCCACCGGCCCGTGAGGTCGATCCCTATCGATGCTTTTGGGTTATGTGTAAATGAGGTCATGGGCATAGAGTCATGTGAAACATGATTATTAGAGATGTAGCGAAATTTCGTGCACATGTCCGACTCATCTTTCATTCATGACATCTTTCCGATTTATTCGTCGACTGGAAAATCAAAACTCAAGATTTATTTTACAAAATCATCTTCAAGTCCGTGTTCCGTAAGTCCCAATGGTAGGACAGGATTTCGTGAGTCTCCCTATATGAAACCGGGCAGGATATGTTAAAAAGACGAGTGGGAATCCACACCGACCGATTTGTGGTCCGGGACCAACTGCGGGGTGGCTATCGATCACACGTTTCAACGTACAAGCCCCGACAGGATGTCAACTGATTTAAAACATCATAATTTCAGTATGACGTCATTTCATCATTTCAGTATTCAGTATTTCAAATTACGATGTCAAACGTATGGCATCATAATTTCAGTTTGCATATGAAGTGAAATTTCAGTTTGCATAATAAACACTTTATAACAAAATAGTGAAATAGCAAACATCACAATTCAATCTCAAAATGCACGAAAGTAGGAGAATCATTTTCTGGATATGTTTTGAATTGGATTAGAATATTCATATATAGAATATCCCGCCATCGTGACCAATAACATACCGAGCATTAATCTCAACTGGCTCCAACGGAGCGAAATTATGAAGAGCGGCCGACAACCACCATAATGGGAGGACAAGAGCTCGTATGAACGCACGCAGGCATCTAAACTAGTGTGAGGGCGGATTGAAGTGTTTGTTACTAGATGCTGGGTAGGGGGAGGGTGCGACGAGTAGCTACAGGAAGTGTAATGCACACCATATACTAATCGAGGCAAGACGCCTGTGCTACAGCAATCGACTGGGGCGACAGCCTCATCCAGCGCTCAGTAATCTGAAATTGGCCTTCTTCCTGCCCGCTGTTTTTCCCACCCGCATCCGTTATCTCGACCGCGCACGCGCCTCCCACAACATCGTCACTGCAACTCAACGGCATCGTTCCAATATTTGATGGTAGATGTTCCAGAAAAAAAAAATGATATCCGGCCAGATGCGTTCTCGCATATGCCTTTCACGGCTTTACAGCGACGCGATGCGGCGAGTCCCGCGGTCGATATCCAGTCCGTTTTGTACTGCGTGCATCGTGGCCCAGGTTAGATGTGCCCGGTACGCCTATGCCGTATGGGTACGCCTAACGTGTGAGCGCACCTGTCGGTGTGCTTTCATCGTGTCCAGAAATACCGTGAGGACATTGGTTGCGTGTGTGTGTGAGCCTGTGTAATTACATTTTTTGTCATGAATCACACTCGTAGGCTGACACGGAGGGCCGGCGCTGTGACGCTCCCGTACTCTGCCAGCGCACAAGGCTCTGCCATCTCTTCGTGTCAGGGCGGTGACGCCTATATCGTGTGCCGTGCTTCGTGTGTGCTTTCGATGTTTCGCCTGGTGATGTCAGTTGTGCTGAAAACATATTAAACAGGGCGCACGCAATTTTGAACAGCACATTTTCGGTTTCGTCACAACAAGCCGACGCCGCAGTAGCCTCGCCGGATACGCGAAACAAATCATGGAACAGGCTGCTCGAGACATCTGGTTCTTGTTTTCGTTTAGCAGTTACGTAGCCGGGAAATTATGTTATAGCAGATACGACGTTTGCTCCCCTCTGCTCCAGCTGGGCGGCCTGGCAGGCTGAGGTGGCGAGGTAGTTGGGCACGCCTGACAGGCTGAAGTGACGAGCCAGTCGGGCACGCCTGGCAGGCTGAGATGGCGAGTCAGTCGGGCACGCCTGGCAGGCTGAAGTGACGAGCCAGTCGGGCAAGCCTGACAGGCTGAAGTGACGAGCCAGTCGGGCACGCGTGGCAGGCTGAGATGGCGAGCCAGTCGGGCACGCCTGGCAGGCTGAGATGGCGAGCCAGTCGGGCACGCCTGGCAGGCTGAGATGGCGAGTCAGTCTGGCACGCCTGGCAGGCTGAGATGGCGAGTCAGTCGGGCACGCCTGGCAGGCTGAGATGGCGAGTCAGTCGGGCACGCCTGGCAGGCTGAGATGGCGAGTCAGTCGGGCACGCCTGGCAGGCTGAGATGGCGAGCCAGTCGGGCACGCCTGGCAGGCTGAGATGGCGAGCCAGTCGGGCACGCCTGGCAGGCTCAGGTGGCGAGCCAGTCGGGCACGCCTGGCAGGCTGAGATGGCGAGTCAGTCGGGCACGCCTGGCAGGCTGAGATGGCGAGTCAGTCGGGCACGCCTGGCAGGCTGAGATGGCGAGTCAGTCGGGCACGCCTGGCAGGCTGAGATGGCGAGCCAGTCGGGCACGCCTGGCAGGCTGAGATGGCGAGCCAGTCGGGCACGCCTGGCAGGCTGAGATGGCGAGTCAGTCGGGCACGCCTGGCAGGCTGAGATGGCGAGTCAGTCGGACACGCCCGACACCGGCCGCACGCCATCAACAGATTTGCGCCGGTCGATACCCGCCGCCAATTCGTCTGATATCGCTGATTTGAAGCGTCCCTCCCAGCGAGGTTGTAAGGTGTTGTTCGCACAACGACACGTTTCAGCTGTCATTAGCGACAGAGGCGACGTTTTCGCCGGCCTCGTTGCCGGGATTGAATGTCGATCGATGTCTACCATAACCGTGCTGAGGATGCCAAGGCTCGTTCAGGCCACGCTGGGCAAACTCAGTGTTGAATGGCTTCAAAATGTTTGTGACGCTCAAAACGCTGAGTGTCATCGATGTAGCCAAACTCCTAATCCGAAACCGCACTGTACCCCACACCGCAAAGCAGCAACTGGAATTTGGACCATTTCATTTGTATGTTTTGAACTTCTGCAGTCTACATTGAATCTACATTGTCTACATTGTTTTACAATCAACATTGAATGAACCCCTGCCTTGGAAATGTTTAGTAGCGCACTCAAGATTAGGTCCAGGAGAGCAAGGGAACATCTCAACCATACATACTTTGATGTTGATCTTGTGTTTCTTTCCCCACACCCCGGACTAAGTTAATGCAAAATGTCAAACATGGGCGTCGCCACGACGGGGGACGGGGTGACTCGTCCTCGCCATGCTTCGTATAGTTTAACAGCATGCCTCTGGCGTTGCATTGATAAAAATCCACTACAAAAACCCGTTCGTACCTCCACATCCTCTATCCAAAATCTGTGGCTACGCCCGTGATGTCGAATTGGATACTCCATTTAAAATAGTTTGCTCTCAATTCAATTGCTTATGTCGGTGAAACTCGTTGAGCGCACGCGCCCTGAGCTGAAATCGAAGATGAAGTGTATTATATATATATAAATCCATACATATATATTTACTGATGTATTTAGTTATCTAATTTCACATTCGATTTAATATCATGGTTGAACCTTTAGTGGATTTTACACACAGCAGTGCATGCATAGGGGGTAAGGTATATTAAGTAGAATGTCCATGGCCGTCGTCACAGTCTTCGGATGGGATATAGAAGAACGTAGGGGCTTCTGGAGTCGGTTTTTATCATTGCAACACCACATGCATAAGGTTGAGCTTCACGAAGTCTGCCGGAACGCGCCACCCGTCCTTCAACGCGGCGACGGCCACGTTTGGCACTAAGCAAACCTGTCCGAATTATTGCTGAGGTGGCTTTATGGACCAGGCTTCGATTGCTCAGCAGAACTTAGGCGTGAATCCTGGCCTCACCTCGGGGACGAGTAGTTAGGGGTAAGTTGCTCGTCTCACAATCGAAAGGTTGTGGGTTCGAGTCTCACCTGTCGCTACTCTTCGCCCGCGACCAATTGGCGTGAGAGATTGTCGACGCTACATGGCCTCGACGGTCGATGTGTCGTAAAACCAAAACATAACTAACTGGCCTCACCTCCTGATCCGTGAGTTCCAAACCAATGGCACAGTTTTGACCGAGAGTTTAGCGCGCCGCCAGTGCGCCACGACCGCTACGGTAGCTCGTCCTGGACCTCATCGGGCCAGTCGCCAGCTGACCCTCCCGGCCGGGGCTAAATGTGAACGTGTGAAGCGGCTCGAACCCGCCTCGCCAGGACATGGAGACCACTGTAGGCCAACGCTCTAACAAGCTGGGCTACCGGCCCGATCCTTGTGTGAAGTCAGCCGATGGTGCGGGAAAGGAAATGCATCTCAATATCAGTGTATGCGTGGGAGAAACGGCTTTACTTGATCAGAGTTGTGTGCCATAGATGATGGGCTATGAATACGTAAAGACACGGCTATTAGTAGATCGCGGTCAATATCGCAGCCATGCATGACGAAACCACCCTCGGATGTCACAACCTTCGGGTGTGCTAGTAAATATGAGGGAGGCCTGCAGAAGGTCACTGTTTAATGACAGGCATTGACTGTATTAACTAGTGAGAACAACGAAGAAGACATAGTAAGCCCTGCCGCCGCCCTCTATACAAATTCCCGGCGACACCTCCGAAATCGGCCCCTCCTGTCGGTGAAATCCGCTTGGGATTTTCCCCAGGCCATCGGAACTTTCCTTGGAGCACACATCATCACCTGCTTCAGCACAGTGTCCTGGTGACATCACTGAATCTGTATCTCTGTTGTCTCTAAGAAAAATCCTGATGACGTCTGGAGGTGGAGCTTTCATCACTTTTGAGGGAACTAGAACGTCAAATCGCAGCTTTTGTGCTCTGCCAGGGGCAGCACCTGCTGCAATAATATTGCTACGTCGACGTATATTGTGGTTTAAAATATTCGGCAGGTAAAATAAGCAATATTGAAATACCATATGGAACGTTTCAGTCACCCCATGCACAGGAAAGCCATCTAGATGCTTCATGTTGATGCATATGTCATTGTTTTAATCGTATTTACTCTGAATTATATTATGCAACTTGTGACGTTCCAAACTTGCGACTTCCGTTGGGCCGTTCGTGAAATCTGGAAGAAAACCAACTTTGTTTCCCTTCTGCGGGCGATCTTGCATCAGAAATATAAACTGGCCGCTTTCTCCATGCCGATGAGGGGCGGTTTGGATAACCGGGGAAAACATAGTTCACCAAATATTCGCAACTCTCGAACTTCACTTTTGGGATTCAACTTGTGTCACACATCTTCAGCCTTTGATGAAAATGATTCAGTCTGAAAGAAAAGTCAATTGCGATCCGATGTTTGCCCTGAAATTCGCCCAGATCTTTGATTACGTCTGATTAATTATTCGATGACACTGGTATAGTTAGCATCCTAGATTAATTCGTCTTCTATGGTAGATCTATCCACTTAACTGTGTGAGAGCATGGGCCCTAAAGCCTGGAATGTAACCATGTACGTGCCAGATTTTCAATGTACCTGATTGAGAACCCGTGATATATGATGCACTGTTTTAATTTTTAACCTCAATATTTATTTTTGTTCTCCGAAATTCCGATTATGGATGGCAGTGCTATGGAATAAGTATTTTTTCGCGAAAAGCTAGTGCGCACCATGAACTAAACCAGTATTAATTAGGCAGCCTGGAGCTGACCTTGATCGATAGAGGTCACGCGATAACGCATGACCTACTCCCTCACCTATTGACCCACGACAGCGGGAAATCAGAAATGGCATGGAATCGACAACAGACAGTACCCACTTGTCTGCTACAATGATCTCGCTGAGCGCAGTGATCACCCAAGGCTGTACAATTGTAAACAAATAGGACGGAGCGCTTTCCCCGCTTTGAAACCGGTTAGGTTTGGGCAACTAGTTCGTTTACATCTGAAATGATTGGCATATGCGACAACACTTACATGGACCACGTTATTTAGAGGATTCGAACGTTCCGTAGAACTGTCGAGCGAGTGGAAGAGGGTGGGGGTGGGGAGTGCGCTTAGGGGCCGAACCACAGAGGTCATCTGCGCCGCCTTTGAAGCGAATCGTTTTTGCACGGAAGTTCACGACAGGTGTACATTTGTGTACATTCAGGTGTTCTAGTGTACGCGACGACAGGCGCTGTAGGCGGGGAGTGGAGAGGGGTGTTGTTGGAAGCCGTCTCCCAGGCGGTTGAGACGGTTTTGACAAAGGTGCGTTTACTTTGCCTACTCATTCAGAGGATAAGTTGCACATAGGAGTGGGGGAGGGCTGGCAAGGAGGTGGATTTTGCTAGGATGTCGACATTCACGTGCTCTTGTCGAAGATCCACCGAGGGAGTTGTGCGGGTACGGAGGCAATTTTCCACTCCTCCTGGCACGCCGGCTGCCAGGTGTTAACAATAATTAGTATGCATGGGAGACCAGACAAGATTAGTCTACCCACCAATGAAGGGCCAACACCGCCTCTGGTATCGATGGCGCAGACATAAATGACATTACGCTCCCCAGCTGATATAATCTATGTATTGGTGGATTGATTGACACTTCAGGGAGCTGCGAAACTTAGGTACTTCGGAAAAAATGGACAGCTTTATCATCAGACCCGGCAGCCATTAACATTCTAGCATAAGCACATCAGACAAGCGACGCCACTTCTCTGGATGTATGGAGCTGGGGCTCGACTGCCCACGTATCGCCGCCCGCATCGGGTCCGGCGGTAGAACTGGATCGAGTCCAGCAGTGACTGGTGACACGTTAACTGAGGAGCTGCGTGACTACGATAGTGAACCTGCCGGTCTCCCCACCCCGCCCCACTCCCAGTGACCAGCTGCACAATGGTAGCATTTCTGGCGATATTTGGCAAACTCTGGACTGTCTGATTTGGGTTTTTAGTTCTTTTGTTTTCAGCTTGCATCGACCAGGACTTCCTCATGGGTTTGTCTCTTTGGAGAAGACTGCGCCGATGGAACTGTCACTGATGCATGGACGCAATGTGTAGGCAGCAACTGAAGGAAGCCAACCCGGTTGTTGTTGCTTGCTGTTACGGCAAATGGTCGTTGTTGCCAAAACGCAACGATTATTATGAAAGCATGCTTCCGGTTTTGTAAAGGCCACTAGCTGCAATTACAATTTGCTGTAAAGGCTGAAACGAAATGATTGCATAAAGCGTGCTTCTAAAACTCGCCTTTCACCCATCAAGCGAAAAGCATTGCGTGGATAATGAATTGGATCGTGACTTATTTCGTGCCGATACCTATCTCAGGAATTCATCCCGGAAACCGAAGTATGTCTCACCTACTCTGTAGCCAGCCGGGCAACTTTGCGCGCTTCGACCGCAGCTGCGCTCAAGTTAGCTCACTGCAGTAGGGCAGATCGGCTTCCACGGATGTCTAAAACGTCATTAATATTTTGGACAAACTGCCCGGGTGGTCTACCCGATGCGATGGGTAAAGCGATACTACCATCTGGCTGATGTGCTCGTCAAGTGTGTTAGATGACGCACGGGGTTCTATATAGCGCATTTGTGTTCCATATAGCACACCTGTGTTCCACGTCGCACACCTGTGTTCTATATTGCACCGCTGTGTTCCACATAGCACACCTGCATTCCAAATAGCATACCTGTCTTCCATATAGCATGCGTATGCTTCATATAGCATACTTATGCTTCAAATAACACACCTTTGTTCCGTATAGCACACGTGTATTTCATGTGTTGCATAATGTTTCATGCATTACGTCTGTGTTCACTATGTTCCATATAGCACACTTGTGTTCCATGTAGCACAATTGTGTTACACGTAGCACAATTGTGCTCCATATAGCACGCTTGTGTTCCATATAGCACGCTTGTGTTCCATATAGCACACTTGTGTTCCATGTAGCACAATTGTGTTACACGTAGCACACTTGTGCTCCATATAGCACGCTTGTGTTCCATATAGCACGCTTGTGTTCCATATAGCACGTTCGACGGGGATAGTGGTACGGAAGCTACAGTCAACATCGCATACACTCACGACTCGTCGTAGCATTGAGACACACCTCGATGCGTTGAGCTGACGCTGGGCCCACGTCCGGGGGTCCGGCCGCCGGTGAGCTGACGCTGGGCCCCGGCTCGAGGGTCCGGCCGCCGGTGAGCTGACGCTGGCCCACGTCCGAGGGCCCGGCTGCGGGTGAGCTGACGCTGGGCCCCATCCCGAGGGTCCGGCCGCCGGTGAGCTGACGCTGGGCCCCAGCCCGAGGGTCCGGCCGCCGGTGAGCTGACGCTGGGCCCACGTCCGGGGGTCCAGCCGCCGGTGAGCTGACGCTGGGCCCCGGCCCGAGGGTCCGGCCGCCGGTGAGCTGACGCTGGCCCACGTCCGGGGGTCCGGCCGCCGGTGAGCTGACGCTGGGCCCACGTCCGAGGGTCCCACCGCCGGTGAGCTGAAGCTGGGCCCCGGCCCGAGGGTCCCACCGCCGGTGAGCTGACGCTGGGCCCCAGTCCGAGGGTCCCACCGCCGGTGAGCTGACGCTGGGCCCCGGCCCGAGGGTCCGGCCGCCGGTGAGCTGACGCTGGGCCCCACTCGGTCCGGCCGCCGGTGAGCTGACGCTGGCCCACTCCAGGGCCCGGCCGCCGTGAGCTGGCCCAGCCCGAGGGTCCGGCCGCCGGTGAGCTGACGCTGGGCCCCGGCCCGAGGGTCCGGCCGCCGGTGAGCTGACGCTGGGCCCGAGGGCCCGGCTGCGGGTGAGCTGACGCTGGGCCCACGCCCGAGGGCCCGGCTGCGGGTGAGCTGACGCTGGGCCCCAGCCCGAGGGTCCGGCCGCCGGTGAGCTGACGCTGGACCCACGTTTGAGGGTCCGGCCGCCGGTGAGCTGACGCTGGGCCCCAGCCCGAGGGTCCGGCCGCCGGTGAGCTGACGCTGGGCCCCAGCCCGAGGGTCCGGCCGCTGGTGAGCTGACGCTGGGCCCCAGCTCGAGGGCCCGGTCGCCGGTGACGAACACTGCAGCGCAGCCCACGCCGTGTCGAGCCGACGGCGGATGTGCTATCAGCTGCGGTGCCGACGCCGAGCCCGCTTCCTCGCTGGATAGCGCGGCCGACGCCTGCCGGAGAGACCCGACCGGGCAGTCCAGCACCGGCGTGGGGTCACGTGCTGCTCACCTCTGCGGCCGGGGCCATGGCCGGGCGCGGCCCGTCGGCGCTACTGCTGCTGCTACTGCCGCTCGGTGACGTCACCGCCGGTAAGTCGCGTGGCAGCCGGCTTTTCGGGGCGTTGTGTGATACCGGCGTGGGCTGGAGCGTGATTTGAGCGCGGCTCACCGCGGTCCACCGGCGAAACAGTGTGGGCGGTGCCATTAGCCGTGAATGTGCATAAAGTCGTTAAGGACCCGATAAACAATGAGCGGGGATCAGATATTGCAGCCGCTATGGCTAATGACAATGTGGTGTTGTGGTGCGATGATAACGACATCGCGGTAGCATGGACACCAAGCCTGATTCATACTCAAGTTTTCCGAAGCGAACATGATTTGCCATACCAAACTTTGTTATTTGGGTCTACGCCCACTGACCCAGATGATCACTTCTTCGCCGGCAAGCACCACTAAGAAGACTTTCATTTTACATGTAAGTTGCCATTATATCCTACTCATCTCGGTATGGAGCTGTGCGATTGTTGCAACGAGCACCAGATAATATTGCAGAATAACTCATTGGTGAGTAAATCATTGCACCTTGCAGGCACCTATCATTCAGACGCAACTAATAACAGCATTGTCTGTTGACAATGCAATGGAATAAACATATCTACTGTACGACTTTGCATCCACCCGGATTTTTTTTTAACGTTCTAACAATTAAGCAGTTACTCACACAAGCATTTTACCACACACAACACCTTACGATCAATTTTATTCCAAGCTTCTGTACAATGGCGTTTAATTTGGAAAATTATTGGATAGAGGGAATGGGGATAATTCATAGAGGCACTGTGCGTGACCAAATGGTCATTGAAAGGACATCATAAGGTTCCATGCTAAAGGTTGAAATCATTGAATGGACCAAGCTAACATTGTGGTGAGGGGTAAGGCCCCATAAAAATGATATAAATTCATATTCATGCCTGTGTGTATTTGGCACTGGGCCCATCATACGTCCTGGGATCCGCTGCGTTGCTGTCTATTGATAATCAACCCGTCTTTATAAGTCCCCGTGCTAATAGCATTGTTCCGAAGCTAGCTCAGATATCACTAACCTCGGTCACCACAAAGACATGCGCACAACAGGCTATTCTGTCATATCAAGGATGGAGGCGTTCAGATCCAGAAAGTTATTTGTCGTGCTATTACAGCATATTATACATTCAAAAATAATTATGTCAGTTCAAGTGACAGCTTAGGTGATTTGCAGACACCCTGCTTCACCGTCCCGAGTCAAACACGCCCTGCTGGGAAGGCGTGACGAGATTTGCCATGACGGAGTAGGAGTTGAACTTTATCCACAGCAAAAGATTCATTTCAGAAAACTTTCAGCGACGGGTGACGGCTGGCCTTCATTTCCAGTTCTCAGTTTCCGAAAGCAAGAGTTGAGAGACCCTAGGCGGGTCCGGGACGCCTCGCCCCCGCCCCCTTACATACGCCTATGTTCCCGAGAATAGGCGTATCTGACGTATCTGGTGGGAAGCCCGTTCGGCTGCGTCCCAGCCCGTACTCGATGCAGCCGAGCTGCGTTCTGGATAGATCGAGCCACATCCGCGGTGACGCCCGCGTCTGGTACTTTCGCTGCGGTCGCCCCCTTCCTGGAATGTCGCGCCAACAACCGACGCTGTCGTGTTGGCGGAGATAGGGCCACGGCCACTGGTGTTGGTTTCACGTGGGTCAGAACTGCCAACAAGTACGAATGTTACATGGTGGTCGTTGGTTTTACGACACGTTGACCGCTGAGTCATGTAGCGTCGCCAATCTCTCACGCCGACTGGTCGCGGGCGGAGAGCAACGAGAGGTGAGACTCGAACCCACCACCTTTCGATTGTCAGACGGGCGACTTACCCCTAGACTACTCGTCCCCTACGACTGTTACAATACGCATGGCGCGCTACGTTGGCTTCAACGGCCAAGCTGGGCGCTACATCAAGAGTTGGTGGTATGCAGGCTGTGGCAAGCTTACCACATTGGTAAATAACAGTAGCACTTCTTTATATTTCGTGGATCTCTTAATCGGGTATGTCACTGTTTATTGAAAAGCATGAGGTAACAAACTTTGATGTCAATAGAAAGTCGTTCATCGCGTTCAGGTTAGGGTTTGAATTGAGCCAGCTCCCTGACGTTTTGTAAAATAGCTCCCTCGTGTTTTGTTTTAAAAAAAATAAAGAGAACACATCACGCGTTCCGCCCCCAACATCCCCACGGCCGTAGAAAGGCGAAAAGCGGATACTTGACAGTAGGGTCGTTTGGAACAAGTCAAGGGTCGTCGATCTGGTTGAAGGAAAGGTCATTTCGCTTTTGAAAAGTGCAGTTTTCATGCCAGCATTCAAGGCAGTCTGAACACAGCCAGTGTTCAGAGTCAACACAATGCTCACATTTGGCTCTGTTTCTACATGTCGAAGCGTGCTAAACTACGTTTGCTACCTGAGGTCAAGCCATGGTAACACGTGAATGCAAAGCATCAAGTTCACAATTTTCTACCAATTTCCGTATCTAATTATCCGGGCCAACAGTCATATGCATCATTGATCTATTAGTGTACAGCGTTTCGTGTCAATATAGGATCATGTCATGGAGATATAGCCCTAAAAGTGTGCTTGATTATCTGCAGCGGGGGCACCAAAGTGATTTATGGGAACCATTTGTGTTTTTGAACGCATTTCCTCTCACGGTCATTATGAAAACTACACTAGCAGCTTTACATGATCGAAAAGTGCTCACTCGGCTTGATCTCTTCAAGATCAATCTAATGATGAGCTTGAATGAATTTGGTTGAACTTTTTGAATGCTGGAAGCAATATTATTCTGCATTTTGTTGCAATTTAATGGACTTCAACACCAAAATTAATTCTGAATTGGAAGACAAGCAAAATGACATCATAGTGTACTTTTGCTTGTTCATGCAAATATGTAAATGTATTGTGCAATCTTGTGTGACATTTATGGAAGGACAACCTCGGTTGAACGTAGGAGAACATGTAAACAGAAACATGTGACAATTTTTTGCATGTATATGGTATAATGAGCAGAATGTTCTTCTTTACAGTCCGCTTTTCTACAAGCTAACAATATCTGGTAATAACAATTTCGCGTAATAAACAAAACAAGGGCGAGCCGCAATAAAGCGTTGCAGCCTGCGCATGTTTCATTTAGTTATACACTGTAGATCATGACCTGCAAACTTCAATTATGAACATATTGAGATTTCCTGAGGAGCCATGTACTCTATTAACACGCGCCCTGGAGGACCTCTGAAAATAACGCGCACTGGAGGGGGGCGGATTCCGCCCCCCCCCCCATGATCTCAGCTCCTATGAAGGCTAGAGCAACGAAATTCAAGGGGTGTATGGGCACGATAGTGAACTATATTGTGTGCAAAGTTCATGATCTTAGGTCAATATCTTCAAGATCAAATGAGGTCAAAACATCAACATTTTATGGTTTTGCGTGGCTTGGCTTGTCATTGTTATGGATCGTTGTGGTTGTGTTTAAATGCTCCAAAATTAACATTAATGATGTTTTGGACATTACTAATGATTCAATACAGATGTCAGATCAGCCATTTGACCTCAGGTCACCTATATGGGAGCACTTTATTAGATCATTACCTGCTCCAGTTACCGGAACCGGGCTCCCATCCCGACTGCTCCGTTGGGCGGCTCGGCACAATCGGCTTCGCAAATAAAGGAGTGAAATACATGAATAAAGTATGGAAATCCTTAGGCACACAATGACAAACAGTAGATTTCGGGATGTATAGGGAGTAACATGTAAAGTGACATCAATCGCATGACAGTCGTTTACATCTATGACACATTCCAGTTGACCAAGTTTGGTTCCATTAGCCTATCATGAACTTGACCTGACTTGACCTCGGCGACCTAACATGACTTTTAAATTATATAGCATAACAATATGCATCAAACAAGTCGCTAGTGTTGTCAAAAACACTTCCCTATTGCCAGTATACGGGAAGCGCAAAAGCGCCGATTTTTTTTGTGGTTTGGCGGTCCGAATTGTTTTTACTTTATCGACCCCTAACTTGAAAACTTCTCGGCCGATTTCCATTTTTCTTGCTTCAAGCAATGTGCCGGTCATTTCTAAGCAGGTACACGAAAAATTTGGCGTATACTGGCCGGTACAATATGGAGCTATGTACGAGAAATCGGAAGGATTGGCGGATTTCGCCATACCCCCTCTAGGGCGTGTGTTAACCTGTTATGAACTTGACCTGACTTGACCTCGGTGACTTGACATGACTCTCGAACAATGTAGCATGACAATGTATATCAAACAAGTCGCTAGTTTTGCCAAGAACACTTCCTTTTTGCTAATATACGGGAAGCGCATCAGCGACGATATTTGTGATCTGGCGCTGATAAATATTTGTGACTTCAGCGACCCCTAACTCGAAAAGTTCGGTCGATTTTCATTTTTCTTACTTCAAACAACGCGGCGGTCATTTATTGGCAGGTACACAAACAATGGCGCATGTGGGCCGGTAAAATCGGGAGTTATCTCCGAAAAACCGGAGGGGTGGGCGGATTTCGCCCCCCCCCCCCCCTCCAGGGCGCGTGTTAACCCGCCAGGTCATCCCGGTTAAATCCCCACACACTGACTCGGGGAGCGGGTCATTATAAGCCCCCTCTAATCTCAAAACAAAACGTCGCATAAACGCGAAAGAGGTGTCATCGAACAGCGCTCCACGAGTAGGGCCAGAAACCACCCCACCATGTTATTCCTCAAGGGGTTACGTCACTAAGTTGGTTTATGTGGTAACGATTGATGCAATGTTTTTGGCTCTGCTGAGTTAATTTTGGAGAAGACTTTAAGAGCAAGATTTATTTGGAATGAGAAAAGCAAGGCAAAATGAACTTTGGCCTAAAAAAAGTGCTTGGCCAACCAAAATACAAATTTCAGCTTTCTGAACTTCCAAAATCGTGAGTTTTCCGGTTTGAATGTTCTTTTTCTAATGGATTGAGCGTAGAAACGTTGTTTTAGTTATGCTTAGCCTTGTACGATGCTTACCTTAATCAGAATCTTCGATTTGAACAGTAACCCAGTCTTTAGCATAACAATTGTTTACACAACATGCCAAATTGATGTGGGAAAAGGTATGCCAAACGTTGGCGCGCTGCCGTGCGCCGTTCTTTCACAGTCCGCGGAAAACCCTAGGGAGGGGGTCGTCAACGATCCGCCTCCCCCCACCCCCTGGACGGCGTGAGCTAACAGGCAAATATGCAAAAGAAATAAGTCATGAAAAACGCAAAATTTAAAGAATTCCTATGGTGCATTTTGTTGTGTATCCAAACATAAATAACTGCTAGGGTTGTAATGTAATATCCTAATCCGCTAAAGCATCACAACTGACTTAACTTTTTTTCGAGATGAACTCATTTGACCTTAATTAACTCGGCGATCGTGGATAACCTGAACTCAATATTTTCACAAATGTCAAATTGATGGACGAAAAAGTTTGCCAACTTTCTGCTGCGCTGCCACGCATCGTTTAAAAAAAAAGTTTTTACTATCCGTGCTTGGGGAGAAATAAAAAGACCTAGAGCTTAGGTAGAAATAAAAAGACCCCAAAACGGCGTGGGTTAGCTTAGTGGTTCCGGTTTCTTTGCAACTTGGGTTAGCTTAGCGGTGGGTTAGCTTAATGGTTAGGTGGGTGGGTTAGGGTGCAACTCGAGTAACGTGGGTTAGCTTAGTGGTTCCGGTTTCTTTGTTCCGGTTCCGGTTTCTTTATTTTATTGAGGGTCGTACATTTCGTCTCACGCAATGTCTAAAACCCAGGAGCACTTAAGAGCCATTCTTCGTTGTATTAAACAATGGTTCCGGTTTCACCAGTTTCCGGAATCTTACCGGTGTCATTTTAATTCCTAGCCCGAGTTCATTGCCAATGATGCACACCTGATCGGGTGCCAGCTAATGGGGAAAATACTTTTTACTAACACAAATGTCACTGTATTCTTGAAATATTTTACCTGTATTCTGGTGGCATTTCATGCCACCAGAGTAAATCATCGACATTTTGTCCTCCAGGTGATATTAAAGATCCCACCGCCGATATTTTCGATACTTCCCAAGTCCCGTGTTGAAGCGTCGGGACTGAGACGTTCTGCCAAGGCCTCGACAAGTGAATTGGCCCAATATCGGCCACCAATATCCTTCAAGCGCAGGCGCCGTGCTAGTTGGGGAAGCATGGCAGAACTGGCGAGGCACTCTTGCTCGTGTGGCGAGGCACCCTGTCGGTCGCCGCGGCGGCGGGCGTCTTGATATCCTGCTCCGTTTGATACGGCTGCCGGCGGCGGTGCATTTGATCATGCGAGTTGTTTCATCTGGCCAGGCGGACATACCAAAACCACTCAGTACTCGGCCACCCACTTACTGACGCACTCTCTTACTCAGGCACTCGTTCGCCCACTCACTTTTAATATGTATATATGTATATATATATGGATATATATATAAAAGTGTGTGTGAGTGTGTATGCAGACGGATTCAGTTCTACATCGTAATTGCGTCAGTACGTTCCCGTTGCGCCATGTCTTCGCCACGCTCAATAATAAAGCAAATCATGTCAAGTTCAAATCGGGCGTCAACCAAAACTGTCTGAGACACCTTCGATTAGATTCAATCGAGTACCAATGCATCCAAAAGGTGAATCCAGGCCAAACGTTTTCTCATACCAGCATATGTGACCCAGTGGCGTACCTGGAATTTGCGCCAGGAGGGTGGGGGAGCAATTGGATTTGGAGGAGGTTATCTACCCCCATTTCTGAAAAGTTTCCGGATTTCAATCACTATTTTTTAGGGGACCAATTTGTATTTTTAGGTCAAATGATTATTGATCAATTTAATTGCACTGTTGAGGGGGCCAAGCATGCAACTATCGCCTCTAAGTTATCTTATATCAACCCTAGTCCCCTCTGTTTGAATATCTGCTTTTGGTATCCATTAATTAGTCAACTCACACTGCTGAAATTACACCTGTTTATATAACTTAAGAATGCAAAATGTTCTCATTTTAGACATTTCGGCCGCCACGCTAACTTTTGTGAACGTCTACTTCCGCCTTGCGCTTTCTGCACATTCGCCACACTTGTGATTCTACTGTTTTGCGTCCTACGTTTGCTAATTGCTGCCACATGATTGTCTTGCACCATATTTGGTGTAGTTGAATGCTTCGTAATGGGGTGCGCTGGGAAAATTGGATGTATTCAATTCGATGATTAGTCGTATTCTTCCCACATTTTATGGTGATTAAAACATCCGGATACTCGTTGAACTTTGATGCAACTCATCTCAAAGGGTAAATATGCTTCAAGATTGACTGCGGAATGGAGGCCCCGGTTCCGTGTTCATTTTTTTTCGAACCATCGCATTTTTCTTCATCTATGGATGTGTTTTAGGATTCCAGCCCATTTGTTCTAGGGGCCTGGCACGTTTTTGAGACCCCGGGTCTTTTTCGTGTTTTTTTTAATGCACCGACGATTTTTTTACCGGTGTGTGTTCGAGGACCCCGATGTATTTAGTACCCTGTCTTATTGTTCGTTTTAGGATCCTGTCCTCTGTGTAGGGCCCAGCCTGTTTTTAAGGCTCTAATGCAGTCTGATGACGCTGGTGTGCTCCGCGGGACTTCGGTGTCGTTTTTCTGGAGCTCTCAGTGTGTTTATTTAAGGCTGCGACGCATATTTTAAAGCACTGTCTCTTTTTGCGAGACTTGGTGTGCTTCGCGGGCCCGGTGCATTTTCTAACTCCCGTTTTGCTTTCAGGGTCCCTCTATGTTTATGGGTTCCCAACGTGATTTTTAGACGCTCCTCCCGTCTTTTTTGGCACATAATCATTTTCAGATACCCGGCGAAACTGCTGAGACTCTTTGGCCCCCAGCTTGATAACCAGGAGCCTGACACGACCTTTTGCGACGCAAAGCTTGAATTGCAGGACCCGGCACGATATTCGGGCCCATAACGTGATTTTTAGGGGACCCAGCCTAACTTTTTGCACCCTAAGCATGATTTTCAGGGGCGCTGGCCCGAACTATTGAGGCACCCAGCGTGATATTCAGGGGCCCCGATGAGTTACTACTTGGTAGCCCTAGCAGTATTTTCATGTGTGTGTGTGTAGGTGAAATTGGCAAGCCTGCCACCGTGTGGTGATGCCGGCTGGTTCCGGTTTAAGAGAAGATGTGTTAGAGAGTGTGTAGCGTAGGGTAGGAGGATGTATCAGAGGGGGAGGCTTAGTTGATCTGGCGAGCTATGTTGAAGTACAGTTGAGATGCTCCTAAAGAGTGGCACCGGCCACACTTCTTGGAGCGTCCAGCGTCCTTCTTCGGGGTCACGGAGCTATTTTGAGGGCCCCCGATGTGATCGGATGGCACAAAAGATACGATTTGCATATGCGAGTTTTTCATTACCAGAAATGCGGCTCCATCTAGTCCCCAATGTCAGATCAATGGACACCGTTGTATCCAGCATGGTCTCCCTGGTGTGTAACTGAAGCGAGACAATGCTAAGACGAATACAAACGCGTACGTCATGTGATGTGGAAGCCGCTGGTCCGACAGTAAACACAATTTCACCGCCACAAATGTTGCTCTGTCGTAGCAATGTGAAACTGCTACAGCCTCAGCAGACCTGCTGATGAGTAGCTTTTCGCTTCACAGATGCAGTCTTCGGTCGGGGAGGCTATGACTTGGGAGTTCAGGACGGCCTGACCTGCAAGTTTCCGGACGAGTATATTTTGGAGGACGTCGCAGTAAACACCAACATCAGGTAAGACACACGCCAGACACTGGCTGGTTCACGCTGGTTAAAACACATGTGACATATGCTAATGATGTTTAAATTAAACTTCTTCAGCATGAAGGAGAGAATATAATTGCCCAATGCTGCATGATCGGTAGCGCGTGGCGATATCACGGTTGTTATCTTATCAAACAGATTTAGTGGGCACAGTGACTTTCACCGTGCTGGGGAGTGCTCTCGAGACCCCCCGTCAGGTTATTCCGTTATGGCGGCATAATGAGTATGTATAGAGACACCAATGGTCACTAGCTTATTACACATCTGTTTTGTATATTTTGTGGAAGACAATTCAGATCCAGTTCATCAAACATCATTGACCTCTAATGGGTCAAATGGAGTGATGTTCCAAAATAGTCAAAGTGCCGCCAATCCGAGTAGTTGCAAAATACATCGATCAAACTCAGACCATGCTGCTCTTTCATCAAGACGAACACACTCCTCTCTGGAAATGATCAGCAAGGTGAAGGTTACAGATCTGAGGCCAGCTCAAATTCCGTTTTTTTAAAGTATATTCAGAAAATATAATCAAGTTGGGAGTAATTCGTCACGGCAAAAAGATACCTGGCATGAAATAAACATTACGATATAATATGCGTACCACAGATCAATGGCATAGGCCCAAGTCACTTACCATGTATATTCCACACAATGGCACTTTATGCATAATGCTGCTGCTCCTCACCAGGTGATACCTTAATTCGTTTCATCGTTGCCTACGCCGTGTGACATGAGGTCGGATGACAAACGAATGACCTGAGGTGACGTGATTTCGGACAAGTTGACCTGATTTTGCAATCCGACGAGTTATTTCGTCCGTTGTCGCCAGGCGCTTTTCCCTTGAGCCGAAGGGGATGGTTTGTGCAACATCCTACTGAATCGTACCTGTTGGAACTTTGGCGCTGCTGAAATTCAAACTGAGGTCACTGGATCACCACTTGGAAATCCTTGTATATTATTGAGCCAACTCACCATCTTCCTCGGAGCAATGCGAACCATATAGGCGTAACGCCCCTGCTTCGCTTGCTGATGTGACAAGTGAACATAGTTATGTGCGGCTGCCTTGATGTGACGTGGCCTGCAGTGGACGCGGTGACGCACGCCTATCGGGGTACGTGCGTTGTACGTGGTGACAGACGGTTACCGTCTGATCAACCGTGGCTCCAGTGGAGTTGTACCTCTCGGGGTACGTGTGTTATACGTGATGGCAGACGGCTTCTGATCAGACGTGACTGCAGTGCAGTTGTACCTATCTGGGTACGTGAGTTGTCTGTGGTGACAGACGGCTACAGTCTGATCAGGCGTGGCTGCCAAGAGCTGATCGTGCATCAGGTGGCTAGAGGAACAGCATGTGCTCTAACATGGGATCACTTGTCGTTCCGAATACTGCAGTTAGCAGGACGCCTGTTCGGAGACCCGAGTTAGAGTCTGGTCAGCGCGGCAATGCTCGGACATGCACAACTCAGGGGAACTGATGGCCAGTCCGTATGCTGTTTTGCTTTCACGGCAAAACGCATGACGAGACACGAACACACAGCCGGCGGAAACGCTCCATATATCACACTTGACGAGGGCAGTGGTCTGAATGTCACCAGCATGGTTACCTGGGGCAATCATCGAATTTGCATATGTCCCGACGAATGCAGCTCGACGATATTCATCTTTTGAAATCATGCTACGCATGTGCCGAACGATATTTCAGTGTATTGCCGGTTGAATGTGATCGACCAATCATGCAGTGTCATCTGCCAGGAGGGGTGTGTGCTCGTTACCATTGTCACCCCACAGTGTAACCTGCCAGGAGGTGAGTGTGACCGTGACCGTTCTGACCCTGCAGTGTTACCTGCCAGGAGTGATGTGTGACCGTGACCGTTCTCGCTCTTCAGTACCACATTCCAGGAGTGGTGTGTGTGACCGTGACCGTTTTCGCTCTATAGCACTACATTCCAGGAGTGGTGTGTGACCGTGACCATTCTCACCCCGCAGTGTCACCTGCCAGGAGTGGTGTGTGACCGTGACCGTTCTCGCTCTATAGCACTACATTCCAGGAGTGGTGTGTGACCGTGACCATTCTCACCCCGCAGTGTCACCTGCCAGGAGTGGTGTGTGACCGTGACCGTTCTCGCTCTATAGCACTACATTCCAGGAGTGGTGTGTGACCGTGACCATTCTCACCCCGCAGTGTCACCTGCCAGGAGTGGTGTGTGACCGTGACCATTCTCACCCCGCAGTGTCACCTGCCAGGAGTGGTGTGTGACCGTGACCATTCTCACCCCGCAGTGTCACCTGCCAGGAGTGGTGTGTGACCGTGACCATTCTCACCCCGCAGTGTCACCTGCCAGGAGTGGTGTGTGACCGTGACCATTCTCACCCCGCAGTGTCACCTGCCAGGAGTGGTGTGTGACCGTGACCATTCTCACCCCGCAGTGTCACCTGCCAGGAGTGGTGTGTGACCGTGACCATTCTCGCCCCGCAGTGTCACCTGCCAGGAGGAGTGCGTGCGACGAGCGCTGAATAACAGCAACGACGGCCACCTGGTGTACGGCACCGGCATCTACAGCTTGGTGAGGGTGACGGCTGTTGGCGTGCCGAGTTCTGTTGTGACTGGCGCCAGAGCGTTCAGCGTAGTATGGTGAACATGGCTGACACCGATATACTCGGTATGGCATGGTGAGTATGAGTGATACCAGTGTGCTTGACATGATGCGGTGAGCATGACTCCTACAGATGTGTTCAGTATGGTGTGGTGAGCATGACTGGTACCGATGTGTTCAGTATGGTATGATAAGCATGACTGGTACAGATGTGTTCAGCATGGTATGGTGAGCACGACTGGTACCGAAGTGTTCAGCGTGGTACGGTGAGCATGACTGGTACCGACGTGTCCAGTATGGCATGGTGAGCATGGGTGGTACCGATGTGTTTAGTATGGTATGGAGAGCATGACTGTTACCGAAGTGTTCAGTGTGGTATGGTGATCATGACTGGTACAGATGTGTTCAGTATGGTATGGTGAGCATGGGTGGTGCCGATGTGTTTAGTATGGTATGGTAGGCATGACTGGTACCGACGTGTCCAGTATGGTATGGTGAGCATGGGTGGTACCGATGTGTTCAGTATGGTATGGTGAGCACGACTGGTACAGATGTGTTCAGTATGGTATGGTGAGCATGACTAGTACCGATGTGTTCAGTATGGTATTGTGATCATTGCTAGTATAGAAGTGTTCAGTATGGTATTGTGAGCATTACTAGTATAGAAGTGTTCAGTATGGTATGGTAAGCATGACTGGTACAGATGTGTTTAGTATGGTATGGTGAGCATGACCGGTACCGATGTGTTCAGTATGGTATGATGAGCATGACTGGTACCGAAGTATTCAGCATAGTTAGCATGAATGACGTCATTCACGCGTTACTACAATATGTAATCGCCCTTTACGAGCATTTCGCTTGGTGTTTGCGTTCAAATATCTTGGCCAGACCTGGTCATTTCCAAACCGTCGGAAGAACAAGCTGGCGGAAGTAGTGAAAAGAGAATGATAGCCCTCCTGGTCTAAAGAGTTAATTTCCTCATCTTCCTCTTTCTCATCCTGCGGTTTGTGTAAGCAAAATGATATCCACTATCAATGTATGCATATGCATACCCTCCGACGATCAATGGGCGCATGTTGCGCAGTGCAATTCAGTTCCCGCTTGGTGGGGCACCTGAGCAATGACGGGTAGAAGTCAGGTCACGAACTCGTCCCAATGCGGCTCTTAGGTGTACATTGAAACATCATTTATGAACAGCCCGTGTCATGCGCAGATACAGTCAGACGTGAAAGATGAGTGCACATCGAATTATACACGAAAACACGCACAGACCAAAGTATGATAGCAGGCCGGGCCCATAGCTTAGGATGTGAAGAATGTGCACACTTCAGATTCTAGTTTAATGATTCACTATTTTAACAGGTACCTAGTTTAACCATATTCGGGTATAGAGAGTAGGTAAATTCGCCCCCTCCTAGTGGCTTTTCGCATTTCGTTCTCTAACGTTTTGTAATAGGATCGTGGTGGTATGTGAATGTTTCTGCCTTCCTCTCCTCAACCCTGTGCCAGAATATCAGTTGCATATCTATATCAGAGGCGGCTTAACACGCGCCCTGGGGGGGGGCGGGACGAAATCCGTCCACCCCTACGGTTTTTCGTAGTTTACTCCAGATTTTCCCTGCCGATATACGCCATTGTTTGTGTACCTGTTGATAAATTACCGGCGCGTTGTTTGAAGTAAGAAAAATGAAAATATGTCTGGAATGTTGTCTATCTGGAAATCTGCAATGTTGCCAAAAATGCAAATGACTGTCATGCGATTGATGTCACTTTACATGTTACTCCCTACACATCCCGAAATCTACTGTTTGTCATTGTGTGCCTATGCGTTTCCATACTTTATTCATGTATTTCGCTCCTTTCTTTGCGAAGCCGATTGTGCCGAACCGCCCAACGGATCAGTCGGGTGGGCAGCCCGGTTCCAGTAACTGGAGCAGGTAATGACCTGCTTAAGTGCATCTATATAGGTTACCTGAGGTCAAATGGCGGATCTGGCATCTGTATTGCATCATTAGTAATGTCCAAAACATCATGAATGCCAATTTTGCAGCATTTAAACACAATCACAGCGATCCATAACAGTGAGAAGCCAATCCACGCAAAACCCGACAATTTGCTATGTTGACCTCATTTGACCTTGAAGATATTGACCTATGGTCATGAAATTTCCACACAATAGAGTTCGCTATCGTATCCATCCACCCTGCGAATTTCGTTGCTCTAGCCTCAGTAAGAGCTGAGATCGTAGGGGGCGAAATTCGCCCCCCTCCAGTGCGCATAATTTTACGAGGCCCTCCAGGCCACCTGTTTAGGTGTGGATATTTGGAGGCGCCTCAGGCATTGATCGGCGATGGGCGGTACAACTGGTCACTGGCCAATAATGACAAGTGAGCATTATTGGCCGGCGACAAGTGGGAGAATGGTCAGTGACCAGGTCAAGGACGGACAGTGTGGTCGTGGCCGTTGGACTCGGACCTCTGTCTGGTGGCCGTCCACGACGGGTGGGAGAATGGTTAGTGACCAGTGACCAGCGAGGGGTGGGAGAACGGCCAGTGATCAGTGACCGGTAACGGGTGGGAGAACGGCCAGTGACCAGTGACCGGTAACGGGTGGGAGAACGGCCAGTGACCAGTGACCGGTGACGGGCGGGAGAACGGCCAGTAACCAGTGGCCAGCGACTGGTGGGAGAACGGCCAGTGACCAGTGACCAGCGACGGGTGGGAGAACGGTCAGTGACCAGTGGCCGGCGACGGGTGGGAGAACGACCAGTGACCAGTGACCGGTAACGGGAGGGAGAACGGTCAGTAACCAGTGACCGGTAACGGGTGGGAGAACGGCGAGTGACCAGTGACCGGTGACGGGTAGGAGAATGACCAGTGACCAGTGGTCAATGACAGTGTGGTCGTGGCCGCAGGACTCGGACGTCTGTCTGGCGGCCGTCCACGACGCTCGACTGCCGCACCCGTCCAAGTTCTCCAGCGCACACCTGCTGTTCACCGTGGTCCAGCACGACCAGCCGCTGTCCGCCAGCTTCAGAAGAGGCGTGTTCAGCGTCCGCAGGAGTCTGTCTTACAGGGCCCTGCGGTTTGTCAGTCCGCAGGTAATCGGTGAGTGTCTCTCGGGAGGGAGCGAAGGTGGTGCTCCTGAAGCTGACCAGTCCGTAGGTCATCGGTGAGTGTCTCTCGGGACGGAGTGAAGATGGTGCTCCTGAAGCTGACCATTTCGCAGGTCATCGGTGAGTGTCTCTCGGGACTGAGCGAAGATGGCGCTTCTGAAGCTGACCAGTCCGTAGGTCATCGGTGAGTGTCTCTCTGGACGGAGCGAAGGTGGTGCGCCTGCAGCTGACCAGTCCGTAGGTCATCGGCGAGTGTCTCTTTGGACGGAGTGAAGATAGTGCTTCTGAAGCTGACCATTTCACAGGTAATCGGTGAGTGTCTCTCTGGACGGAGCGAAGATGGTGGTTCTGAAGCTGACCAGTCCGCAGGTCATCGGTGAATGTCTCTCTGGACGGAGCGAAGATGGTAGTCCTGAAGCTGACCAGTCCACAGGTTATCGGTGAGTGTCTCTCGGGACGGAGTGAAGATGGTGCTCCTGAGGCTGACCAGTCCACAGGTCATCGGTGAGTGTCTCTCGAGACTGAGTGAAGATGGTGCTTCTGAAGCTGACCATTCCACAGGTTATCGGTGAGTGTCTATAGGGACGGAGCGAAGATGGTGGTTCTGAAGCTGACCAGTCCGCAGGTCATCGGTGAATGTCTCTCTGGACGGAGCGAAGATGGTAGTCCTGAAGCTGACCAGTCCACAGGTCATCGGTGAGTGTCTCTCGGGACGGAGCGAAGATGATGCTTCTGAAGCTGACCAGTCCACAGGTTATCGGTGAGTGTCTCTCGGGACGGAGTGAAGATGGTGCTCCTGAAGCTGACCAGTCCACAGGTCATCGGTGAGTGTCTCTCGGGACGGAGTGAAGATGGTGCTTCTGAAGCTGACCAGTCCGTAGGTCATCGGTGAGTGTCTATCGGGACTGAGTGAAGATGGTGCTCCTGAAGCTGGCGGCTGGCCTGTTGGTGAGCGCATGCCGTCGGACAGCTGGGTTGAAGGGCAGTGTTCAGCGAGCTGATGAGTTCTTTTGTGGCAGCCTCTTGGCCAACGGTTGTCAAGCCTTCGTAGCCAGGCGATTAATCCAACCCTCCATACATTCAGATTTCTGAGGAATGTCCGAAGTAGTTCAGTGCATCGCATTCGGCTTTGGAACAGCTCCCTATAAGTGATCATAGCACTTTGCATGAATAAAATGGAGTTGAAGCCTACAAAAACAAATTATATAATCCGATGACGCCTAGTCTCAAGGTATTCTTTTGTACACTGAGAAGTTTATCAGAACCTAATCAATGCCTAGTCCGTGATATCCTTAAGAGGAATGGAGATATAGATAGCTGAATAAATACATATATATAATAAGTTGTCCGAATGGCAAACTATCACGTCAACCTACGAATTTTCCTGTTGATATTTCTTCATCATTTGGTAGAAGTGAGTAAATATAACTCTGTTTGGTAACTGACATATTTCAACAACCCAACGCCACATGATGGCGTGACATGTTTTTTCTTGTAGGGTTATAGGGTGGTCTGATTGACGTCAACATCATTGATTGATTGATTGATTGATTGATTGAAGTTTACTAGCCTGGTACGATCATGTGATATCGGCTGTTTATGACGTAGATAGGTCGAAGGTGGCGGCCCGGACGGCGGCGGGCCGTAATTGGAGGGGGGGGTCATCGCCTTTCGTTTGAACATTGCAAGAAACATTACTTCATGTCATACACTCTTATGGGCTTTCTGTGGGTTCGTTTTTATTTTTCGTTCTTTTTTGTTTTCTTTCGTTCTTTTTTGTTTTCTTTCTTTCTTTCTTTTTATATTTTTGTTTTATTTTCCTTTTATTCTATTCTATTTCTTTTGTTTTCTTTTCTCTTCACGTTTGTTTCTGGTCTTGGTGTCGACCATACACCAGTCTGTTTGTTTTGTTTTACTTTTTACTTTTCACACGTCATGGGTAGAGTTGGGAGAGAGTGGGTGGAGGAGTTGTTCGGATGTTGTCGGTTCGGATACTGTCTAGTGTCGGGAGTTCTGGTACGGGTTTTTGCTTTCTTGGTAGTTGTGTTTGGTTTGTTGGTAGATGTAGTGCTTGTTTTGTTGGTTGCTCGTATTGTCGGTGCTTGAGTTGTCTGGGTGTGGTGTCTGGGGTGTTTGACCTAATGTAGTCGTCTTCTGAGTCTGTTATTGGTCCATGATGGTTGCGGTGATTTTTGCGTCGCGCGAGTGGTGCTTGTGGTGCTTGGAGTGGTCCTGGGAGCATGCTGGGGTTGATGGGTTGGATGCTCCGCGGTGTGGTATGCGAGGTGGTGCCTGTGCTTGTGCCGTGTTTTGTGTTGTGGGATCTGATCTTATGACTATTGTCGGGTCCGTCTGGGTGTTCCTCGAGTAGTCGGTTGATTCCTGAGGGGTAGCCGTATACTGGTTGTGTGGCTGTGTGGATTGCTCCTGGTGGCGGAGGGGCTGAGTGGGAAGCGACGGGTACTGCCCGGCGGCCCACTCCCCTGCCCGCGACGGTGCTATGCCCCCTATATGGATAAGTCGGAGAATGTCTTTATCCTTCCTCCATTGAGGGCAAGCCCCGTCCCGGGAGTTCTCCGTCGCATCCCGCACATCGCCGAGTTTCGCTGTGGCAGGTGTTGGTGTGGTGTGGGCCAACACAACGGGCACATATGGGATTTGTATGCTGGCAGCTCCCCCACCCTCGGGTGGTCATATCCTTCACAGAAGGAGCAGCGTCGAAGGAGGGGTGCGTGGGGTGTTACTTTGTGTGTGATGAAACCGGCTCTGTCATGTATGGGTTGTTGTTAGGAGGTGAAATCTAGGATGAGAATGTGTATGTTTGGTTTGTTTTTGGTGGCAGGGGGCCGGTAGACCTAGCAGATCACTTGGCTCGCAAATCTTTGGGCCAATGTCTCCTCAGTCATCCATTCCAGCTTCTATGCATGTATGATGCCCTGCAAGTTGTTGCGGTGTGCGTCTGGTGTTATATTGACCTCTTGGTTTCCGATAGATTTGATGTGTGATATATGTTTTTTATCTTTGGTCCTATAGGCGTGAATCAAGAGCTCCCCGATTTCAATTGGCGTGCGTGTAAGGGTGTTTGTGTCCGATGGGTTATTTCAGTGTCCACTAGCCAGAGGTCACGAGTGGTCATGAGATAATCATTGACCCGCCGGCAGAGAAAGAAGTCCCCGTCGGATCGTTTGTTGTGGTGTCGGTGTTCATGTTGAGTGGACGTAGTGGGTCGTAGGTTTGGCGTTGGCACTAGGAAAGGAAAGTTGTGTGTGCACTTTACAAATATCGGTTTATTTGTTTATTGGTTGGTTTACGACACACTTTATGCACATTCACGACTAATGGCGCCGCCCACACTGTTTCGCCGGTGGGCCGCGGGATTTGGAAATGTCCTGAGTGGCGCTAGAGTCGAACCCGGGACCTTTGGTACCCCTAACCCGACACCTTAACCACTCTGCCATCCCCGCCCCACAAATATCGGTAGGTTCGGGGTGGGATGGTAGCGGCACCGCCGGACCAACCTGTAGCTGAAGATAAAGATGCTTCAGCAGGTAGTCAGAAGAGTAGGCGTAGAAGAAGCACTGTGACATTGGACTGGTGATCAGTCGGTTTTAGCGGTCCTCGGCGTTCCCTTGGCGAAGCCAAAATGACGTCGATGTCTGGTGTTGGGCGTTGCCAGATGGTGTTGGCGCCGCTTTTCGGGCACGCCTTCGGTGCTGACCAGGCTGTTTTGTTGCCGCGGTGCTACAAAGTAGCGCCCTGACAAGCCGTTGATGCTGCACCTGTAGCTTCGATGCCTCTATGGCGGGATTCATGCTTCGTGGCGTTGTATTTACCGGTCTGACGTCTGTCGGTTTTCTCGGTTCTCGTTCGAGGAGGAGGGAAAGAGTTTCTTTGTTCTTTGTTCTTTGTTGGTCGTGCCTCGTCAACATTGGGTTAGATCACATAGATATGCCTTTAAAAGTCTCGAGAGTGTATGTATCACGAATGTTTTAGAGTCTAAAAGCGAGTTGCTATAAACTGAAAGTGATTATCTTGGAGTTTATTTGCAGAGCTGCACACCAATTTCGGTTCCAATGTCGTGCTTTCGTTGCTACCACTATGTTCATTAAAAATCGGGTGTTGTTTTTCTGTTTTTATTCTTGATTAGGGTTCGTGGTGTTAACTTCAACAGCATTTTTATATATGTGCTATGAAAGGCGTTGCATGCTCAAAAGTATTTCGAAGTATTAATTTACATGTTGCATATCATAAATTGAATAGATTGTGCCTGCAGGGCTTTTTCAGTTGAAGTGTTCCTTACTGCTGTGTGCTTTTTATTCGGTGCGGGGGAGAATCCTTCGATCGCATAATTTTGTTCGTGAATTTCCTAACAACAAGAAAACCTTGGATTACGAACATCCACTACCCTCTCCGGCCACAATCTCCTTCGGAAATTGTCCTCTTCGTCACCCTAACATATACTTCTTGATTCTCAATATTGAGCTGAGTAGTAGTCTTCACATTTGTACGGGTCATTTTTCCGTGCGAAGTCTTCATTTGCATGATTTTGCTAGCGAGTCATGTTCCATTGATGTTGCCATCGACGGTGGAAACCTATTCACGCAATCTGGATGCATCCAGACATTCTACCTATATTGCCTGGCCTCAGAGGATAACCAGCGGTGGTAATAACAAACGTTTGAGATGCCTCTAACGTTCGGACGTGGAGCTACTTACGCCATGTCGTTAACTGTATTCTTCTATTCATACTAAAACAAACGTTGCCGGGGTATTGTAGTTGACCGACATAGTATGTGGACGTTAAAACATGCTGCAGTGCCAGAGCTGGGAGGAAGTCGTTGGGAAAATAACCTGACAGAGGAAGACGAGAATGCATTATTGGTCGATAAACGCCATTATAGCCAACCTAAGGTAATAACCAGATCAACTAACTAACTCGACTGAACGCGAAGCTATTCCTTTCTGATCACGAATCACCGAACCGTCAGCAACACAAAGAGGAATGCAATAACTGCATTGCGTGGCGTCGTCACGGAGTGTATTCACCTGTCATTGATAATTGTGCCACCTTGGTTTCAGAGGACATTCCCGACATAACCACAGTCCATACACATTTTCGGACCCAGCAAGGAGGGAGAAGTTACTTGGAAGTTCACCTCGGCGTCAACCAGAGTCTGGGGGACATCAGATGCTACAACGTCGGGAACTACGAAGAATCTGAGCTGGATATCAGGCAGGCGACCAGAACATGTACGTATCAGGTTGAGCGTGGTAGAGATGCACTGAATGTTGTGTATCAAGTTTAGCGTAGTACAGGTCGAATGGCAAGTATCGATTATCCCGCGACTTCTGGGGAGGTCTTTTTCCGCCCTTCCCCCGACCGTAGATAGCGGGAAAACGGCGCGCGGGAGCGCTCCAGAAATTTGGCGTACCTTTTCCGCATCAATTTGTCATGTTTTGTGAAAGCAAAATTTAGTTCAGTTCATCTACAGTTAGAGAGTTAGTCAAGGTCAAGTGAGGTCACCTCCAACAAGTTCCATCAGTCGCTAAGTTTTAACGGATAATGGTAATTGAATACACGTTTCTACGTTTCCTTATCATCAGGGATACAACAACATACAACAGAGGACGTTTTGAATTTTTTGTTTTGAGTACTGATTTGTTTTGCATATTATCATTAGAGTCGGAATGAAGGACTCCGTCTAAAGTAAGCAATTTTATGCGAATAAGTTTACTTCGAACAACGTTTATCGGTGCGCTCTACCCATTAGATGAAACAAATAATCGAAAAGCTAGAATTTTGTGAGTGTAAACTACACATTTTGGTGGGCGAAGATTTGGGGATCATAGTCGATTTCAACTTCATTTTCTGATTCCGAATAAGTTTTGTTTTTAAAACCTCCCAAAAATTAACCCCTCAGAGCAAAGAAAAACGTGGTGTCACTCGTGACATCATAAACCCATCAGGGACGTCATTTTTCGGGGAGAGAACACCGCGGCGGTTTCGGGCCTTACTCGTCCAGCACTTCCCGATGACACCTCTCGTCTTCGTGTGACGCTTAGTTTGACAGGGCATGTTAGAGACTAGAGTGGGCATGTAACGCTCCCTCCGAAGAACTAAGTAATAAAATTAAAATTACATTCAGTCATTGTTTCAAGTATGCACATGCGTACAAGCTTAGTTTGGCACGTTATACCACATAGTAAATTGCGGATGCCCCCACCCCTCCCCAGTCCAATGATTAATTATTAAAATTAACGAACCATTCCAAGTTTTTGCTCCAGACATACACATGAGGGAAGCCCATGTTATTGGGAGCCAGCTCCCTACGTGAAAATTAGAGTACGGGTTGATAGCAATTAATTGTCTCGCCTATATTTGATCAAATTGTCACGCTTTCTACTCATTGAACACATTTTGTACACTGTTTCGATTCGTGCTTTACTCGATTTGACACTGTTGTTCAAATGTGTTGCGAGCTTTCATTCAAATTTTTTCTTTGTTTAAATCATATTTATTATGGAACGAAATGGTTTGTCACTTGTCAAAAGTGGCTTGTCAAATGCATTCTTTTCAACCAGGTTCTCTCTTGTCTGCCCTTGACCCTGCTGGAATCTGTATTATAATAGCCGTATGCATGGTGGAACTCTGTGAACCGCTAGCGGAGGTCATGAAGCAAGATATGGTTATTCATTGTTTCATTGTCTTTCAATGTTTATGCAATGCTTTCAAATTAAATCTCATTCATTTCGTACATGAATGAGCTGATGCACTTTGGTAAGGCATGGTACTTGTATTGTTATTGTTATTAAGAGATAGTATTTTATAGGCATGCCATGAAAGTGCATAGGTGCACGCGAATGTACCAAAGCAAAGCTGGATACCTACGACGTATAATTTGATACTCGTACGATATAGCAAGATACTCATACGATATAACTGGATACTCATACGTTGTAGTTGATACTGTACAGGGTACCTCCGAGCTTCTCAAAGTGGTTCCAAACTGCTCTTTTCTCTTTTCTTGGAGCAGGATCGGGAACAGACCCACAGGTATTGCACCGGGACTCCAGCGCCACCTATACCGAACATGTCTGCGACTGCAGCGCCACCTATTACGGGCATGCCCGCGTTGCCGCCGCCCTCTGCCGACACCGGTGGTGTGATGTCCGACACTGTGTCTGTATTCCGACACCCCGTCTGTCACCCTTGCTTGTATGCACCATTGGCACACAAACAAAACTACTATTACTACTACTACTACTTTATTACTACTACTCATGATGGCGAGAGGGCGAGAGGGTGAGAGGGTGAGAGGGTGAGAGGGTGAGAGGGTGAGAGTGTGAGAGGGTGAGAGGGTGAGAGGGTGAGAGGGTGAGAGGGTGAGAGGGTGAGAGGGTGAGAGGGTGAGAGGGTGAGAGGGTGAGAGGGTGAGAGGGCGAGAGGCGAGATATCGAGATGGCGACATGGCGAGAGGGCGAGAGAGCGTGAGAGAGAGAACGAATGGACATGATTGGTTGTGATGCCAGTACATACCTATATACCTATATATATAACAGCATAGTTGTATGCCTTCGAACGAAGTCAACAACTATGTTGTTTTGCATCCCTCGTGCGCGTGACCTTGACCTTCAACTTACATTTAGAAAATATCCTGATGCTTATCAGAGGCTCAGCTGGCTCTTTTGTGTCGCGTTTTATCAAAACATGCCATTCGGTTAGCGGCTATGTGTGCAAATCCGGCACAATGTAGCTCCCAGTCGATCACACTTGGTAGGGAAAACTTGTATGCATTTCCTATGCTTTGTGCTAAAATCGAAGGAAAGCAGGCGCATCTATGGTCTTCGAGATGCCTTTCCTGTGTGTATTTAATTTGGAATCACGTGGTATGACGTGGTATCACGTTGAATCGCGTGCAGGATGGTGTGTAATGGCATTAGTAGTTTGTTCAATAAGGTGAAAATATTTATTTATTACAACGCCATTAATGAACCGTAATAGATGTGGCGTAATAAATAGATATTCTTACCCTAATGTTAACAAACTTACACCGCTGCAGGCCAGCCTATATTACTTTCGACCTGTCTGCCGTTCAACGATTTGGTATTGATTTCGCTCTTAATGCCTGTCTAAATAAGTCTGGTGATGTGGGTATGAAAGGAAAAACTCCAATATCTAATGAATACGGGGCTAACTTCGACTACACCGTGCTCCAGCACTCATCCTACCACGCCTAGCGTCACTAAAGTTATCTTACCATGGAATCGCTGAAGGGCTTGACCTCTCAAACAAACGGAAGTTAATGGCTTGACCTCTCCTAGCAGAACGTGTTCCTAAATGTATGAGCTAAGAACAACCACTGTTATAAACCATATGAAAACGCTATTCTTTCCCAGGGAAAACGCAGCCTTATGGAATGTGTTCTACACCTGTTACGGGCTATCCGCGTCTTATTCACTGGACCATCACTTCAGCTTAGTTAATCATTGCCACCTCTCGTAAGCGCTCCAATAGAACGTTTGAATTATGTTTGGTGTTTATGATGTTTTCAGTCCGTCTTGTGAACGCTCTTTTACATACCATTACATAATTTACCATACAATGCCCAACAAACTCCGTTTCCCTTTAGGAACGATTACATAGTTATTAGGGCTTTAGGGCGCATCAACTACGTTCGTCATGTAGCGCCCAGCAAATAACGATTGCATAGTGAGTGTCGTATATCATTGATATTATACTAATGCTATGCTATCAATAATATGATAATGTGTGTCATCTTTCATTTCATAGTGAATGACGGTGGCTCCTACGAGATAATATCCTCATCGAACACGGTTGGACTAGCACAGCTACAGTGCCGTGTGGATGACGCAGTCTACTCAGACACCACGTCTCTGCAATACTTGTCAAATGGTAAGCAGCTTCGTGTCATGCATTATTTCAGGTGTTAAAAGTATGGTGTGTGGGGGGGGGGGGAGTGAGTCGTATGTCAGTCTTATGTGTGTTATTTTTCCGAAGACAACTGCACGATGCTAGTCGCCTTCCTCTGATGTCTTGATAACCGCCTGGACGATTACGTGGAACGCTGCCTGGCAGCATATCCATCACCAAAGCGATACATCATTACATCACTACCGTGAAGATGTTGATATTGGTTGTCGTAGTGTGGGCTGTGATGGTGTTGGCAGTAGTAGTGTTGACTGTGATGGTGTCGGTGGTGGTAGTGTCGGCTGAGGTAGTGTGTGGGTGTGATAATATTGGTTGTGGTAGTGTTTGCAGTGGTAATGTTGGGTTTGGTAGTGTTCGCTGTGGTAGTGTTGGCTGTGGTAGTGTTAGCTGTGATAGTGTTGGCTGTGGTAGTGTTAGCTGTGATAGTGTTGGCTGTGGTAGTAGTGGCTGTGGTAGTGTTGGCTGTGGTAGTGTCGGCTGAGTTTGTGTTTGCTGTGGTAGTTCTTGCTGTGGTGGTGACGGCTGTGGTGGTGTCGGCTGTGGTGATGTCGGCTGTGGTAGTGTTGGCTGTGGTAGTGTTGGCTGTGATAGTGTTGGCTGTGGTAGTGTTGGGTGTGGTAGTGGTGGCTGTGGTAGTGGTGGCTGTGGTAGTGTTGGTTGTGGTAGTGGTGGCTGTGGTAGTGTTGGCTGTGGTGCGGTGTGGGCTGTGGTGGTGTTGGCTGTGGTGGTGTTGGCTGTGGTAGTGTTGGCTGTGGTAGTGGTGGCTGTGGTAGTGGTGGCTGTGGTAGTGTTGGCTGTGGTGGTGTGGGCTGTGGTAGTGTTGGCTGTGGTGGTGTGGGCTGTGGTAGTGTTGGCTGTGGTAGTGTTGGCTGTGGTAGTGGTGGCTGTGGTAGTGGTGGCTGTGGTAGTGGTGGCTGTGGTAGTGGTGGCTGTGGTAGTGTTGCCTGTGGTGGTGTGGGCTGTGGTAGTGGTGGCTGTGGTAGTGTTGGCTGTGGTGGTGTTGGCTGTGGTAGTGTTGGCTGTGGTAGTGGTGGCTGTGGTAGTGGTGGCTGTGGTAGTGGTGGCTGTGGTAGTGGTGGCTGTGGTAGTGTTGGCTGTGGTAGTGGTGGCTGTGGTAGTGTTGGCTGTGGTAGTGTTGGCTGTGGTAGTGTTGGCTGTGGTAGTGGTGGCTGTGGTGTCGGCTGTGGTAGTGGTGGCTGTGGTAGTGTTGGCTGTGGTAGTGTTGGCTGTGGTAGTGTTGGCTGTGGTAGTGTTGGCTGTGGTAGTGTTGGCTGTGGTAGTGTGGGCTGTGGTGGTGTTGGCTGTGGTAGTGTTGGCTGTGGTAGTGTTGGCTGTGGTAGTGGTGGCTGTGGTAGTGTTGGCTGTGGCTGTGGTAGTGGTGGCTGTGGTAGTGTGGCTGTGGTAGGTGGCTGTGGTAGTGTTGGCTGTGGTAGTGTTGGCTGTGGTGTTGGCTTGTAGTGGTAGTGTTGTGTTGGCTGTGGTAGTGTTGGCTGTGGTAGTGTTGGCTGTGGTAGTGTGGGCTGTGGTGGTATTGGTTGTGGTAGTGGTGGCTGTGGTAGTGTTGGCTGTGGTAGTGTTGGCTGTGGTAGTGTGGGCTGTGGTAGTGTTGGCTGTGGTAGTGTGTGGCTGTGGTAGTGTTGGCTGTGGTAGTGGTGGCTGTGGTAGTGTTGGCTGTGGTAGTGGTTGGCTGTGGTAGTGGTGGCTGTGGTAGTGGTGGCTGTGGTAGTGGTGGCTGTGGTAGTGGTGGCTGTGGTAGTGTTGGCTGTGGTAGTGTTGGCTGTGGTAGTGGTGGCTGTGGTAGTGGTGGCTGTGGTAGTGTTGGCTGTGGTAGTGGTGGCTGTGGTAGTGGTGGCTGTGGTAGTGGTGGCTGTGGTAGTGGTGGCTGTGGTAGTGGTGGCTGTGGTAGTGGTGGCTGTGGTAGTGTTGGCTGTGGTAGTGGTGGCTGTGGTAGTGGTGGCTGTGGTGGTGTTGGCTGTGGTGGTGTCGGCTGTGGTAGTGGTGGCTGTGGTAGTGGTGGCTGTGGTAGTGGTGGCTGTGGTAGTGGTGGCTGTGGTAGTGGTGGCTGTGGTAGTGGTGGCTGTGGTAGTGGTGGCTGTGGTAGTGGTGGCTGTGGTAGTGGTGGCTGTGGTAGTGGTGGCTGTGGTAGTGGTGGCTGTGGTAGTGGTGGCTGTGGTAGTGGTGGCTGTGGTAGTGGTGGCTGTGGTAGTGGTGGCTGTGGTAGTGGTGGCTGTGGTGGTGTCGGCTGTGGTAGTGGTGGCTGTGGTAGTGGTGGGCTGTGGTAGTGGTGGCTGTGGTAGTGGTGGCTGTGGTAGTGGTGGCTTGTGGCTGTGGTAGTGGTGGCTGTGGTAGTGGTGGCTGTGGTAGTGGTGGCTGTGGTGGTGTTGGCTGTGGTAGTGGTGGCTGTGGTAGTGGTGGCTGTGGTAGTGGTGGCTGTGGTAGTGGTGGCTGTGGTAGTGGTGGCTGTGGTAGTGTTGGCTGTGGTAGTGGTGGCTGTGGTAGTGGTGGCTGTGGTAGTGTTGGCTGTGGTGGTGTCGGCTGTGGTAGTGGTGGCTGTGGTAGTGGTGGCTGTGGTAGTGGTGGCTGTGGTAGTGGTGGCTGTGGTAGTGGTGGCTGTGGTAGTGGTGGCTGTGGTAGTGGTGGCTGTGGTAGTGTTGGCTGTGGTAGTGTTGGCTGTGGTAGTGGTTGGCTGTGGTAGTGGTGGCTGTGGTAGTGGTGGCTGTGGTAGTGTTGGCTGTGGTAGTGGTGGCTGTGGTAGTGGTGGCTGTGGTAGTGGTGGCTGTGGTGGTGTTGGCTGTGGTAGTGTGTGGCTGTGGTAGTGGTGGTGGTGGCTGTGGTAGTGTCGGCTGTGGTAGTGTTGGCTGTGGTAGTGTCTGCTGTGGTAGTGGTGGCTGTGGTAGTGGTGGCTGGCTGTGGTAGTAGTGGTGGTTGTGGTAGTGGTGGCTGTGGTAGTGGTGGCTGTGGTAGTGGTGGCTGTGGTAGTGGTGGCTGTGGTAGTGGTGGCTGTGGTAGTGGTGGCTGTGGTAGTGGTGGCTGTGGTAGTGGTGGCTGTGGTAGTGGTGGCTGTGGTAGTGTTGGCTGTGGTGGTGTGGGCTGTGGTAGTGTTGGCTGTGGTGGTGGTGGCTGTGGTAGTGGTGGCTGTGGTAGTGTTGGCTGTGGTAGTGGTGGCTGTGGTAGTGGTGGCTGTGGTGGTGTGGGCTGTGGTAGTGTTGGCTGTGGTAGTGTTGGCTGTGGTAGTGTCGGCTGTGGTAGTGGTGGCTGTGGTAGTGTTGGCTGTGGTAGTGTTTGCTGTGGTAGTGTTGGCTGTGGTAGTGGTGGCTGTGGTAGTGTTGGCTGTGGTAGTGTTGGCTGTGGTAGTGTTGGCTGTGGTAGTGTTGGCTGTGGTAGTGGTGGCTGTGATAGTGTCGGCTGTGATAGTGTCGGCTGTGGTAGTGTTGGCTGTGGTAGTGGCGGCTGTGGTAGTGCTGGCTGTGGCGGTGTGGGCTGTGGTGGTGTTGGCTGTGGTAGTGGTGGCTGTGGTAGTGTTGGCTGTGGTAGTGGTGGCTGTGGTAGTGGTGGCTGTGGTAGTGTTGGCTGTGGTGGTGTGGGCTGTGGTAGTGTTGGCTGTGGTGGTGTTGGCTGTGGTAGTGTGGGCTGTGGTAGTGTTGGCTGTGGTAGTGTTGGCTGTGGTGGTGTCGGCTGTGGTAGTGTTGGCTGTGGTAGTGGTGGCTGTGGTGGTGTGGGCTGTGGTGGTGTCGGCTGAGGTAGTGGTGGCTGTTTTGTTTGTGGTTTTAGTTCAGATAGTGCTCTTTTGGACATGGTTCTGTATGGAGCAGGTTCCGAGCCTTAAGGTCTCGGAATCTATAGGGCCGATTTCTAAATTGAGTGGCTGAAGTAAATTCTACTGCTCTACTATCCACCTTAAAAAACGTCCAAAGGTCAAACCTTTTATACTAACGTCAGGGGACGAAAATATGTGTGAAATTGATCGAAGCCATATGCGACTGTCAAGAGTATTACACAGGGAACATTGTGTAAGAATGGGCATAAATAATTTACTAATTCACTAATCATTATCAATAAAATCATCCGCATTCTTCATTTGAAGTAATATGGGCTTTTAACATAGCCAACACAATAGCTATGAGCCTAAGGATTTGTGTATCATTTTCCCTTTCCTTCTGGCTGGTCCTTATTTGCAGTAAGTCCCAGTCCCAGTAAGTAAGTGAAAGAGAAAGAGAGGGAGAGAAATAAAAGATAGACAGAGACACAGAGGGAGACAGAGTCAGAGACAGAGGAGAGAGATATAAACATAGACAGACAGACACACAGACAGACAAACAGGCAGACAGACAGACAGACAGACAGACAGATGGACAGACAGACAGACAGACAGACAGACAGACAGACAGACAGACAGACAGACAGACAGACAGACAGACAGACAGACAGACAGACAGACAGACAGACAGACAGACAGACAGACAGACAGACAGACAAACAGAGACAGAGACAGAGAAGGTACAGGGACAGGGACAGGGACAGGGACAGCGACAGGGACAGGGACAGCGACAGCGACAGCAACAGCGACAGCGACAGCGACAGCGACAGCGACAGCGACAGCGACAGCGACAGCGACAGCGACAGCGACAGCGACAGCGACAGCGACAGCGACAGCGACAGCGACAGCGACAGAGACAGCGACAGAGACATTTCGAAGACCTTTTTTCATAATATGTTCCTATTTACTAAATTCAGACTACTCTAAATTTCCAGAGAACATCGACAACGTTATGTTCGCGAACACTTTCAAGAACTCTATAGCTCTTATGACACTATCTCACGCTTTCTCAACAGTACATTTGCAGTGAGGAATAAGAATAGGAATAGGAATAGGCACCGCGTTGCTCATTGTCGTTTACTGACATATCATTGAAAAACATTCGATTGAATATACGCTATTTGTATTCAAACCGTAACTATATACTTTCGATGTCTCACACCAAAATATTTCAACTCCTGAATAGTTTGGTGAATACATTTTATCGCAAAGTCGTTATAGGTGCACTGAACGCCTGAAGGCGTTTTTTTAACCACTCCTTTATGGGTGACGAGAAGCAGCTTGATTGACCTTGCTTGTGATCCACCCAGTGCGGTGCATGCTGAATAACTAAAGATAAATCGCGCATGTTTTCGTAGAAGCCACCACAGCTACTTCGAAATTGGGTTCGATGGTAAGTGGGTGGAGGCTGTTTTGATTCGAGAGCCATACGAGTTTCCGCTCACGGGCTGTCGGATTGCAATGGAAGACAATATTTGCTTAAACATATGAAATATAGCTGCAAGGTATATGAATTAACATATTAAAGCAATAAGGTCGTTGTCATGAAATACGGAGTTCGTTATCTCAATTAGGATGGGACCCTTCAATACCTGTATCTGTCAGAGAGGGTGATTCCAGTGCCTTCCCCCACCCATATGACCTCGGAAGCTATTGGGCCGGTTTCACAACTGGATAGCTAAAGCGAATTTTAATTGCACAATACACACCCTTATACTGTCATAATGTCAACATTTCCGCAATGACAAAGTTAAGAGGAAAATAGAGGAAGATTGGGAAACACCAAACTGGACTGTGTTTATGTATGTAACACTGCAACATTGTATATGCATAGGCATACGTATTTTTTAATGGTTCAAACATCATTCGATGTACAAACATGCACATGCGTAACTACCAATGGCCCCTTGGCCCTGGCCGCAGGCCAACACCTTTAGCCAGAAGCCTTCAAGAGGTTTGTTTATTGTTCTTTGTTGTCGTTCTGGCTGTCGTTTGTTCTTTCGGCTGGTCCTTCACAGTCAATGCCATGCATACTTACTACTATGTCGTTCTTCCATAATCTCAGCGCCTACTGTGTGGGTTTTGACCAGAAGAGTCACTAAATAATTATGTCATAGGGAAGATCCCGCGAGGCCCGACTAAGAAAGCCCCACAATTATTCACCATTTGGAAAATGACCTGGCTTCGCCACTGCGTGCTATTTATTATAATCCGTCCTCCTGCATTCACTCCTCTCCTGCATTCATCCACCACTGGCAATGTCACACTCGCAGCGTCATTACTTGTTGACAATTGAAAATCATGGGTGTCGCGTTGTCTACGCTAAGGGGGCTACTGGTCCCCTCAATCAGGCATTTGTCCCCCTCAACCACCGATTTGGCTCCCAATCAGGCTGAGCCTTGACCATTGGGCACATGGCGTGCACTATATACAAATGGTTTTCGTGGCAGCTTTCGCCATCAAATAAGTAATTTGGCCCCAATCAACTTCATAAAATGACACAAAGGTTGAAAGTCCTGAAAACTTCTCGTCTTCTCATTTATCCACCAATGGGAAAATATGTTGGTCTGCTTATGACACATTATTATAATTACCGTTTGTCCCGAATTCATGGCATTCGGCACTGTGCTATTATCATTCAGATAGAAACGTAAATGACACCGTTTTGACAAAGTGGGTCCCATGTTTCGAATGTGTTGCTTAGCCCTTGGTGCGCCCCTGATATGATTAGATTAAGTAAATAAGCAGCTCCGTCGGTGGGAAACGGAGTGTCAGCACCTGAATTCAAAATCTGGATAGCAAAACAAGGGAAATATTTAGAGGTCTCATATGGTCCTATGTTTTCGGAAGAATATGTCGAGGGTGCATTTATTTACTGCTGCAGGAGCCGCCTCTAATACAGCTACGAAGTACCACTGTTTGGTATCATGTAGAAAGAGAAAGCTGGGAAAAGTCATCAAGCTTCCCGCTCCTATCACCAAAGCGTTGGGAAACGGCTAACAAAATCCACACGGGGTGGAATCCGGCCCCACCCCTTACGAGAATATTGTGAAAGAAGTCCAAGTGAACGCTTATTCCATTCTTAAAAATCTTTCATAATTTGTGGAATAATAAGGTTGGTGATGGAGTGCTTACTATTGAGCAGAGAAACACATGTACGGAAAAAAACATGGGGACGCATGCTGCTCGCATGTTGCTCACACGTCCATTGTTTCAGCTTCCACACAACTTATATATCTTCAGTGAAGGTACTGAGATAACATAATAGTATTCATCCTTATAAGATATCAACTGAAACCCAACTGCTTTGAATAACCCGTATTCAAGCGATGAATTTTTGCTCAGTGACATCATAGCCATAATGATGCAATAGTATTTCCAATGTAAATATACATAATCCAGTTGATATGGTTGGGCCTTCCACCTTCCACTGTGCGTCATGATTTGGCATACTGAGATGATAATTTGAAGCAGCAGAAAAACTCGACGAAGAACCCGATGAAAGTGTCTGAAAGAACACTTACTTTCTTGTTCGCCAGCGTACTATCGAGCCAGCGCCGATACCAGCCGTGCAAACAGAGGCGAGGACAAAACCATATCGGTGTACTGGGATGCGTGGTCCCGTGCTGCTAAGCAAGCAGTGTGGTGGCGTAACGGAGTGAACGTCAGCACGTCTGCGAGGTAAGTGGCGGGTTCACAGTGTGTGTACAAGTCAGCACTTCTGCGCGGTGAGTGAAGGAATTACAGTGTCTGGGTCAGCACGTCTGCGAAGCGAGCGCTGAGTCGTAGTGTACAAGTCAGCACTTCTGCGCGGTTAGTGAAGGAATTACAGTGTCTGGGTCAGTACGTCTGCGAAGCGAGCGCTGAGTCATAGTGTACAAGTCAGCACAGCTGTGAGGTGAGTTACGCGATCACATTGCTTTCAGCAAATATAATCATATAGGTGGCCTACATCAAGTTTTTTTAATACAGAGACGAAAAGTATGAAACGCCTAAAGCGTCCGAAGATTAGCTCGAATTCGGATAAATTACGTCCGTTTTAAAATGGAGGCAGAACACATCGGTATCATGGTGTCCTGCACGTCCAGCTGACAGTAGACGTGTGAGAGACACCATCCACCAGACCACTCCATCAGACCCGCCAGCACTGAGAGAAAACTGCGACACCCTCAAAACACTGAAGAACGCCATGTCTCAAATGACCAACCGTAGAACACCGAAGAAAAAACGGAACTCTGAACATGGTTGTTCTGTGTCTACGCCCTTAAAACACGGCCAGAAACCCTGAGCACACGTGGAAACCCTCGGTTGCACCAGATCACCCGGATCGGATCGGCTGTTAACTCTGTTTACTCTCTGTGAGTAGGAAGACCTTCTGTTGGCTTAAAATTGCCTAATGTCGTGTATGGCGTGTTCGGCAAGACATGTGATGATGTTTGTTACGCGGGAGACACTGGAGGCAAATTGTACGCCAGGGTCCAAAATCGCCTGTCGTCAACTCGGTGCGGAAGGGGAGAGCTCGGGTGAGTAAGCACCTCAGCGAACTGGAACACGGAATGGAAGATTTCCGCATAGTTGGGCGAGGGTGTTCGGAAGGAAAATGTGTTTTATAGACGACAACGGGCAAACAGATGGATCAGCGTATTGGGAACTGAGTGGAAAATATGGGGACTAAAAAGAAAAGAATGGTTTAGGAGATGATATGCTGTATGATGTACGACTTGTCGCGACCGCTTTGGTAATCCGGCTTCTGTCATGTCGTAACATTTCGCTTCAATTCCGTATGCCCCGTTGCATTCTTGTTAATACGCGTGCTGGGATGTGAATATTTTTATCTTGGATTTGCCTGTTAGATTATCCGATGCGTGACTACTTAGTTTTGCTTATTCGGATGTGTCCTAGACAACTTCGATCGACACCAGATTTTCATCTTCGCACTAATTGTTTTTATTGTCTAACTAGTGGCCCGTACCTGGCTTCGCCCGGGTTGTAAATCGAATTCATGTAAACTGGTAAACGGTAAACGCCAAACTGCCCATTCGATGATACACATGACCCTGTACTTTGAATGCCGTGAATATACCACGATGTACCGGACCACCCGTGGAGCCGAAAGAAGTCATCATGAAAGCGGCATTCTAACGCCAATTTTGCATCGAGACTACTTTGCCATCGATGTGCTACCTGTGAGCAGCTCCTTCAATATATCAGGAGGATCAGCTAGCGTCTGCAGCCGTACTTTGCCACGTGAACAGCACATCCAAACAGTTTCACCAGCTCATTTCAGTGCACCGCAATGGGTACACTCTTTACTCATTGAACCGATAGTGACATGCGTGTTGGTACTGTATGCCGCATTAATGTCGTATGCAAAACCGACATCATCCCACAGAATCGCATTGGCCGCATGACGTGCACGGGCGACAATTGTGTTGCTGTGGTGTTTCTTTTTACGCAATATAGCCACTGATATGAGTCATCGCGGATATCAGATATTGTTGTGACGTCACAGAAATACTCGACGCTGATTGGTCGAAGTTGTGTGTCAGTGTGTCAGTGTGTCGACCAATCAGGAGGGAGATCCAAACAAAACTCGCCTTTTACATAGTAGATGTGGCCAACACATTGTGCAATGTGCCACTGAAGAAGGTACGATGCCGCACTGAAACTATATGCAGATTTAATATGAATAATAATAACCCGCGCCGAGGTTTCATCAGACTATATATGTATATAAATGTGTGTATGTGTCTGTATGTACATATGCACAAATATGCATAACCAAATTTACATTTATATTGGCAACTAAGAACAGTAGAGCATTTATAGATCAGATGCATTTATCAACACTTCGCAAATCTAATATCTAACTTAAATCAAAAGAGCACGTTACATTTACATATCAGGTGCATGAGATGGGCAGCGATCACATTGTCGATCTTTGCCTTCCGACGGTGTTTTGCCCGGGCACCGTGATCATCAGCCGTACAACCAGGTCATTAGGGCTTTTAGACTCGCGACATTTCGCGCCCTCTGCCCGCAGTGTATACATGCCCAAGAAGATCGCCGTGTCCCTGGTTTATGCACCTCTGGCAAACTTCTTGGCCACCGATATCGCAAACACGCGATATCCACAAAATGTAGGCGACCTAACGGAGCGGAGGGTCAGAAGGTGCCCCCTGGGCTGCGCTATTGGGTGTATGGAACTTGGAGATGTGATTTAACGGCCTTTCAGCATACTTTCATCGCCCGGATTTGTGGATGCTCGTGTTGCGTTTCGAGCTCATGAATGCATAGAGCAGAACCAGCTTGCCTCTCAAGCCCTACTCTTGTCTTATTTCAAGTACCTGATGTGTTCGCAAAATACAATGTTGTGCTTCACCTGGCCGAAGTTTAGAAAGATTCCGCGGTGGGCATATTATCGTCGGATCAGCATCAGCCTGCGTGCTCCAGCTGTTTTGTGTCTGCCAGGAGTAGTGTCGGATCAGCATCGGCCTGCGTACACGAGGTGTCTTGTTTCCATCAGCAGTAGTGCCGGATCAGCATCGGCCTGCATACACGAGGTGTCTTGTTTCCATCAGCAGTAGTGCCGGATCAGCATCGGCCTGCATACACGAGGTGTCTTGTTTCCATCAGCAGTAGTGCCGGATCAGCTTCGGCCTGCGTACACGAGGTGTTTTGTGTCTATCATGAATAGTGTCGGATCAATGACGGCCTGCGTGCTCCAGGTGTCCTGTGTCTTCCAGTAGTGTCGGATCAGCATCGGTCGGCGTGCTTCAGGTGTCTTGTGTCTACCAGGGGTAGTGTCGGATCAATATCAGCCGGCTTGCTTCAGGTGTCTTGTGTCTACCATGAGTAGTGTCGGATCAGCATCGGTCGGCGTGCTTCAGGTGTCTTGTGTCTACCATGAGTAGTGTCGGATCAGCATCGGTCGGCGTGCTTCAGGTGTCTTGTGTCTACCATGAGTAGTGTCGGATCAATATCAGCCGGCTTGCTTCAGGTGTTTTGTGTCTGCCATGAGTAGTGTCGGATCAATATCAGCCGGCCCGTTCTAAGTGTCTTGTCTCCCACCGGACGACGGGTCAGGCCATTTGACTTCCTGACCACACACACCACGAGCTTCCGACAGAGACGATCATATTAATCCCTGCACTCTTCCAGAGTCGGCTCGAGCTACAGTGTGACCTTTGCCGATGTGGACAAAGAGAATGCCGGATTGTACCTGGTCACTCCACCATTCACGAGTTACCCGGGCTACGCAACTGCCACACGACTCATCGTGAGAGGTACACGGCTGATCAGTCATCAGGCAAAGCTGCGGTGTGTGTGGTGTGTGTTGTGTGTGTGGTATGCGTGTGGTGTGTGTGGTGTGTGTGTGTGGTGTGTGGTGTGTGGTGTGTGTGTGTGTGTGTGTGTGTGTGTGTGTGTGTGTGTGTGTGTGTGTATGGTGTGTGTGTGTGTGTGTGTGTGTGTGTGTGTGTGTGTGGTGTGTGTGTGTGTGTGTGGTGTGTGTGTGTGGGTGTGTGTGTGTGTGTGTGTGTGTGTGGTGTGTGTGTGTGGTGTGTGTGGTGTGTACGGTGTGTGGTGTGTGTGTGTGCGGTGTGTACGGTGCGTGGTATGTGTGGTGTGTGTGTGTGTGTGTGTATGGTGTGTGGTGTGTGTGTGTGCGGTGTGTACGGTGTGTGTGTGTGTGTGTGTGTGTGTGTGTGTGTGTGTGGTGTGTGGTGTGTGTGGTGTGTGTGTGTGTGTGTGTGTGTGTGTGTGTGTGTGTGTGTGTGTGTGTGTGTGTGTGTGTGTGTGTGTGTGTGTGTGTGTGTGTGTGTGTGTGTGTGTGTGTGTGTGTGTGTGTGTGTGTGTGTGTGTGTGTGTGTGTGTGTGTGTGTGTGTGTGTGTGTGTGTGTGTGTGTGTGTGTGTGTGTGTGTGTGTGTGTGTGTGTGTGTGTGTGTGTGTGTGTGTGTGTGTGTGTGTGTGTGTGTGTGTGTGTGTGTGTGCGGTGTGTGTGTGTGTGTGGTGTGTGCGGTGTGTGCGGTGTGTGGTGTGTGTGTGTGTGTGTGTGTGCGGTGTGTACGGTGGAATAATTCGCATATTTCCCTTGCTATGGCATCGCTCCAGCCCAACTAACTGCCAAGGTTTGACTTGAGACTCATTCCATCACAGCCAATGCTCATCAGCAGTTTCTGATCGACCGTTCTGAATGCTGGAGTGTGTGCGTGTACGTATGTTCGTGTTAAGCACGAGTGCGTTCTTGACGAAGATGACGAGTGTGCTTTTTCAGGTTGCCCGGCAGGTCTTTTCGGCACAACCTGTGATCAGAAGTGCCCATACTGTCTGCATGGGGGACAATGCCACGACGTGACGGGACAGTGCATCTGCCCCCCGGGCTTTGTCGGGTCACGCTGCGAAACTGGTAAGTCGCAGCGTTTGCAAATATTCTGGATTTATGCAGTGCTGCCACGTTGCATGCGGTTTGTCAGTCGCCGTTTGTGTTTGCTGTGCTTTGAAATCAACACAACGGCGTTTTTATGATACTGTGTCGCTTGGCTCGATGCCCTGACCACATAGCTGGGTCCACGGACACGCTTTTAAGACCAAAAGATCCGCAATTAAATTGTCAGGTGTGGCAGGGGTGCGCTGAATCGTCCTGTGTGTGGGGCGGCCATCGGGAAAGGCATGCGCCGACGCACGAGGCATATTGTCATGAAAGAGGGTTGACAATTGCTGTGCTTGCATTTTCATGTTATTATGCACCCGCCGTACATGTGATTTACTACACGGAGACTAGTGATAAGTCTGAGCCCGATGTCTACAATCTACTCAGGTTAATTCGAGGAGCCTACGTAGGTAGGCTTATAGGCGAGTCGACATGTAGTCGAGAAGTTTGCTTCATGTAGAGCAAGGGTGCAAGGTATAAAACAGGTAAAATAGATTGGCTTCGCAATAACAATTGTAAAAATTAAGCCATTTTTATGGTCAAACACCATCCTTTTATGAGGTTCACGATGCGGATGCACCAACTTGGAACCTGATCATGTCACATGTATGACTAACTTGACGTGACATGAATAACTTGAAATTAATTGTTGACATTCACCCAACTTGACATGAATAACTTCACAAAAATCCTCCTGACTTCAGTATGCTTTGCATGAGGACCATCAGCGGCCGTGCTGTAGGCCGCTGGTGGTGTGACAAACGGACGCCGTGTCGGACAGGATGTCCGGAGGCGCACTTTGGCCGCACGTGCTCGTCGGTCTGCCCCACGAACACCTGGAACAGCTGCAGCGGTCGTCTACTCTGTGTGCCGGACCCGTACGGCTGCACGTGCGCCGCCGGCTACACCGGCTACATGTGCTACAATGGTATGGCGCGACTGTGGCCGAAGCGTTGCCGATCCGCCGAATGGGACGCCGCAGATCTGAAATCGGAAGGCGTGAAATGTTCAGACTTAATTGTAGACACAGGGATCCATCTGGGCTAAGCCTTTACAGGGAAAATGCTATAGGCCGGAAAAGAATACTCATACACCGAAATAAATCGAATGTCAAAGTTATGAAGAACTATCTCTACCGCGGTGCTGCCATGGTCCATCTCGTCAGCATCTCAAGTTCGAAGGAAGGAACTGAATCTTACTGCCTTGTGCACAAGTATTGGACTGGAACATTATTGAACCAAATGATCCCATACTTCAAGTACGTCTAGTGAGCGACTCCCTACTGCCTCGCCAACTACCCTTTCGCTGACAATTTGTTGGCATTTAACTCTCCTACGCCTTGATTTGTCTGACCTGAATTTATTTCCCGCATGTCGTTCCATAAACTGAAGAGCATCATGCAAATTCACATTCTTTAATTCGCTAATGATTTCAAGCATTTCGATTATATAACCCTTTAATCTGCTATACCTGAATGGATACGTGCGGTGGCCAGACACCCCGTGTGGTGCCCAGACGATGGCGTGACACTCCCCCAGTGTGGCTGTGGTTCCTGGGGCAGACACAACACCCCGTGTGGTGCCCAGACGATGGGGTGACACTCCCCCAGTGTGGCTGTGGTTCCTGGGGCAGACACAACACCCCGTGTGGTGCCCAGACGATGGGGTGACACTCCCCCAGTGTGGCTGTGGTTCCTGGGGCAGACACAACACCCCGTGTGGTGCCCAGACGATGGGGTGACACTCCCCCAGTGTGGCTGTGGTTCCTGGGGCAGACACAACACCCCGTGTGGTGCCCAGACGATGGGGTGACACTCCCCCAGTGTGGCTGTGGTTCCTGGGGCAGACACGACACCCCGTGTGGTGCCCAGACGATGGGTGTGACACTCCCCCAGTGTGGCTGTGGTTCCTGGGGCAGACACAACACCCCGTGTGGTGCCCAGACGATGGGGTGACACTCCCCCAGTGTGGCTGTGGTTCCTGGGGCAGACACAACACCCCGTGTGGTGCCCAGACGATGGGAGGGGGGGGTGACACTCCCCCAGTGTGGCTGTGGTTCCTGGGGCAGACACAACACCCCGTGTGGTGCCCAGACGATGGGGTGACACTCCCCAGTGTGGCTGTGGTTCCTGGGGCAGACACAACACCCCGTGTGGTGCCCAGACGATGGGGTGACACTCCCCCAGTGTGGCTGTGGTTCCTGGGGCAGACACAACACCCCGTGTGGTGCCCAGACGATGGGGTGACACTCCCCCAGTGTGGCTGTGGTTCCTGGGGCAGACACAACACCCCGTGTGGTGCCCAGACGATGGGGTGACACTCCCCCAGTGTGGCTGTGGTTCCCGGGTCAGTCACAACACCCCGTGTGGTGCCCAGACGATGGGGTGACACTCCCCCAGTGTGGCTGTGGTTCCTGGGGCAGACACAACACCCCGTGTGGTGGCCAGATGATGACATGACACTGCCGTGACACGACCTCAGTGTGGCTGTGGTTCCGGGGGCAGCCGTAGCACCCCTAACGGTGGTTCAAATGCCGTAAGCCTCTCGTTAGTTGTGATTTTACGACGCACTTAACAGCTGAGGTCATACGGCCTAAGCCCACGCCTCTCGCCCTGGCAGGAAGGGCGGGCTCCGCTAGGAATCGAACTCCGAACCTCTGGCTTGCCAGACACACAACTCAACCACTTATCTACAGGCACCCTCGCCATAAGCCATCCTCCACGTTTTGAATAGCATAGTCCACTGGTAGGCTTAGTAGCATTTCCCTGGGCTCTTTCTAGGATACAGGATGGATGAATAGTTATAGGCTGAATTGAAGTGTTGGCAAGGGAAAGGAGACAAAGAGTGGTATTAAATGGATCTAAGTTTGAATGGAGGGATCCAGGAGTTGACTAGGAGGACGTAATCAAGTGAATTGATAAATTTTAGACGACTTGCAACGATAGTGGAAAGTGGAAGGCTATGCATGAGGGATCTGTAGATTTTAGTTGTATTAATGTATTATGCATGTATGTATTGATTGACATATATGTGTGTGTGTGTGTGTCTGTCTGTGTGTCGCCAAAGATGGCCCAGGAAGGACGATTGATGCATTTGGTTTACAGTACTCGGTGGATTTGTGATCTGTTGTGACCCATGGAGCCATTTCCAGGGGCAATTAGCAAGGCATATTCATCTTACGGCCTCAAATTTTCATGAAACCTAGATGAAATTTGTGATCGAAACTGAAAGCGGCGAAGCTTTATCGGCAGGCTGTGGCTTAGGTGTCGAGAGGTGATAAATGTACGGTAAAATGTGTGTCATACCGACCAATACATAGTCCATAGTCAACACAGTCAATAGATAGACCAATAGTCGCGCGCCAAGCGCTGACGATGACTTCGAAGGTTGCGGTAAGGAGTAAATCTGCATCGGCCATGATGTATGTACGTCACGTGCCAAGCGCGCACATTTGGCTACGAGCGTCACGCTGATGCGGGAGTGAATATCTCCGAAACGCATGGAATCTGAAGCTTATATTAATATATCATCCAGTAATGAAATAGTAGATCTCACTGCCACTGATATCGGTTTGGTTTCGTAACAGTTTCCGTTATTTTTTCGTACGGCAATGAACACGCGCACAGGAGAGGTGGGGTTCGGGGGCGATATCCGCCACCCACGCTTCGTAAGTAACTCCCGATTTTACCGGTCAATATACACCATGTTTTGTGCATCTGCTTAGAACTATCCGGCGCATCGCATACAACAATAAAAACGGTAAAATGTGACAATGTTTCGAGTTAAAGCCCGTCAAAGTCAAAATATTCCTTAGCGTCCGATCACAAAATCGGTGATGATGCGCTTCCCGTAGATCGGCAAAAGGGAAGTATTCATGGCAATACCAGCGACATGCTTGAGGTATATTGTTATGCTGTGTTGTTTCAACATCATGCTAGGCCACCGCGGTCAACTCAGGTCAAGTTCATGATATGTCAATGAAACCAGCTTGTTCAACTGGAAGGTTGACCTGAACGGAAAGAACAGTCTTACAATTCATGTCATTTTGCATATTACTCCTGACTGAATACTTCTGTTTTTGTCATTGTGAACCTAAGCATTTCCATACTTCATGCATATACTTCAACGCTTTCTTCGTGAAGCCAATTGCGCTGGTCCGCCCGCCAATCCGGCGGACGGCCCGGTTCCGGTAACTGGAACCGGTAACTGACCTGAAAACGTGCTGATGCATAGGGGACCTGAGGTCAAATGCCTGATTTATCATCTGTATTGCGTCATTAGTTATATCCAGTGTATCATCTATGTCTATTTTGGAGTATTTAAGCAGAATTGCAGCTATCAATAACCATGTTAAGCCAAGCCACGAAAAACAAGCCAAATATCACACATGCGACTTCATTTGACCCTGAAGGTATTCATCTTGATTGATCAAATTTGACCAACTTTAACCTGTCTTGATAGATTGTCCAAATTTCGCCTGCAGGTCCACATGCAACGCGTTAGCATTACTCGCATGTGAGATGACGGCTGTGAAATGACAGGGCAGCTGGCACCAGGAGCACAGTACTCCACAATTTGACAGCAGACCACGCGAATGCGCGCGCTTAGAGAACGACAGCCTGCTAACAGAACGTGTCCATGCGTTCCAGGGTGTCGACGAGGCTTTTACGGACCGAACTGCGCGTTCCCCTGCGGACGCTGCTCGAGCGGCGCGTGCGACAGGTTCACGGGCGCATGCCAGTCGGGCTGCGAGAACGCTGGTCTCCTTCCGCCGCTCTGCCAGCCTCGTACGTTCCGTTTACTGTGTGCTCTCGTGCGTGGCAAAACACAAACGAACCTGCAATACTTGTGAGTGTAATAGCTGTGGTCTGTGTCGTTGAGCTGGAACTTGTATGGAGAAGCTGCCCCACGGGAATCAATTGGTGCACGCTGCCTGTCTTCTGTCTTCTTTCTTCTGTCTCCTGTCTTCTGTCTTCTGTATTCTGTCTTCTGTCTTCTGTATTCTGTATTCTGTCTTCTGTCTTCTATCTTCTGCCTTTTGTCTTCTCTCTCCTTCACTCTCTATCGCTCTCTCCCTCTCTTTCCCACTCTCCCACTCTTTCCCCTATTATAATCTCATTAACCTACTATCCCGCTCTCATTCTCTCCCACTCTCTCACTCTCCCATTGTTTCACTCTTCCGCTCTCCAACTTTCCACTATCACACTCCCATTCTCTTCCACTCTCACACACTCTCTCTGTCTCTCGATCTCTATCTCTCTCTGTTTCTCTGTGTCTCTCTGTTGCTGTCTGTCTCCTTGCCTCCGTCTCTCTTTCTCTTTGTTTCTCTGTCTCTCTGTACATCTGCCACTGTGTCTCTCTGTCTATTTCATGCTTCATGACGAGCCAGCGTGTCCGTATCCTGCACGGTGGCCACACGATGGGAAACACAGCCGTACCCGCTTCAGTGTGGCTGCGGTCCCGGGGGCAGCCGTAGCACCCCTCACGGTGGCCAGACGATGGCGTGACACTGCTGTGACACTATCCCAGTGTGGCCCTGGTCCCGGGAGCAGCCGTAGCACCCCTCACGGTGCCCAGACGATGGCGTGACACTGCCGTGACACGACCCCAGTGTGGCTGTGGTTCCGGGGGCAGCCGTAGCACCCCTCACGGTGGCCAGACGATGGCGTGACACTGCCGTGACACGACCTCAGTGTGGCCGTGGTCCCGGGGCAGCCGTAGCACCCCTCACGGTGGCCAGACGATGGCGTGACACTGCCGTGACACGACCTCAGTGTGGCTGTGGTTCCGGGGGCAGCCGTAACACCCCTCACGGTGGACAGACGATGGCATGACACTGCCGTGACACGACCCCAGTGTGGCTGTGGTTCCTGGGGCAGACACAACACCCCGTACGGTGGACAGACGATGGCGTGACACTGCCGTGACACGACCTCAGTGTGGCTGTGGTTCCTGGGGCAGACACAACACCCCGTACGGTGGACAGACGATGGCATGACACTGCCGTGACACGACCTCAGTGTGGCTGTGGTCCCGGGGGCAGCCGTAGCACCCCTCACGGTGGACAGACGATGGCATGACACTGCCGTGACACGACCTCAGTGTGGCTGTGGTCCCGGGGGCAGCCGTAGCACCCCTCACGGTGGACAGACGATAGCGTGACATTGCCGTGACACGACCTCAGTGTGGATGTGGTCCCGGGGGCAGCCGTAGCACCCCTCACGGTGCCCAGACGATGGCGTGACACTGCCGTGACACTATCCCAGTGTGGCCCTGGTTCCGGGAGAAGCCGCAGCTGGAGCAGGTAGACTACACCAGCCTGGTGGTGACCCACCCAGCCTGGAGACCGCAGTACGACAACGGCTTCGGCAGCGGCAACTACCAGTACATCGTCCACTTCAGACGGACCGGCGACAACACAGGCTGGATACAGCCAGACACGTCTGTTGTAGACGACAGCAGTCTGCCAGGTTTGCAAGCAGAAGTGCACGTTCCGTAAGCATTATGCATGTGTGGATGACTTGGACCTCGTAGCGTGGGAATGGGTCGTCTCCCCTCCCCTTGCGGTTTTTTCTGAGCTAACTCCTGAACCGTTCATGATATGGTTTTGAAGTTTAACACACCATCTCACAAATAATTAGCACACCTTGTCCCAAAAATTGAATTCCAGTTTAGCTAAATGCCGGTGATGCGGTGGGTCAAGATGAAGCTACAACCTCCTTTTAATGCAAGTTGGCTTCTCGTGTGAAATCCGCTGTGCGCCGCTGGATAGGAATCCAAGTTGCTTGTGGTTCTTGTATTCTCAATATGCACTTTAAGGATCAATTGTAATATGCTGCACTTGCGTTCTTTCAGTACCGTCTGTTTTCACACGCATGACCATTATGGTCCAGTTTTCAGTTGCCAAAAACATTTATTCGTAGTCATAAACCTGTTCAGTTTACTCAGCATAGATTGTTCCAGATTGCACATCTGCAATACGGTGTATACTTGCCAAAATCGAAATGCATACTTCAAACAATACGTGTAGATACCAACAGTCACTTGAAATTGTTCGTGACGTCAGATGGCTTGGCATCTGTCTTACAGCTGACCGCGAGGTACGATTTGAGGTACAAGGCCTACGTTCCGACACACAGTATGACGTTAGGATCATCATTTACGATAGAGGTCTTTCTGCGGCACAAGTTAGCGACTCCAGGGTGCCGTTCGTCTCAGGCACCACCAACTGTGCAGGTACGTGCGTGTTGGTCGTCTCAGGCACCACCGACTGTGCAGGTACGTGCGTGTTGGTCGTCTCAGGCACCACCGACTGTGCTGGTACGTGCGTGTTGGTCGTCTCAGGCACCGCCGACTGTGCAGGTACGTGCGTGTTGGTCGTCTCAGGCACCGCCGACTGTGCAGGTACGTGCGTGTTGGTCGTCTCAGGCACCACCAACTGTGCAGGTACGTGCGTGTTGGTCGTCTCAGGCACCACCGACTGTGCAGGTACGTGCGTGTTGGTCGTCTCAGGCACCACCGACTGTGCAGGTACGTGCGTGTTGGTCGTCTCAGGCACCACCGACTGTGCAGGTACGTGCGTGTTGGTCGTCTCAGGCACCACCGACTGTGCGGGTACGTGCGTGTTGGTCGTCTCAGGCACCGCCGACTGTGCAGGTACGTGCGTGTTGGTCGTCTCAGGCACCGCCGACTGTGCAGGTACGTGCGTGTTGGTCGTCTCGGCACCACCAACTGTGCAGGTACGTGCGTGTTGGTCGACTCAGGCACCACCGACTGTGCAGGTACGTGCGTGTTGGTCGTCTCAGGCACCACCGACTGTGCAGGTACGTGCGTGTTGGTCGTCTCAGGCACCACCGACTGTGCAGGTACGTGCGTGTTGGTCGTCTCAGGCACCGCCGACTGTGCAGGTACGTGCGTGTTGATCGTCTCAGGCACCACCGATTGTGCGGGTACGTGCGCGTTGGTCGTCTCAGGCACCACCGACTGTGCGGGTGCGTGCGTGTTGGTCGTCTCAGGCACCACCGACTGTGCAGGTACGTGCGTGTTGGTCGTCTCAGGCACCACCGACTGTGCAGGTACGTGCGTGTTGGTCGTCTCAGGCACCGCCGACTGTGCAGGTACGTGCGTGTTGGTCGTCTCAGGCACCGCCGACTGTGCGGGTACGTGCGTGTTGGTCGTCTCAGGCACCACCGACTGTGCAGGTACGTGCGTGTTGGTCGTCTCAGGCACCACCGACTGTGCAGGTACGTGCGTGTTGGTCGTCTCAGGCACCACCGACTGTGCAGGTACGTGCGTGTTGGTCGTCTCAGGCACCACCGACTGTGCGGGTACGTGCGTTTTGATCGTCTCAGGCACCGCCGACTGTGCAGGTACGTGCGTGTTGGTCGTCTTAGGCACCACCGACTGTGCGGGTACGTGCGTGTTGGTCGTCTCAGGCACCACCGACTGTGCGGGTGCGTGCGTGTTGGTCGCATATTCGCGCACACAGGTGCATGTCGGCTCTTCTAATGTGTGTGCGCTGATTTTGGAGATAATCGGCGTTGCAAATATGCAAATAGGTTTGCCAAGTTTCAGGGAACGCCGTGCGTTGTTGTGAATATGTTTGCGTGCCGCCTCGGTAACTCAGTTGGTTAGAGCGCTGGCCTGTACTGGTCTCCCCTGTCCTGGCAACACAGGGTTCGAGTCGATTCGCGCGCTCGCATTTAGCCCCCGGCAGGGAATGTCAGTCGGTAGCTGGCCCGATAAGGCCGGGGATGAGCTACCGGGCGGCCGTGTCGGTGTATTGACGGCACGTTAAGCTTTTGGTCTAAATTCTGCCGTTGAACTGGAATTCATGGATTGGGTAGTGGGGACAGGGTTCACGCGCAAGCTTTGCTTAGCAATAAAACCCGGGTTCCTAAAGCCATCCCAGCAATAACTCAACAACTCGGATTAAATCTTCTTTTTTAATTATTACATTGCAAAGTCGAATAATGGTCTGATGTGTTAAGCTGCACTGTTTCAATGTTTGAGTGTTCAGCATGGTACGTAGGCGAGTAGGTAGAGGTCCGTTTTGATCTGGCACTTCCCTGTTCACGTACGGCCTCAGTTTTCATCTGGCGCTCAAACAAACGTGTTGCTCTTGTCATCATACTCAAACACTACTCATTAGTTATACAAGGCACTGGTCTCATCGGGTTTGGCTCAGGGCGAGTCAGCTTGTTACGGATAGCGTGGGTATTCCGTCATGACATGTGTTCAGCACGTCATAAGGCCGGCGTCCAGAAAAAAAAAATTTTATATATATATATATATATATATATATATATATATATATATATATATATATATATATATATATGTATACAAATAGGGTCATGTTCACGAAATGAATGCTCCAATGCACCTATCTGAAATATAGATGAAATCTTGACTTACATAGAATTCAGTGGTATACAACATTGCAATGATAATAAACAAGGAAACATACGACGTATCGCAAGCCCTCGATCACATGCAGCCCTGGTTTGAACTATTAGCCCTGGTGTATATGCTGTTTTTGCTCTTTGAGGTTGTGTGCGAGTAATCCTAGTTGCACTTGCTTATGAACAAATGTGAGATGATTAATCTTGGATTGTTGATCAGCTCGAGAGATTCCTGCATGCGAAACAGAGGTAGCAGCCCAGATCTACTGACTAAGCCACTGCAGTGGCTTAGTCAGTACCAGTGCTACCAGTGCACTGGTGCGATGGTCCGCTGTCATCTGGGACGTCTTAGGTAACGCTTAGAAAATACACGGGTGATATTCCCCCTACCTACACCCCTACATGTGACGGAAATTGAAATGAAGGCAGTAAGTGAATTAAGTGAAATATAATTAAATCCCGGCAAATGAAGGGTCCCAGCAGACCCAGGGAACGGTGGGATAACATGCGTTTTACTACCCTGTTTTGAAGATTATTCTTGTACGTACCTATTGTTAACTATTGCTAATGCTCTCTTTCAGTGCCTAACATGGCAAAGCTGCTTCGGATTGAAGACGTAACCAACGTGTCGGCGTCAGCTGTCATTGAGGTATTTGACTGATGTAATATCTATATATATGACTACAAGATGGTTATGCAGTGAAGGAAGTGACATAGCAGGTGGCCATGCATATCCTGATTGATCCTGCATTGTACCGATTATAGCAGACAGGTGCGCAGGATGTCACCAAAAATAGCAAGGGGGAATAGAGGCACAAGGCATGGGTAGGACTGTAGGCTGTAGGACGCGATATTGGATGCGGAACTGCAAAAACCGAAAACACTACGTTCCACTTCTTGTTGTTCCAGCATCGCACATTGGTGACCTCGAAGTGCAATGACCAGGTTGTTGGCAGGTGTCTGAGCGGTGATGCCAACTTTCTTTACAAAGAAACTGGCGAATCTCTACCGTTCTGGTGTGAAGAGTATTGTGCACGCTGTCATTGTTGTCGGTGCCTGCGGTCTAGGGGAGGAACGGCGAGTGGAGCCGGGCAGTGCTATTTCCTGATTTGTAAAGGATTTTGCATGTCCTTTGCAGTTAAGGGGGTATTTTTGCACGTGAAATTCGGCTCACATTCTTAGCGCGATACTATGGGTCACCACTTTCTTTATTCGTTGGCCTTCTAATCATGCATCGACTAGCGTCAATGGCACCCCGACCCCATCCACCACCAAAACAAAACGATACCATGGATCACCACTTGCTTTATGCATTGTGACTTCTGATCGTACATCGACTAGCGTTCAAGGACACCTCGACCCCATCCACCACCAAAGCACCACCGGGGACAGGCTGCGTGCACTCTACGCTGCTCTACATAGGCTCCACGCCCAGTGAAGGGGCGGCCGACCAGCGCGTGTTTTTCCAGCAGCGCTCAGCGTGGTCCGACGGTGGCGTTCGTCTTGCAGGGCCCGTCCAACGACGAGGAAGCCTGCCTCTACCAGCTGAACGTCACCGTCACGTCAACATCTGCCGCGGCCCGGGGCACCTTCACCAGACGTTTGGGCCCTCCGGTCAGCCGGGTGGACCTCGATGGTCTGTCGCCGAACACCGAATACGCGGTAGCAGTGTTCGCCAGCAATCGGAAAGGGTCCACCTCGGTGTCTTCTCTGTCGTTCACCACCGCCGAAGGAGGTAAATGCTGGAGACGGTGTCTACAATGTCCCTCTGCAATGATCAATGCGATGGACAAGAGGTCGAATTGCAACGGTGAGATCGTGACACGTTAGGAATTGCAAATTCCAGTTTTTATACGGCGTTTTGTATAATTCGACAACAAAGTGCGTGAGTCCCTTCGCTCCATATAGCTGAATCCTTCACACTTCCGATTAAGACTGCCGCGCCTTCGGCATGATCTCTGCGCACCTTTGACTTGAGCATCAATGTGCTGTCATTCTTGTGCAACGTTCGGTCTCAAAACACCTCTCGAAGTGTTTCAATTCAATTTAAATTTATTTCACAACAGGAGGTTTGACTGATCTAAAGCCGATGCGTATGTAGCATTGAGTAAGGATAGTATAGGTAGTTCTCGAGTTTACAAATCTGTGTGGCGCTCATGACTGACACACCTTGCCTGTGTGACCGTACAACCATGACTGACACTCCTTACCTGTGTGACCGTACAGCCATGACTGACATACCTTACCTGTGTGACCGTACAACCATGACTGCCATACCTTACCTGTGTGACCGTACAACCATGGCTGACATACCTTGCCTGTGTGATGGTCATGACCAGCACACCTTGCCTGTGTGACCGTACAACCACGACTGACACACCTGGCCTGTGTTACCGTACAACCATGACTGACATACTTTACCTGTGTGACCGTACAACCATGGCTGACATACCTTACCTGTGTGACCGTACAACCATGACTGACACACCTTACCTGTGTGACCGTACAACCATGACTGACATACCTTACCTGTGTGACCGTACAACCATAGCTGACATACCTTACCTGTGTTACCGTACAACCATGGCTGACATACCTTGCCTGTGTGACGGCCATGACCAGCATACCTTTCCTGTGTAACCGTTATGACTGGTCACAAGTATTCTCACTTGTGGACGGTAGTGGCTGGCATATCTTGCTGGTCGATCATAGTCCCTTCCAATACACCTTCGATCCTTCGATCTTTGTTCCAAAAGCCGAGGTCGGGTTTATCACGATGCTTCCTTCTGGCGTCATCTCGTGCTACATCGCGTGCTTCTTTTCTTTGCGGCATGTCGCAAATGTGATTGCAGGGCACTTTTCACCGGCCAGGATGTACAGCACAGCTTTTCGTGTACTTGTGCGCTATTATATTATCACAGCCGGGATGGACAGTGTGTGCATGCAACGTCCTCTACCGCGCCAGCTATAGCATGGACCTGGCGACTGATCAGTGCATTCTGGAGTTGTATAGGAGGGCGTCAGAAGGTGCATACTTAATGGTTGGAGGCGAGCTGCATTTTCAAGAGCATTACATTCTAAGGAAAAAATGTGAATCGGTTAAACCAGCGATGAAATGGGCAATTCATTTTTCATAGCACTCTTAGTCACAATTTTGTAGCTGTTTGGTCACAATCAGTCAGATCACATCTAGAACAGTTTTAAAAAAATTGGGAAGCATGGATAAGCAAAGAGGGTTCAAAGTGATGAGCTAAAGCGAAACGGACCTTGAGTCTTGGTTGGCCTCACGTTTTCATGAAAATGCATCACGTTTTCAATACGTTTTGCATTAGTATTATTATGTGGACGGACAAAGCGGACTGTGAATAACATATCTTTAAAATGGAGCGAAAATGTTCTTGTCAACTTAGCAGGTGCCACAAATAACGCTGAACAATGTGCGTTGTAACAACAAGACTGCTGTCTTTTTCAGCCCCTTCACGGGTGAGAAACCTGCAAATTGTGAAGATAAGACCGAAAACATTCAAGATTACTTGGGATGTTCCAGATACAAGCAACGGCATCATCAGAGCTTATCACGTTGTGCTTGAGGTAAGAGACACTAGAGCCAATATTGACCTGTCATGAGCCTCGGGTCCTTGCGAGACATTTGCCGGTGACCTATGGTTCCAACTGCCCGGATGCACCCAGCAACAAATACGCTACGCATATTCACTTTGATAGGTCGGTAGTTGTATGCATTAAGGTGATATCTGAGAGCCTTAAAATTGCCGAGAAATCTTATGAATAGGCGCACTAATAGTTTCAAGTCCCTTCCTTCCAATTACAACATAGATAACCAGACTGTTCATAATAGCCACTGTACGTGGAGGGCATATATCGTGAAATAAACACAGCAGGTTAACAACCGGCCGTTTCTTTGTTCGCCTACTACTAGCTCGTTGCGATGCATAGCTATTTATTAAACCCCATGTATGCATGGAGCCAGTGACTATGCCACAGCGTTTGCTCTTTCGGCAACTCGAGATAACTGCTTAGCTTCGTTTGAAACGTGCAGGCATGTTCACGGGGCTAGGTCCAGCTTCGTGACCTATTGGCCGGACTTTGTGCCAGTGTTATTAATGCCTGTGCATGCATTCTTTTATGTGCATGATAGTAGCCTGTCTGTATCTGACTTCCGTGCAACAGAGACCTTGCGGAGATGGTGCGGCTGTTCTCTGACGCTTCTCCACTGACGCCGTCATCAGTCGTTGGTCGACTTCCCTCATCCACCCCCGGCAATGTCTTAGACGCTGCTCCACTGAATAATCCATTGTGAAGGAGATGGCCCAGTCAGCCCTCTTGAGACCTGCCTACCCAATGGACCAACTGTTTGGAAACGTATGGTTTCAAAATTGGTGTCGTTATCTACGGCTGTGTGCAAACAAAGCTTCGACGTTTTGAATAGAATTGAAGCAGGAGGCAACAAAGGGGAAAATAACGGCAATTGTTGTTTCAGTATACCTCTTAGACATGTTTTCACGTTTGGGACCAAATACTGCCAACCGGCGCCCAGTGAAGAGTTGTTTCAATTGTAGGCTAATGAAATACAACGCTAAAAAGCCATAGGAGATTTCAAGGTAAACGAAATTGGAGGAAATACTTTTGGCCAGGGAAAAGTCGCGTTGTCTTCAATCCAATGTTTCTTCATGCACAAGAAGTATTTTAGTAATATCATGCCGAATGCTGTCATTCAAATGACAAAATTACCCATAAGGTGACGCCAGGTGCATAATAATGGGGTAGCCACTATATTTTCTTACCCTGGATTCGCCTTTGCCCGCATCATCATGTGCATTAGTCAATGCATAAAACATGTGTTACACTTCACGCGTTCTGAAACCTCAGAGATAGTCAGGCTTTCCTCAAATTACTATGAACCATCCCTTTGTTTGACCATACCTAATACAGATGCCTCGCTCTCCAAAGCTGATATTGATCCGCTTGTGCTGACCATTATTATATTCTTCAGCATGGGATTCCCAACGAACTCAACAAGGATTGGATGGTGCACATTATTATCACGTTGAAACAATTACCACCAACCCCTACTTCCGTACCCTGGAAGAGCCTCCGCCATTTATGTGCGTATTTAGTAACGTAAAATGTGCAACATATATGTGTTCTGCAATCACGACATTGGCTCGAAGCCAATATTCATGAATATAAGCATAAAGATCTGACTAGTATTGAAAGCTCATAAAAATGTAAGAAGTGACCCGGCAGGCCCTTCAGAATCTTTGGCTGGAGCCGCCTGGTAGAAAACTTGTTTGTTTTGGCAACATACTATACAAACGAACTTTAGGAAATGTCACAAAGTTCCAAAGTTCTATCACAACGCGATAAGAAGCGGTGGTGAAAGCAATTTTGAGATAGATTCAGAAGCCCCCACCCCTTAAATGGTAGATCTAGCACACACGCTCCTCTCACATAACGTAGCCGGAGAGGATGGAATCCCCGCTCCCTCCACATGGATCTCGGATACTACTAAAACTAGGAATGCAAAATTTGGCGGGAGAATTACGGCTGAAGTAAATTATCTGCAGTGTAAATTTTACGCATACATTTTACGTAAAATTTACAGTGTAAATTGTGCGACCCTGTGTCAATGTCTTCCGGGTCAAATCAGCTCAAAGGGATCGAATTTTAATGGTTTCGTTGTTGATAGCTTCCTTGACCATATCTACGCACGCAACATTTGGAAGCTGAATTATTAATGTAGAAATGTGCATGCATTTTCTTAAATATGATACAACTGTTTAGAAGAATGATATGTAAGTATCAAGACCATCACAATATGTCGAAAGATCGGAAATATCTCGAGATGAGTTGTTCCGAAACAGTCTAAGGTGCACGCAATATCATTGAGCTATATCCACATTTGACCGCAGACTAACCAGCAAAGCACAACATAGATATACGATCAATGACATACGTTTCTTTTCCACTGTATTGGTACATACTTTACCTTGAACAATTACTGATCACTCGGTTTTCCAGTTCCGTTTTGCATTCCGTTTTCTGTTAAACACAACCTGAAGCAAACTACTTCGTATCACCGAGTGTGTGGGTGGGGGCTAGGGTGATGTAACTACTCCATCACTATAACAGTAATACAAGTAGTGTAGTAGTACAACTACTACATCGCCCTAGCCCTAGGGGTTAGGGTGATGTGGTCCAGCGCCATCAAAGTGATCCCATGGTAACACATACTCACCACCATTTCCCCGCGCAATAAGCCTGACGATGCTACCAGCACTGGACGCCCAGCGCCGCAGGACTCGGCCGACTCGCCGAGACTGTACTCCACCGCGCAGAGGAAACCCTTGTGGAGTCCCACCGGAGGCGGGTCCGTGGAATCCCCACACGCCCTCCCTCACGCCCACCTCCGCCCGCACGCCAGTCTAGCAGTTTCCATGTTTACCACGGATTTCGAACAGTATTTGCACGCGATGCGCATGTCAGGTTGCAAGCAAGTCACAAAATGTTATCCCTTGTTTATGATATATCTTCGAAAAGCAGGAGGGGCCGATCCCGCTTCCTTCTCCACGCCTCCAGCCAGTGTGCGTGTTAAGCTAAGAGCACATAATAGAAGGAAAGGCTCGTCGGGCTATGGGTACCAAAGGTCACGGGTTCGACTCTAGCGCCACTCAGGACATTTCCCAATCCCGCGGCCCACCGGCGAAACAGTGTGGGCGGCGCCATTAGCCGTTAATGTGCATAAAGTGTGTCGTGAATCAACCAATAAACAAACAAGAAGGAAAGGCTCACAAAAGTCACGTTGCAAAGCACGCCTACATGACGCCTATCTAATCAACTTTTTGCTTACTCTGACTGCACAGACTTATTACTTGATGAGCTTATCAATGAGTCCACATGAGAAGGTACATTTTATATTATGTGAACCGAACCAATTGAGACAGGTCATGTAGAATTTGTCTTTATTTCTGCCCATCTTCTTTTCAGCGTACCTTTGAGAACTTCACAACAATTTTTGTTTCAGCCCTGGGGAAGCGTTTGGGTTGATACGATTCCGTGCGTAATTCATTCTGCCGTTATGACTTGGACCTCGGTGAGATGTTCTATTAGTAGAAGCGAGTGAAACGGCTGGGAGTTCCCAATAATGCTACGGAACTGTGAACTTGGTCTTCTTGAAAGCATGTTGTGCGCACTGACACCTCTCGAAGATAATTTCGACTACCATTTTAACTTTTTGCACATTTTTTTCTGCATATCGGAATGTTGGAATAAGTCAGTATCAGAATGAGAACATAAATAGCAAGGTCCCGAACTAGGACGGTGAAAATATCAGGCGATTTACATGTAAGGGACGTCTAGTTTCTATGTGTAAGGGCAATTAAAATTTAAAAGCATTTGTACGTCATGAGTACCACATGCCTATCCGATGAAATGGATGGATACAATAATAGCCATGTATCATCCTATTATTAAATTAGTGTAATGACATTCAGGAAGGAAGATCCATTCACTCGAAAGGAGAAGGTTATTCAACATGGAAAAAGTACACCAAGAGCTGCAATAATTATACGATGCCAAAATGCCAAACCTTTTCTAAGTGTTTCGATACTGGCGTGGACTGCAAAAGTAGAATAAAAGTATCAACAACAAAAAAATGCATGCCAAATATTGACTTGAAAACTTCGCTCTCGTTTAAGTATTCATTGAAAACGGATGGAGTATTTACACATTCACGCGCATAGTAACATTGTTTTTATGATGTTAAACCTTCATTGAACCTAGCGACCTGACCTGAGGTCACATTTTGTATTTGTTTTCTGTTTTTGTGAGTCTGTACACCCACTTCGTCCATCTATGCATCCACGTACATGCATCAATATTCCACTTTTGACCGTACGTCTACGGTTTGCTGACGACAACTGTTTCATTTTTATTTGTTTATTGGGTGGTTCACCACGCACTTTCTGCACATTCACGGCTAATGGCGCCGCCCACACTGTTTCGCCGGTGGGCCGCGGGATTGGGAAATGTCCTGAGCGGCGCTAGTGTCGAACTCGGGACCCTTGGTACCCATGGCCCGACACCTTAACCACTCGGCCATCCCCTCCCCGACAACTGTTTCAGTGTGCACCTCAAAACGCACTGAGACGACGTCGGGAATAATGATCGAACGTGTGCCTCCCTTGGCAGCACGGAAGATACCTGGCGTGCGGTGCGGAGCGGGACACATCGGACAGGCTCGCGGTCGAGACCAGGACACGTCGACAGAAGATCGTGACGGTGCGTCACGCGTTCTCCGAGTACGCGGCGACCGTGTGGGCGCAGACCGCAATAGCGGGACACGCCTCCATTCTGTCGTTCAACACGAGCCGCACGGGTAAGAACTGTGCAAATTCAGCACGCGCGCCGTTCGTTTTCGTGAAGCGCTTTGTTTGAGAGTTAGACGATGTTTTGTTAAGAACCCCTCCCCGAATCGTGGTGTGAGGATCTGAGAGACGGCACTGGTCAACTCGTCTAACGTCAATATATTTCAAGAAAACTTGTAAATATGCTAGCAAAGCGACTAAGCATTGATCATCTACTTGCGAAGCGAATCAACCTTCCAATTTACGATAGAAAGCTTTGCAACAGAGATCACGCTTTGCGGCCTGGTTGCCGTTAGTCTCAAAGTGTAGCGTTACTACAGCATTGCAAGAACCACATATAATACTTCTTCGATAGTCTTTTCGTTTCATAATATATTGGTTGCCCCTTCTAGCCGCGCTCTCTATCACTTTTTCAACAACTGTCATTCCCCACTATATCTAATCAACTTTCTGCTTACTCTGACTGCACAGACTTATTACTTAATGAGCTTATCAATGAGTCCACATGAGAAGGGACATTTTATATTATGTGCTCTCAATGCCGGTGGTATAATATTCACCAGGTAGCCAAAGACAAAATTCAAGGGACCACTTTCGAATATTGGGATGGATCACAAATACTTCCTAAAATATTTCAGCACAATGCTGTTGAGCTAACATAAAACTCTTATAAAAATGTTTCAAAGATATTCCAACTGGTCTCCGCAGCACCAGTGTTTTAGGACTGCCACTCTGTGAAGTTATTTCGTACTTGGTCACATACACCAGCCAACGTACATACACCCTTTGCTACGCAAAAGCGTATTTTTCTTAGGCCGACATAAATGAAGAAAAGGACATTTTAATTGATGGATTTGATTTTTTGGCAATCTATTTTAACTAAAAGACGATTGGTCACGTCGCACCGCATCCATCTGTTGCGACCTTTTACGACCAAACTGATGCTTAAGTTCCGATGTTAGGTTATGTACCAGCAAGTCGGGGTGCATCACAGAGAACCGACAAGCCACAGATGCGCTAAGCAGGTAGAAGTGCGACTTCCTGCCGCATCATGAAATTATCATAACATACTTCGAAACCTTGGCGCAATGAAGGATTTAAATCATGAGCTCTTGTAATCCCATGCTGGGCAGGAATCAATATTAATTCTAAGAGTAAGTTAATGGTAATAGGAGGCTTGCGTGGCATCCAGGTAGAGAAAAAGCAGGCATATTTATTCTCATCAGCCAATGAAACAGCCTGGAGCCACTCCTCAACCCAAAGATAGTTAACGGGGTCGTGCAATTAGCTATGCCGTAACGGTGATTTGTTGTTTGATTTAACAGGCTCGTGTTTCCTTTCCAGCGCCAAGTGCTGGCGTTTCCTCATCAGCCGTTACCGCATGGGCGACGTCCATAACCGTCACCTGGACTTGGCCACACTGCACTCTGTGGGGTGACTCTGAGTCCAATCTGAGGTGAGCAACTCGAACAGAGCATCGCACCTTGATATTGCCAATCGTGAAATAAATTCGCGCAGTCGCTTCATCAGTGCTGACAAGGAACGTGTGCTGTATATTGCTACCCCATTGCAGTCGATACATCTAACCAACAAGACATCGCATTAACCTTCTACTTCACGTGAGCGAATGCATTCATTAGCGCCTGACCGCTTTACGTGCTCCGCCTGGAGGTGGAAATCAGCGCAGCAATACGATCCCAGCGAGTTGCCAGGTCGTCAGACATCTGATACCAATAATCCTGGGTCCTCTCGTGTCGGCATACACGCGCGACCGGTAGCTTGGGGACGAGTAGTCTATGGATAAGTTGCCCGTCTTACAGTTGAAAGGTTGTGGGTTTGAGTCCCATCTGTCGCTTCTCTTCGCCCGCGGCCAATCTGCGTGAGAGATTGGCGACGCTACATGACTCAACGGTCGACGTGCCGTAAAACCAATAACCAACGCGACTCGTGTCACGTCACGTGTGAAGTCATACCTCTGAAGCTCCCGCGGTTGCATGCGAGATTCGAACTGCGCGACAAGTTGTCACACAGTGGCATGGACACGGCGTGCATCCCACCGTTCTGAGTAGCAGTCATCAATGCGCACAGTGGTGCGAACCCGCCGATTCTCGGTTCCACTGTAGCAGTTTGCAACAGTTTCCGGTCATTGCTCCAGACGAATCGGTAGAATTGACTGAAGACACCCGAACTGGTTCGTGATAACCATCGATTGAAAGTTGACCCTTGCAAGGCTGCGGTTTCGTTCCAGCTATTTGCTCTGTCCCAACCTCCTGCTACCTTAGGACAGGGAATGTATGGAGGAGCGAGCAAAACGTCTCCAGACTGCCCAACCGGTTCTACACGATATGGGACTGGTTTTACTTAGGAATTTGATGCGAATGGTAAGATAACACTACGTATTATACATTTATGTGAATTTCCTGATAGGGAATCCTTTCTGTTGCATATGTTTCCAAGCATTCAAAGTTATTTTTTTAGATGCATACTTTTTTAAATAAAATTACATGAATACATAGAGTCAGGCCTACATCAACTTGGCTGATCTTGGTTCTATATATTTTTGGTCCCCGTGGACAACATTATCCCCTGTTACATCAGGACTGGGCAGTGATGGAGATCGGAATAGACCACCCTTAAGTTCAATGAGCAATTCTGCAGATAATTTACTACCGTACAGTTTCGTGAATTTTCTATCAATGCCATAACAGGTTTTACACACCTTAATTTCTTTACAATGCTTGTAATCCAGAAATCACATATGATGGGCGCTTGGAAAACATTTAGAGAATGTCTTACCATATAATGTGCTGCATTTCATAGAAGGTTACAAACTTTTAATGTTTACCTTAGGTCAGCTCAAGTTGCAGTGACCTTCTGTGCCGGTTGCAATGGTTCTCTGATTAAGGATGATCATCGATCACTGTGTTCTGATGTGCGTAGTAATATTGGTGGTTTAGTGCGATATCCATTGCCACATGGATGTGGCAAACCACACACACACACACACACACACACACACACACACACACACACACACACACACACACACACACACACACACACACACAGCACACACACACACAAACACACACACACACACACACACACACACACACACACACACACACACACACACACACACACACACACACACACACACACACACACACACACACACACACACACACACACACACACACACACACACACACACACACACACACACACACACACACACACCACCACACCACACACACACACCGCACACCACACACCGCGCACACACACACCGCGCACACACACACGCGCACACACACACACACACACACACACACATATATATATATATATATATATATATATATATATATATATATATATATATATATATATGCATATATATGTATGTGTGTGTGTACGTGTGTGTGTAATGTATATCCAATATATTTAATATAATATAATAGTGCTTCTGATAATGGACCATGCGGCGCGTCATAGCAGGTGGGATCCCAGCAGGTCGTATGCTTGCACATTGTCATCGTACATGCACACCTAATCGCAAATCCATTCATTTTCCTTTAAAGTTCCACTCTTCTTTTGCAACGCCGCGCACCACCGCAGTTAGGAACTAACGGCATCGTACACTTGCAGACTCCTGGCCAAAGTGTCTGGACTGAGCGCGTGGGACCGAGACCTCAAGTACGAACAGAACGCGACCGGCCGAACGCTCACGCCGACCGTCACCTTGACGCCGTTCTCCAACTACTCGCTGCGGCTGTACGTGTACAACAGCGTCGGCGTCTTCGCCAGCGCAGACGTGCACAGCGTGGTCACCCTGGAGTCACGTAAGTCGGACAGGTCACGGCTCGCCCCCGGCCGGTCGACGCGGGCCAGCGTGCCTTCCAGGTTGACCTGACCACTGAGGCAGACGCCGGTGTGTGATGTTTGGACGGTTGGCTGGATCGGTCACCGGCCGGCTGGCGCCAGGTCTGGAGGGGCTCCGTCGGTGGTTGTCTCTCCCCGTGTGCGGTCCGTTCTCAGCGCCGTCCAGTTCGCTGGCCGGCTGGCGCCAGGTCTGGAGGGGCTACGTCGGTGGTTGTCTCTCCCCGTGTGCGGTCCGTTCTCAGCGCCGTCCAGTTCGCTGGCCGGCTGGCGCCAGGTCTGGAGGGGCTCCGTCGGTGGTTGTCTCTCCCCGTGTGCGGTCCGTTCTCAGCGCCGTCCAGTTCGCTGGCCGGCTGGCGCCAGGTCTGGAGGGGCTACGTCGGTGGTTGTCTCTCCCCGTGTGCGGTCCGTTCTCAGCGCCGTCCAGTTCGCTGGCCGGCTGGCGCCAGGTCTGGAGGGGCTACGTCGGTGGTTGTCTCTCCCCGTGTGCGGTCCGTTCTCAGCGCCGTCCAGTTCGCTGGCCGGCTGGCGCCAGGTCTGGAGGGGCTCCGTCGGTGGTTGTCTCTCCCCGCGTGCGGTCCGTTGTCAGCACCGTCCAGTTCGCTGGGCGGCTGGCGCCCGTTCCGGGTGGGCTACGTCGGTTACGTCGGCTACGGTGGTTGTCCCTCCCCATGCGGGCTCCCGACCGACCTGCCAGTTAGTGTCGATGAAGACCAACGCCCGCATATGCCGTCGGCTTCGTGCGATATTCACTCGTCATGGATTGCGTTTGCTCATGTTGCCACTCGAAGCAAGCAATAAGCAGGTAGCGTTCACACATGCATTTCCATTTTGTGCATGTCTCGTGACGTATGTGCATTTTTCCAGTGAGATTTGTGGCAGGATGCGAGTGCAAAATTGTACCTACGTTTGAATATTCCTTCTCTATACCTGTGCCAGCTTTGTTGCATCATTTCACCATGCATGCCGACATACTTTTCTGTCACCAGCAATTTTGCGATTTTGTTTGTGTATTCTGGATAATTTTATTTGACAGCCGGACAGAGTTAACTGCTGTCATAAATATAGAATATATAACATGCAACGGTACAACCAGCTTTACGCAGGAAGCAACAGCGATTTTGATTGATGCCAAAACTTAAATGTGTACAAGATCGCGCCGCTATTTTATTTTCGACCTGAATTACATGCCTCGTGGTGCATGCCACAAGCAACGAGGTAGTTTCCCTTCATGCTAACCTAGGAATGTCAGTTCTCTTTAAGACGGAGAATCCAAATAACTTCAAGAATTAATATTCAAGTTGTCAGGAATTCGTTGCGATGTCTGTCGCCAACAAATATTAGTCTTTGAAGTGAGCAAGCTCACCCAAATTGTGGTTCGTGATGATAGCCTGTAGCACACATATGTCCACACTGTTGCTTTAAAAATAGCTGTACGAAACGTGATTAGCTAATCATACAAGTAATCGTCTGAGCTACAAACATGTGCCAAAATTAGGACTGATTTGGACATGTTGCATTGTAAATTTGTGCAAGTGTGTGCAAATCCGTCTTTTCATAATTGTTATCCGAAAACAAATGCACCATAGCAATGTTTCTCGACAGGCAGCAGTTAGGCAATCCCAGTTTCATGCATGTCTATCTGGTTGCGTATCAGGCAAGCGTGTTTCTTCTTCTTTGTTGCTCACCGATATTAAGACTTGCAGCCACACTTGCTATGCCGTCTACAAAATGTAGCGTCATTTGGTGTGCGGGTTGCCAGCGTACTACAAAAATGGCGTCTGGTATCTAATGTATGGGAAAGGAACATTTGATATCTAATCTATCGGAAAGTAGATTTAGCATTTACTTACTCGTTCGCTGGAGTTTCTTTCTTTGCAGTTGCGACCTACGGTTTGGATTGCGATGGTCTGGACTCCAGTTAGTTTCAGCCGTTCCGTTTTCGTCGATGTACGGCTGAAAGACCGTCTCTGACGGAAGGAGGAGACTGGAAATGGGCGTCACAGGCCGAGGTGTGGTTGATGGGGTGGAGGTGGGCTAGACTATCAACCCTGCTCTTCCGTTGTTCCGGCCGGAAGGTGCTCGGCTGCGGCGGGAAGAGGGACGTTGCCAGATATCACAACACATTTCAGCTGTGAATTAATTTCTGCGCGGAACTTAGTAATACTGCGTGTTCCCATCTGGCCATTTATTATCTTTCAGGGGTACGGATGTGCACTGGCCCATTAATCCCGGATTTTTTTTTCTGGCTTAGTTCCGTAACCGGAAATTCCGCGAGTGGTCCGCTGGGCGCGACATCTACCGGCAGTAAGTATAGATCGTAGTAGTTTGATGCCGCTAAAGGTGGCGTGAACAGCCCGCTGAGCTGCACGCCGTGCCCTAAGGCGCGGGCTGAGCTGTCACCACCTAGCGTCTCGTATCAATGCTAATAAATATTGCCCTCACGGGAATATACTAATAACACGCGCACGTCTGAGGGGGCAGATATCTTCCCCATGCAGTTTTTCATAATTTGCCGCCAAATTAATCAGGCTAGCAAGGCAAAAAATCGCATAGCTGCTCATTGGTCTTTTCTGGATATCCTCATACATTTTTAACCATGGGTCACCTCAGGTCAGGTCACCAGGTCAAGCGAAGTGACCCGACTACACTCGGAGTTCTAAGTGGCATAACTTCCACAATAATTGGGCGATTGATTTCAAACTTATAACACGTCATGACCTCATCAGGGAACATAGCATATATATCAGTTTTTTCGTAGCATTGACCTGAGGTCGGGTTGCGGCCATGGTTTCCCCCATTGTAGGGCTGTGATAAAATATACAAGTGTTCCCTGGTTACATATTTGCTCTCGGAATGACATCGCAACGATTGTGGCTTGTAGTTTGCAGCTATGCTCAATGTTACCACTGACATTTTTTCCCAGTGACCTCACCAAGGTCATCTGAGGTAACGTGATATCACTGGCCCATTTATGCGCATTATATCGCACTGCATTGAGCTAGAAGGCTGACATTACCGTCATTGCGCTTGTATCACCAAGACTTGTCGATTGATACACTACACGTCCTCCATAGACTACTTCACGACCTTGACCTGAGGTCATAGTTTCGGTTGACCTGACCTTACATCACACCGCCTATTGTTGTAGCACATTTCAAGGACTGTCGAATAACTTTCGCCGTTTGTTTCTATCTGTTACAGGTCCTGATATATGTGTCAATATCTGAGTCCCACCTGATCTGGTCGAATTTGACCTATGATGGCCCAGTGATCTGAATATTGACCTGAGCGGGAAAAAAACGACCGAAACACTTTCGATAGAGCCTGTCTCCAGCTATCCAACGCCGTCTTCCGTTTGTTTTCCGCCGCTAGCCGGCACAGTTCTAGTGATCTTAGGGGGCAGACTTCTGCCCCCCCCCCGGACATGCGAAGTTGGCGCGGACCGCCCGATGTGCGAGTGATAAGGCATGTGAAAGTCCGGTCTGGTGTCCTATGGATGTGAAAGTCTGTTCTGGTATATAATGTATGCGAAAATCCGATTTGGAATCTAATGTAGGTGAAAGTATGCTTGGGTTTCTAATGTGTGCGAAAGTGGATATAAGGTATGTGAAAATCCGACTTGGATCTTATGGATTTGGAAGTCCGATTTGGTATATAATGTATGGGAAAGTAGGATTTGGTATCTAAGATATGTGGAAATCCGATCTCGTATCTAATGTATGGGAAAGCACGATCAGGTATATAAGGTATGCGAAAGTGCGATCTAGTATCTAATGCATACTAAAGTGCGATCTGGTATCTAATGCATGCGAAAGTGCGATCTGGTATATAATGTGTGCGAAAGTGTCAGCTAGTATACGTTGTATGTGAAAGTACGACTTGGTATCTAATGATTGGGATAATGCGACCTGGTATCTGATATGCGGATATGCGACCTGGTTTCTAATGTATGCGAAAGTGCGATCTAGTATCTAAAGTATGCAAAAGTGCAAGTTGGAATATAATGTATGAGAAAGTATGTTATGGTCCCTAATACATGCGAAAGTACGATTTGATATATAATATATGGGAAAGTGCGACCTGGTATCCAATGGATATCCAATGACCTAGATCCAAATGGACGCTCCGGTATCTAGTGTATGCGAATGTGTGATCTGGTATAACATCAGAGCATGTCCTCCTGGATTGATTATGTGCAACTCAGCTCGCTCGGCCGTATTCGTCTGATTCTGTTCACTTCGCGGTGCAGTTTATTTTTCCCTGGTTTGGGTAAGGGTGGTGGTTTCGGAATCTTAGCTACACCCCCCATGCCCTGTGCTTTGAGCATCTACAAACACTTTGAGACAAAGCTTAATGCCTACCTTCCAGTGCACTATGACTATGTACGTCTTATGAAATGTGATTCTAATGCCGGATTCGGCATCTTTATGAGAGTAAGTCGATCGGCAGATACTCAGTGCTTGTCTTGCATAGGCATTTTGATGGAGTTAAGTCATGGGATGAGTTTTCTACCTGGCATGCTGAACAATTCACGTGTGAAACTGAAAACTGAATACTTAAATCACCACACTTACGAATAGCTCTTTCTGACAGCTGTAAGGCCGGCCCGTTTAATTTGCCCGCTTTGAGCCCACATAGCCGACGGCACCGCTGCTCGTCGCGGCACACGCGGCGGCCGAGTAACGTCCGCAAACATTCCAGGGCCCGGGCCGCCCATGAACGTGACGGTGGTGCACGTGTCTCCGCGGAGCATCACGATAGGCTGGCAGCCGCCGCGGCCGCCGCGCAGTCGCATCACCGCCTACGTGATCCGCACCACACGGCGAGGGGACGGCGGCGCAGGAGCGCCGCTACCAGGCGACGGACGTGTGCTCGTTCAGGCTGCAGCCCCCCTGTCGTCGGCAGATGACATCGCTTCGGGAGAACACCCAGTACCAGTTCACGGTGAGCCTTTCTATCTGCATGCACGCAATGAACATATTTATTGTAATTACAGAGGGTTATTGACGAAGACAAAATTACAGAGGGTGTTTTGTTATTTTGTCTTCTGTAATTACAGAGGGTATTCGTCAATACCCTCTGTAATCACAGAGGGTATTGACGAAGACGAAACGTATAGCCATATTTGAACCTGTTCGGTGATATGCTGAGCATGCTGAGCTATGCTGACGATGAGTCGGACTATCTCAGCATCCACTGGGTGGCAATGTCTGATGCGACTGATGGATGGTTCATTTTGAGGTGTGGAATGTGTGTGTGTAAGTTGTTTTGAGGTGTGCTTCCTGGGTGCTTAGTGCGTGCTTTAGTGTGGGTGGCGGGATCAGTGCTTGATGCTGATGGTGCGTTTCTTTACGGGCTTGGCAACTCAGACTGTGATGGATCGTGGTGTGTGGTGTGGTGGTGGTAACAAATATCAGTGGGAGCGTTTGTCATATGCATGTTGACACAAGTTGAAATTTATTGATCCAAAACAATCTGGTCTGGTCAAGGTCAACCTAAGCATAATGCAAGTCCATTGACAACCAATAGGGTACTTTAAAGCAAATCCGCTTTGAAACATAAAGACATAAAGACATAAAAGATTAGTGCAACTCTGAGCCACAAGGGCCCTTCTTGGTTGCACTCTGTACACTGAACCAGTTGCCCACCAAATCTGTCAGTCAGCCCGCCCTGTAATACTGAAAAGCAAGCCCTCTATTCTTATAATGATTGTCTATGCTGTTTTTAAAGATGTTCAATGTGCTGCTACTGACGATGTTTTTTGGCAGCTGGTTCCAGTGTTCCACTACCCTGTTGGTGAAGAAAGTTTGCCTTAACCTTGTTCTGCTGCGGTTAATTTTAATTTTGAATTTATGACCTCTAATTGCATCATTTCTGTTAAATTCAAACATTTCCCCAAGGTATCCCCTCTCCAGACCATTGACAAATTTAAAGACCTCGATGAGATCTCCTCTCAGCCTTCTATATCTAAGTGAAAACATATTCAATTTCTTCAATCTTTCCTCATATGCCAGGTTGCTTATGCCATTAACCATTTTTGTAGCCCTCTTTTGTACTCTCTCTAAAAGCCAACAATCTTTTTCATAGCTACTAGACCAAGCTTGGATGCAGTATTCCAAATGTGGCCTGACATATGCACAGTAAAGCTTCCTGATCACTTCCTCACTTCTGCATGATACATTCCTATTTATTGCCCCGAGCATTCTCAGTGCCTTCTTCCTGGCTTCCTTGGTCTGTTCTGATGCCCCCAATTTTGTGTTTAGAATAACACCTAAATCCTTCTCCTGTTGAGTCACTGATAGCACTTGACCACCCATCAAGTATGGAGCCTTCATATGCTGCTTACCTACATGCATGATTTTGCACTTAACAAAGTTAAATTTCATTTGCCATTCTTCGGACCACTTCACAAGTTCGTCTAAGTCTTTTTGCAGCGAGATATGTTCATCCTGACCTGTTATTGCCCTAAAGACCTTCAAATCATCTGCAAATTTCAAAACTTTACTGCTTAGGCCACTTTCAATGTTATTTACAAATATAGTGAACAGCAATGGCCCTAGTACTGACCCCTGGGGGACTCCACTAAGAACATTTTGCCATGATGACTTTGTACCATTTAGCATTACTCTTTGCTGTCTATCTGAAAGCCACAACTCTATCCATTTTAAGATGCTACCTGCAATACCATGGGACTGAAGCTGTATCATTAACCGTTTATGGGGTACCTTGTCAAAGGCCTTACTAAAGTCAAGATATGCTACATCAACCTGATTTCCCTGATCAAATTGTTCTGTGGCGAAGTTCAAAAAGTCCAAGAGGTTTGTGAGACACGATCGTCCTTTTCTAAATCCATGTTGAGTATCTTGAATCAATCTGCTACCTTCCAGATAACTAACTATTCTATCCTTGATAATTGATTCGAGTACCTTGCAGACTAGGGATGTGAGACTTATTGGCCTATAGTTTTCAACTTTCCCTCTTTCTCCTTTCTTGAAAATAGGAACTACATTTGCCCTTTTCCAATCGGTTGGAATTTCATTATGTGAAACTGATCTACAAAATATTATACTAAGTGGAAATGCCAGTTCCTTTTCAGTTTCCCGCAACACCCTAGCATAAATATCATCAGGTCCTGCTGCCTTATTTGGCTTTATTTTCCTGATATGATTGTAAACAACATCACTACCAATGAAATCAACATCATTTGTCAGATCCCATGTAACTGAACTATGGTGTACGGTCGGCAGATTGGTCATATCTTCCAATGTAAACACTGATTTGAACTGCTTGCTCAGCTCCTCAACCATCTCACTATCCTCACCCAATGTAGTCCCGTTTACTTCCAGTGGACCAATTGTGCTAGAAACTTTACTCAGCTTGTAGAAACTGAAGAACTTTTTACTGTCCCCATTACAGTTTCTAGCTAAATCCAGTTCCTTTGCTCGCTTTGCTGCTCTGGTTTTTTGCTTCACAGTGTCTCTAGCTTTTCGATACGCCTTTAGATTAATGACATTTGAGGCTTCTTTAAAAACTCTAAATGCAGTTTTCTTAGCCCTAATTGCTTTTATCACGTCTGGTGTAAGCCATGCTGGCTTTCCTACCCTTCTTTGCGTCTTTGCTTTTGGGGGACATGTCTAATCTGAGTTTCCTTTAAGTAAGATTTGAAATTTTCCCACATTTCACAGGCATTTAAATTGGAGAATTCTTCTTCCCATCTGATGGCACTTAAAGCCGCTCTCATGCCGTTAAAGTCTGCTCTGTTGAAATTTGGAACCTTTACCAAATTATCCTTGATAATTTCCCCTACATGTGCCTTGAATCTAACTATGTTATGGTCACTTTTTCCCAGAGTTTCGCCTACAGTCAAGTCTTGAACCAAGTCACTTAAATCCGAGAATACAAGGTCCAAGAATGAACCATGCCTGGTAGGTTCCGATACAAACTGGTGTAAGAACAGGTCCTCTTCAAGGCATTTCCTGAACATTTTGCATGATGGGGAGCCAACACCAGCATTTTCATAACCTTTTAGATTAAAGTCACCGAGAATAAGGCACTTCCTCTTAAAGTTTCTACTGATTTCCTCACAAATCACCTTGTCAAGCTCCAGTTGCTGAGAATGTGGCAGGGTTCCTGATCGGTAGAAAGCTCCTATCCTAAGAGTATTGCTGTTGCCTTTTCCCACAGTGACATCAAGCCAAATGGACTCCACAGACACATTTTTATCCCCACCTGCTACTTTTTGAGAACTCAATAAGCTATTCACATAGAGCATTACACCACCCGCTTTCATTGCTGGACCCCTATTGCACGAAAACATATTGTATTCCTGGATCTCATAGTCCTGTAAGTTATCTCCAAAATATCCTTCACTGACCCATGCCTCCGTAATGCAAACAAAATCCGGTTCCTCCTCAGCAACATAACACTTGAACTCATCAAATTTGGAACGGATACTCTGAGCATTAAACATCATACACTTAACAAATGCTCCATAACCACCTTTGGCTTTTTCATATTGAGGAGTTCTTTTATCACTAGATGAACTATAACTCTGTCCCATTGAGTTGCTGCTGTCCCTATTTGCAGACTTTGAGGTTCTATTGCCTTGGCTGACACTATTGGAATATTCCTGAGTTGGCAATGCAATTTCATCCCTCCCCACCCCATTTCCTAGTTTCCCTGAAGGACATGCTCATATACTTTGCCTAACACATGGACCCCCTTCTCAGAAAAGTGCAGGCCATCCCTCTGATAGAGGTCCCACGATGCATAAAACCTGCTCCACTCGTCTACAAATGTAAAACCTAGCTCCTGGCAGAGCTTTCCTACCCTGGTGTTAGCTGCCAGTGCCCTAGAGCTCCACTCAGGGGAGGCTCTAGCCCTAGGCAAAATTCCTGTTACAAGCACTCTATTGGTACCCTTCAGGGTGGCCAGAAGGGCCCTGTACTCCCCGCAGAAGCTCCTCGCTCCTAGTATGACCTATGTTATTTACCCCTACATGCACTATGACTGTGTTAAACTGGTGATCACTGGTGACCTGTGCCACCGCAGGTACCAGGTCCTTCACCTTGGCACCAGGCCTGGTGATGCACCTCCTGTCCCTCCTACCTTTCCAAAATACCCGCTCTAAATGACGCACACGAGAGTCTCCTATGACCAGCACTGACTCCTTACTACTGCTATCCTGGGGGCAGTCATCCAATGCCTGGAACATATTTGTTGTTACTATGCCTGCCCGCTGGGCCGGTCGGCTACACTTCCTCCCGCTCCTACCACCTGCCACCTGCCACTCACTGACCCTTTCCTTAGGTTCGCGTCTCCAAATCCTCCGTAACCTACTTGGACAGAGCAGCTTCATGATTAATCCAGGGCCCATCCAAATATCAAAATGATGACAAAACGACGCTGAATCCGATTTTAACGTCCTTCAAAACCCATGCTTTTGTCCCCAGGGAAAAAAAAACATAAAACTACAATAAGAAGTCAAGAGACCAAAAGTCATCAAGAAAATAATACAAAAGACATGCATGAGCAATCAAAGTGGTTACAGGGATAAATGTCAAAGTAAAACAGTGACAAAGAGAAAAGTGAAAGGCAAAAATTGAACTGGAAACAAAAATATATGAGGAAAAGTGTAAATAAGCGAAAAGGGTAAAATTCAACTGTTGAAACGTCGATAGAAATACAAGTCAAAAACACACAAGATGGAAAGGACAGAAGTAAAATGAACAACGTCAAAATGAGCAAAACGTCATGTCGATATAAAATTAAAATGAATAGAAGTCAAATGGAACTGACTTTCCATGCGAAAAAGCAAGGTTAACATTTGCAGTGTCTGTTACAGCAACGCGAGAGTTGAATATTTCATTAATTTAAACTTCATTAGTTTTCAGGCGGTAACTATGTCATTTTCATCTTGAAAACTCGGCCGTGTAGAGCAGACGCCCACACCTGACACGGCTCAGGCGACAACATGGCCCCTGGATGATGCAGGGATGCAGGCAAATGCGCAATTAGGGGAGGGTAAGGTACACAAACCCTTGCCCGCTGCCTGTAGCAAGTCGAAGGCCCCTGAGTAGCCCTTAACGGCAAAAAGTAGACCTTGAAAAAGGCAAACTCGGCGTACTCTCAGGTCGCCTTCACTGGCAGCCCCATGCGCCCTAAAGCCCTAATAACTAACTAACTGGCAGCCCCTGATCGACTCCCTTCGGATTTCAACTAAGACTTAACACAACCGCTCACGGTCTCTTTACTTTCCAGGATCCTCTTCAGTTCCTTTCCTATGAAGTATCACCAACTCCTCCCACATGGTCTCCTCTCGGGACTCATGGTACTGAGGCAAATCTCAAGGCCCCTTAAACACCCAGGAGCCCCTTCAGCTGCCTAATGCATCTTCCTGCATTCACGGTCCATCAACTTTGCACTATACAGGGTTCTTGTGCTTCAGGGACCTTTCAGATCTTGAAGTCCCTCGTGCCCATCTTCTCCCTCCCCTCCCCCAGGTCCCTTGAGCTCCCAGGACTCTTTCAGCTCCCTGGATGCATCATCTCCTCCGGGTCTATTTAGCGTTCAGAGTTTCTCAGCTCATTGGATGGTCCTCTTCCCCCTCTTCCCTGATAAGGGATCCCCTTGACTTCCTGCAGACTCCTTCAGCTCCCAGATATTTCTTTGACTATATCACGTACTCTGATGAGGGTCAAATGAACTGGCCCATTTTCCTTGGGAGGGTTTGGATAATGGATATTGGATTAGATATTGGATATTAGAAACAACCACGATTTTACCTCACTATGGCAAAGGCTAATTCAACAACGGAAAACTATCACAGTTCATTGCACTTTCGATTCGAAGATTCCAGCGGTCCCCGAAATAGCCGAGGACAGAGTCAGGGCATCGGTTCCGAACACTGCCATCTTTAGGACAACGTTTAAAACATCGCCAAAAGTTTAACTTTAGGGATACCGCGATGTTTGCATTTGATTGTATTTATGATTCTGGAATAATAAAATGGAAGTAAATTTTGCGAGAGAAGGCTATGCAATGAGATGAAATCAAGGTCATCACTGGACAAATATATGTGTGTGAAGCATTCCCCATCTAACTGTTTAAAGGAACAAAAACGTCTGAATAAGGAAAAAACGTCATGACAATATTCACACAAAGTGGTGCTGGAGTGTCCGTTCGGTGAGGGTAAAAGTGATACAAGAATGAACTTGTTTGTACGAGTATTGAATGTATTGCTTCGCATCCGAATAGTGCAGCATGACGCTTTTAGATAGTCGACTGTATTTAACCACAGCTTTGATCCCTTCAAGGTTACCTAAGGTATCTAACCTGAGATGATCTGAATGACGTCGCTTTTCCATTTTGATCACAGACGTTGAAGCATCAGAAGCTTGTTGATCCTTTACTCGAGTTCAGCGCCTAACTTGCACCTTGTAACATATGAAATAAGTGCTGACACCACACAAGGCTGTAGACTATATGACACGGGATTGTACGTATGGTATGGTACCATGGTACAGGGAAGGAACTTGCCTGCACACGCCTGGCCTACCTTCGTACACGCATGGGAGCAGTTAAGTGCAAAACACGAGGGCATCTCGCATCAGCAAATAGTTCTGATATTAGAAAAGATCAAGATTTGTTATGCCAAGTTGAAATTATTCTAGAAATCACAGACTTAGTGAAATATATCAAATATATGAGTGCAGCGTGGCGAACACTCCGGTTTGTCTGCGCTCAAAACGGCCCAGTCCGTCGTCCTGGGTGCCGAGTGACATTTAATGTCATAACTCCTTTTCCTTGCCATGTTCATTGCAATTATTTCCGAGCATGAAAAAGGCAACTGGCAACTGGCTAACTGTACTGCGCACCGGTGGTGATGTTTTGCGGTTATTTGCTTCTCTTCCCATTTTTTACTTTTTTCCAGGTGAATTTTTTGTCATCCGGAATTTGTCCACTTTATTTATTGACATTTTGACTTCTTATTTGTGGGATGTTTTCCTTTGACCCATTTCCATTCGGGTTTCCATCCGTTTTTTTGTATTTTGGGGTTGTTTTCTTTTTCTTTTGTCTTTGTAATATTTTCTTATGTTGCGTTTTTTTCTTGCCTTAGCTTTTATCCAATCTGTCTTTTTGTTTTCTGGCTTTTGTCCTCCAACCGTTTCCAGGACAAAACGTTAAAATCGATAAATGCTAAAAGTGGTGCTCTGGTGCGCCTGGTGAAGATTTTCACCACTACGGAGCTAGCGAGCTCACGCATCTCCCGCCCGTCTTGGATACAGAATAGGGACGATTGCATGCGTTGTGTTACGTGCGATCATGTTGTATGGTTGGTGCGAATAAGGTGTGTCTTGCATGCCGTTTAAGGACGGGTATAGTGGTGCAGCACGTGCACGTATGTTATAGTGGTGGAGCACGTGACAAGGTCAAGCACACTGCGGGGCGCAGGCGCCCGAATGTACCAGGACATCGAATTTACGACTCCATTATCGCACTGTTGGTAATCGTCAGGTGTACGCGTTCAACGGGTACAGACAAGAAAAGGGGAAAGGAGCGTCCGTCGGCGGAGTTACTGAAGGCAGTGAGTATTCGCTGTTGAAATGGCACTCCAACAACAACACAAAAAAATAACTGGCATTTCTGTCCCGAATTACATGGATCGTGAAGAAGTCCAATTGTGCTTTCATAGTTGTCTAAACACAGATCGAATCCATGACAGTGATTTGGCATGCGGAATAACATTCAGTGCATGTGTGCATGTGTGCCTGTGCATGCATGTGCATGCATGCGGATATTACCAGCAGCATTGACCCTTTTCTTTCGCAAATGATGACGTGTTTATCCTCAGTGATCATAATTGTTAAGCATGCTACACCAGACACTCATTGGCTCAAAACAGCGATTTTGCTAGCATGCCGTCGCTGTGAGTACGCAGGAGGCGGGGGCGGCAGTTGTGTCAACCCATCATCCTGCGGCTGATGTATGCAGTTCTGTCTGCAGGTTCGTCAGGGATGAAAGTAGGTCACTGAATGTGCACTCCCGCCGAGGCTTACAGTCTTGTCCACCGTGCTACCCAGACGAGGCTTACAGTCTTGTCCACCGTGCTACCCAGACGAAGCTTACAGTCTTGTCCACCGTGCTACCCAGACGAGGCTTACAGTCTTGTCCACCGTGCTACCCAGACGAGGCTTACAGTCTTGTCCACCGTGCTACCCAGACGAGGCTTACAGGCAGTCTTGTCCGCCGCGCTGCTAGCACTGCTCTGCACGGCATCTGTGCAGCTCGAGTCTGAGCTGACCACAGCTTTGGTGCCCTTTCATCAGAGCCGGTATGTGCAGCTCGAGTCTAAGCTGACAACAACTCGAGTCTGAGCTGACTACAACTCGAGTCTGGGCTGGCCACAACTCGAGTTTGAGCTGACCACAACTCGAGTCTGAACTGAGCAGTTCTGGTACCTCAGAACCGGTCTATACAGCTCGAGTCTGAGCTGACAAGAACTCGGGTCTGACCCGATCACAGCTCTGGTGCCGTTGCCCCAGAGCCGATCTGTGCAGCTCCAGTCTGAGCTCATCACACTTATCAGAGCTCGAGTCTGAGCTGACCACAGCTCGAGAGCTGAACACAGCTCGAGTCTGAGCAGACAACAACTCGAGTTTGAGCTGACTACAATTAAAGTCTGAGCTGACCACAGCTCGGGTCTGAGCTGACCACAGATCTGGCACCTCAGAGCCGGTCTATACAGCTCGAGTCTTAGCTGACCACAGATCTGGCACCTCAGAGCCGGTCTATACAGCTCGAGTCTGAGCTGACCACAGATCTGGCACCTCAGAGCCGGTCTATACAGCTCGAGTCTTAGCTGACCACAGATCTGGCACCTCAGAGCCGGTCTAGATCTATACCAGATATATACAGCTCGAGTCTGAGCTGACCACAGATCTGGCACCTCAGAACCGGTCTATGCAGCTCGAGTCTGAGCTGACCACAGATCTGGCACCTCAGAACCGGTCTATATAGCTCGAGTCTGAGCTGACCACAGATCTGGTACCTCAGAGCCGGTCTAGATCTATACCAGATATATACAGCTCGAGTCTGAGCTGACCACAGATCTGGTACTTCAGAGCCGGTCTAGATCTTTGCCAGATCTATACAGCTCGAGTCTGAACTGACCACAGATCTGGTACCTCAGAGCCGGTCTAGATCTATACCAGATATATACAGCTCGAGTCTGAGCTGACCACAGCTCGAGTCTGAACTGACCACAGGCCTGGCACCTCAGAGCCGTTCTATGCAGCTCGAGTCTGAGCTGACCACAGATCTGGTACCTCAGAGCCGATCTATACAGCTCGAGTCTGAGCTGACCACAGATCTGGCACCTCAGGGCCGGTCTATGCAGCTCAAGTCTGAGCTGACCACAGATCTGGCACCTCAGGGCCGGTCTATGCAGCTCGAGTCTGAGCTGACCACAGATCTGGCACCTCAGGGCCGGTCTATACAGCTCGAGTCTGAGCTGACCACAGATCTGGTACCTCAGAGCCGGTCTATACAGCTCGAGTCTGAGGTGACCACAGATCTGGTCCCTCAGAGCCGGTCTATACAGCTCGAGTCTGAGCTGACCACAGATCTGGCACCTCAGAGCCGGTCTATACAGCTCGAGTCTGAGCTGACCACAGATCTGGCACCTCAGAGCCGGTCTATACAGCTCGAGTCTGAGCTGACCACAGATCTGGCACCTCAGAGCCGGTCTATACAGCTCGAGTCTGAGCTGACCACAGATCTGGCACCTCAGAGCCGGTCTATACAGCTCGAGTCTGAGCTGACCACAGATCTGGCACCTCAGAGCCGGTCTATACAGCTCGAGTCTGAGCTGACCACAGATCTGGCACCTCAGAGCCGGTCTATACAGCTCGAGTCTGAGCTGACCACAGATCTGGCACCTCAGAGCCGGTCTATACAGCTCGAGTCTGAGCTGACCACAGATCTGGCACCTCAGAGCCGGTCTATACAGCTCGAGTCTGAGCTGACCACAGATCTGGCACCTCAGAGCCGGTCTATACAGCTCGAGTCTGAGCTGACCACAGATCTGGCACCTCAGAGCCGGTCTATACAGCTCGAGTCTGAGCTGACCACAGGCCTGGTGCCGTTGCCCTAGAGCCGGGACCGCCCCTCGCCCTGCGGCTGGTCGGTCGGTCCAGGACAGCACTGAACATCTCCTGGCGAGAACCGGCCGACAAAAATGGACGCCTGAGGGGCTTCCGACTCAACATTACCATGACAACCGAACGCTCCCGCCGCCGCCGTCGAGAGCCCGACTTCTTCCAGTCCATCAGCATTCCCGTGCACCGCGAGAACCGACGCGACGGAGGTAAGGAGGAGAGCACAGCACGTGTTCACATTCCTTCATTCAATCCAATCCGGGTCGGTGGGGGTGAATCCATATCTAATTCCAAAGCATCGACACCAATAATGGTAATCCAAATCCATCCATCTGATTGAGATTTTAAAAAATGATATACTTCATTAAGAGCAATAACAAGGTATCATCCAGAAGAACCATAAGGTAATGCAAATCCTAGTGTCGTTAAAAATTATACTATTTCGATCCAGTTCCGCTCCGATTCGAAAATTGACTAATGCTACTAGGTTTTGTTGTCCTCGATGCGGATAGTCAAATATATATTTCACTCGGCGGGGAGAAACTTAGTTACTCAACGTTTTACGGATTTTCCTTAAGCTGCGGTCTAGGCATATAAATCGACGCAATGCTTCTTCGCTGATGCCTTTGAGTCCGTTGTTTTGAATAGTGAATTGCACTGCGAAACGTTCCCGAGCCAATGTTAGACTTTCCCAATGGCTGCTAGCAATGTGTGCCATGCTGAAAATGGCGCGACCAACTAAAATGCATTACCAACTTCATTGTTTAATACAACGAAGAATGGCTCTTAAGTGCTCCTAGGTTTTAGACATTGACTCCTGACGATGGCCCCTGGCCGAAACGTTGAGTAATATACTACAATCCCTTACGTTACTTTTGATGTAAACTCAGCACCTCCTGGTATATTGAAGGTCGTATATTTCTTCTTAAGCAATTACCAACTTCACTTAGTACGGAAAGGCATACCTGGGGTGATTTAATCCACTGAACAACAGCCTTAAGCACAACTTGAGACATACTCGAGATGCTACCTGTGAGCTATCACCAATGTATGCATGACTTACATGACGATGATTACGGGTAGCGTGGCGTATGCCAATGTTATTCGGTGCATACCATGTTACCTTTGATATTGGCCCATTGTCGAACTTTTAATGCACAATTTCAAGGTTAGAAAGTGCGAGGTGATTGGATAATTGATGATGATAGAATTGCTCACCAAATTTACGTTTCTATATCCTCTGCCATGTGTATGCTCTTTTGATTTTATGCGCTAAGTAATACAGAAGATAAGCGCAGCGTCCTCAGTTCATGTTGAGATGTGATGGAGTTCACGATGGAGCTGCCAGCTCTGACGAGTGCAATTGGCGTGAGAACATTTCAAGTAGTAGGCATGTTTTCGGCACAGGCTACTGGAAAGGCCATCACACCACATTATCGCGCACACCGCCTCAAAGAGCGTGGCCGGATGCTTGGCCATGAACCGCCGACTAGCGCCACGATCGGGACCGTCCATTTCGCGCGGTCGCCGCTCCCCGTTGAGCAGCAGTCGTCGTTCAAGAGGTGCTCGCCTTTGCCCAGATGCGAGCGCGTACACCGCAGAAGTGAGGTCACTCCGCGCCGGCCGGACGTACAGGGTGACGGTGGCGGCCAGCACGTCCGCCGGCTACGGGCCGGCCGTCGAGGCGCACGTCTCCACGCTGGTGGCGCCACCTGCGATCGCGCAGGCTCCCCGCGTCCAGTCGGGCCGTACGACGGACACCACCGTGGAGCTGGTGCTGCCACCTGCCGACCAGTCGGGCGGACCTGTCGCCGCCTACTACGTGCTGGTCTCCACCGACCCGGCATTTGATGCCAACTCCATCGGACCGCATCTGCTGCTCAACTTTGATCAAAGCCGCGCTGCTAACCTGACCTTCTACGTGACCGCCGCCCTGGAAAAGGTGTGTCCTGGCCAGCAATTTTAGCTCAATCACTCAATCGAAGGCTATGAATCTGATTTTAACGTATACAAATATCTTACGTAAATTTATTCTGCCATAATTCGCTATCGTGGCGTTATATAATACACATGTGAATGTTGCATGTTTATCTTCAAGTGTCGCCTGCGAAGGCTAACCAATACAAATTATACAGTTTCGTGTTTTAGCCCAGTCAAGAAAAGGTTGACAATTGTGATTAGAATGTGATTATCCATTAGATGTCCACGATTCTCGTAATTTTGTCACGCATGGTATAATCATGAGAATTTTAAGAGTTACATTTTCGGCCCAACAGGCACACATGTCGATCAGAAACATGTGTAAAGCTGTGTCAGGACATGGGAACACTTTAGATCTGTGTTTGCAAATCGGCCACTTTGGCCGGCATGATCGGAATTCCTTTCTGTGTTTTCAGAAAAATTGTGCAATCCACGGGTCCACTTGATCCACTTTAACAAAAAAAACAACAAACAAAAAACAGCGAGCTCAGCGGATCGAAGGGAGTAGAAGGGGTGACCACTCGTTTCCCTACTCTTGTTGTGCCATTTTGATGCCGAATTCGGCATCTCTTTGGGGATTATTGCGATTTTGTTACTAACTGTACCGCCTAATGTCTGTTTTTTTGCGCTTTTTATTCATAAAGGGACTTCAGTCTCCCTGCAGATAATTTTGGCCTCTTGCTAGTACCGTAGAACACAGCTTAATTTTACTGCTGGACTGCAGTACAATTTTGTGAATTCACAGCAGGTGCTTTGGAGAAATGCTTGATACGCTCCCTTGCTCAGTAATGTCAATGATGGTGATTTAGAAAAGAACGTTTGTCGGGTTGATTAAGCGTTGCTGTATCAAAAATGGAATTATTAAAGGGTCCTGGTGAACAGTCGGACTCGAACTCATTCAAAAAGAGAGGGAACTATAGCTAACCCAAACTCCCCTGTGCTTTGGCGGAACCCGTGAAGAACTAATTCACGATCTATGAAACAAATGTTAAAAACGTTGTCAGGAGCCGAGGTCATCGCAAGCTCATTTCTGTGCATACAAAGTAAAGCGTTGATGCTAGAACTGAAAGTTCCATGAGTCTTCTGGAATCTTCTGGGTACCATGGTCCTCGCAACTGGATGGGTCGCAACACCAATCCCGTGGGGGAGAAACAGCAATTATTTGGAAACACGGGATGGGGCTGGCGATATGCATACGACATAATATGCTAATGCATTCTCATTTTCCACACGAACCCTATATTAATTTGGTTGTATTTCCCCGTGATCCAACCATCTTACCCAGTACTGCAGCCAAAGAAGGGAAAGAGAAAGAGAGAATACCTATTTAGCTGACTGCATGTATATTTATTCAGCGAATTACAATTTTACGTGGAACTTGAGCAGCAAAAAAATTCCTAGCAATTTCTCATAGGAAGCCAATGAAGTCATTTTTGTCGCCTGATATTTATCCACTGCGACGTTTGCTGAGGAACGTCCACTACAGAAACAGATAGACCTACCGTATCTGTGAGAACCTCGGTTTCCTCTGTGATCACCCCCTGCCTAACCCATGTGCGATTTTTAGGAACGCGCAGACCACAGCAGCACGTTTGTGGTGGGTGACGGTCACTACTACAACAATTCAAAAGGCCATTTCCATAATCGACCGCTGAACACTGACACCAAGTATGTGCTGGGAGTCGCTGTGCTCTCCCGGCTGTCCGAAGAGAACCAGGCGCTCGCCTTCAAGGCCATCACTAAGGCAGTCCTCGTCAGTGGAACGAACGGTAAATAACATCGCATAGCAATGCGTATCCTAATGCACCCCTCACGGTAGTCGTTCCTTATATATATATATATATATATATATATATATATATATATATATATACATATGTATATATGTATATATATATATATATATATATATACATTATATATATATATATATATATATATATATATATATATATATATATATATATATATATAATGTATATATATATATCACAAATATGTATATGTCGATTCAATATTTCATATTTCAGAGGTGTCAGCAAAAATAAATCAAGGCAACCCTAAGTGTAACCGATATCCCATGATGACCTTTCCTCGTTGATTAGGGGAAAAACAGTCGAACGTTACTTAGATCTTCGTGTATATTCGGGTACAACACTTCGTCAAACCACAAAAAAAATGCAATTCCAACTAACGGTCGAATTATCACTGCCATAATGTATTATAGATGTCCATGTCGTGCTTTGTTAGGCAAATGCTTTTTGATTCCGGAGACGCCTTAACGTACTTGACATGCACGTTATACACACACTGTGGTTACATGTCTAACCACTAATCGCATCATAATATCGGCCAAGAGGATGTGTTCGAGTTTAGGTCAGGTTTATGCTTCCTAATGAGTAATGACTCAGCAATCTTCCGATCCGCATGGTCTTTCGCTTTGCCGCTAGCATACGAAGATCCAAATGAATAGATGTATGGTGATCCTGTGCGTTGACATTTCTGAATGGTCTCCAAAAAGGGTATCGGCTCTTTGATTTAACATGTCCCGAATGTGTTCGTTGAATCTGAGTCGGACTGCGCGTTTTGTTTCCCTATATGTGTTGTCCGAACAAAGCATTTTGTATACTACGTTTTTGTGGGTGCAGCGTCCGTTGAAACCTGGACTAAATGTGTGGCAACGCTGTCCTCCTTGGGCACCCAGGCTTAATTAAAGCTGAATGGATCAATGAAGTTCACAATTTGCTGTCGTTTTTGCAGGCTATTTTCGCTTTTAGGCTAGACTTTCAGACACTATTATGTATGAATGCCAGAAGAGCTGTTAATGGCCCTGTGAAAGCTGTTCCTAGCAATGCTATGCTTAGTGGAGGTGGGATGTACAGAAATGTAATGTAAAATAATGCCAGCGTTTGATGCCAGAGATGCCGGTTTGATATGAAGTTCGGACTCTAATTTGGTGCGCCGTACAGCATTTCCGACGTTCACCGAAGTATCTAGGAAGGGTACGCATACTTTTCAGGACGCGTGCATTCCGGACATGACAAATCAAACAGCCGACACCCCCCCCTTGGAGGCCATTTCAGAAATGCCCACCCACAGGATCACCATTCCTTTGGATCTTCGGATGCTATTCACAACGAAGATCATGTGGGTCGGAAGATCGCTGAGTCATTACTCATTAATAATCACAAGCCTGACCTAAACTCGTACACAACCTCTTGGCCAATATTATTATATGATTAGTGGTTAGGCATTTATCCACAGTGTTTGTATAATGTGCATGTCAAGTATGTTATGGCGTCTCCGAAGTCAAAAAGCCTTTGCCTCACAAGGCCCTACATCGACATGTATAATAAATTATGGCAGTGAGAATTAGCCCGTTGGTTGGAATTGAATATTTTGTGGTTCGACGAAGGGCTGCACCCGAATATGCACCAAGATCTATGTAACTTTGGACTTTTTTCTCTGATCATCGAAGAAAGGTCATCATATGATATTGATGAAATAATATGTCCCTCGCCACAGCGCTAAATAGTTTATATAAGTGTAACCGAATTAAATACTATGGCATACATCTATACCGTGATGCATTTCGCTTTTCACACTTACAAAGAAGCTTATGGGATGAAATTATGAGCGACCAGAGCAAGGCGTTGGCAACAATACAACTGTAGCTTATTGTTTTGTTCACAGATGCCGGTCTCATCGCTACACTTGTGATCTTCTTCATGTTAGCGATTTTAGCAGCAGTCGCCGCAGTATTCATATGGTAAGCATTTTGAAGAACGACGGTACATATTTTCCGGAGAAGGAGGGCGACGCTTATTTTCCAGATGCGTGTCATATTCGATTTTCGCGCAAAATTCGATCGCCAGAAGTTTCATGAAATTGATGGAGCAGAACAACACATGGTTAGCTGGTATAGCACATTGCAAGGGCAGGTCTATGTCGTCAGGAGTTAAAATTTGGCATGTTTTGACGGTCAAAGCAACTTTGTAAAGCTTCCTATAAAGCGTTTACTGTGAGTTTAATCGAACACAGTGTGTGCTGGACATCAAGCTATTTAATGGCGCATTTCGTGAAAATGACATCAGTTGAGGTGATTTGCATGACTGAAAGGAATCTGTCCAAGGTATTGTGCGTTTTGTTTCATTTATTTAATTGATCCTGTTGCAATTGAACAGCGGTTTTCCTCCAACAGGAGGCGCCGCAAGGAAAACAAAGCGTATATCCATCAGCATCAAGATGCAACTACTGTGAAGTATCGAACGCATGCTAAAAACAACTTGGATATTGGTACGTACGAGTTGCTATTGTCAATTGTAAAGATATTTACTAGGTCGCCATGGACATTATAAGGATGGTCGAATAGGAAACCATAGTGTTTTCCAGACATTGGATGTGGTGTCGATTTGTGTAGCTGGGTGTAGCTGGTTACAGCCGGTTGAATCCGGGTGTAGCTATGGTTAGTCGAATGTGGTGTCGCCGGGTGTAGCTGGGTGTGGTGTAGCTGAATGTAGCTGGGTGTAGCTGTTGTAGCCAAACGTGGCTGTGGTGTAGCCTGGTGTAGCTGAGTGTGGTGTAGCCGAGTGTAGCTGTGGTAGAGCCGTGTGTAGCTGCGCTGTAGGAGATGTAGCTGGGTGTAGCCGGGTGTCGTATAGCCGGCTGTTGGTGGCTGAAGACAAGAAGATTCATGTGACAAAACGGCTAACGACAGACGGGATCATAGTTCTTGTCAGGGATGCGTGTCACGTTTCTCGTATATCTGATATGTGGGGTGTTGCAGGTCATGGTTCTTGTCAGGAACGCGTATCCCACATTTCTCGTATATCTGATGTGCTGAGCGTTTGAGGTCATGGTTCTTGTCGGGGGGGGGGGGGGGAGGTTGTCGCACATATTGGTGGAGTGTGGTGTCGGTTCAATCCCGGCCGCACCAACACACGATCTACAAAGCCCCTCCTGTATTAGAATCCTCATTTAGTCTTCTATAACTGCATGAGAAGTATTTAGCTTAGACCGATCCCGTCGACGCCCGTGTGTCGCTGTTCGCCTGACATTGGGTGGGGCCGGTGTTACCCCAGTCTTGTATGGCACCCCTTCAGCTCAGCTGATCGACACAATTCCGCGTGAGCTCTACGTTACCGCCATCTGCAGGTGACAGGATAAGACCTGGTGCTCGACTGTGCCAGTAGGTGGCAGCGCACACGCACTAGACTCGTAGCGCACGATATAACAGTGTTCATGCCACGACGTGCGTTAATCTTAACTGTTCGCCGTGGTTCTCCTTAGGTCCTCTGCCACTGGCGATAGCTGCCAACGAGACGGAAACAGAAGTGCTGGAAGTGCTGGAAGTCGAAGACGATGAACAGGATATCTACGAAAATCTATTGGTGAATTGGATATTGCGGCAAGGAAGAGGGGGAAGATGAAATCCGGACATTATTAACGCAAAATTTATATTAAGCATTAAATAAGATAATAAATGGTGAAATATTAATAATTGTCGGCATTAGTTTGAATTAATTTCCCCGTGAAGGGGACCCAATCTGCCGCCATCATTTCTGAGTCATCAAATCTCAACCCTAACTCCCACAGCCTGTTCGAAGGTTTTTTCTTTTGGTATTCCTTGGTAAGTGACCTGATATTGCTGAAAATACACCTATATAAATGAATAAAAAGTGTAAAATGTCTCAATTTCAAGCATTTCAGTCAATAACGTCAGGTCGCCAAAACGGCAACGTTCGTGCCCGTGCACATCTGCCTTGCACATTCGGCGCATTGCCTCGCTTGTGCGATTCTCGGCTCTCTGCTAGGCCTCCTACGTCTTGATAACTGCTGCCATATTTGATGTGTGAAATTCCTCGTTGGGGGGGGGGGGGTCATTGGGAAAATTCGATCAATTCAACTCGGTGCACCTCATCTCTTTGGTTACATGCGCCCACAGATTGGCTACCAAACAGAATCCTTAGCTATGAGTCCATTTTTGGGACCCACTACGTTTTCTTCGTCCACGGATGCGTTTATGGTTCCAGTTAATCTTTGTTAGGGGCCCGGCACATGTTTCAGACTCCTGCTCTTTTGTAGAATTATGTTACGTTTTGTGTACCGACGATATTTTTTTAGGTACCGGCGCGTTTTATAGACCTCGATGTGGTTATGCAGTCCCCGGTCTTTATTTAATTTCCCAGGACCGTGCCGCTTTTTGAGGACCCAGTCGGATTTGAGCCCCCATGTTTATGGCCCAAGTGTGCTTTGAGGGCCTGAGTTGTGTTTTTAGAGCTCCCTGTGTGTTATTTAGAGTAACAACACATGTCTAAAGCCCCGCCGCTTTTTGCTAGACTCGAGCGCTTTGGAGGGCCCGGTACATTTTCGGCCTCCCGTTGTGCTCTTATCGTCCTGCTGTGTTTATTTGGAGCTCCTGATGCACATTGGGGGACCACATCACGGTTTTGGGGGCTCCGTTATAATTTGTTGTGGTCACTGCGTGACTTTTCTGGCCAAGGTGCATGATGGCAGGAGGATCCGACGCCAGGTTTCTGGCCTCGATGCATTCTTGGTGACTTCTGCTGAATTCTATAAAGTCCGTGTCCCCACCTAATTTTTTAGGTTGCTGGTGCCATATATTGGTGTTCCGCCGCAATTGTTTGAGCTCCCGTGCGTTTTCCGGAACGTAAGCCATTTTTAAGGCATTTGATGGTACGTTTGTGGCTCCGGAGCAATTTTGTTGGACCGGACATTTATTGTTCGGAATCCCTGCTTATTTTGAAGGGCTCAGGTTTGATTTTTGTGGGTTCCGATGCGATGTCTTGGACAAAACTATGCTTAGTTGGAGCCATCGACGATAATTTTTGTAAGTCCCGAGGAGACATTTTGATGTCGGGACCACAATTTGTGTGACTACCAACGGGAAGTTTGACTTTCAGGCGCGATATTCTGGGCTCTGCTCGAGTCCGCCAGGCATGTTGTACTTAGCTGGGTCCAGCGCGATTTGTGTGGGGCCTGATGCAAACTTTCTGACCCGGCGCGATATTTTTGGTTCCCGCTGCATTTATTTAGAGACCATTACGCGAATTCTGCGGGCCTGACTTCAATTTATGAGGTCCAGAGCGATTTTTGAGGACCCAGACGCGATTCTTGGGAGGTCACCCGTTCGGGGGGAGGGGATTTGTGTCGTTGGTATGGCAACGCGTCCGTTCGGCGGCCTTTTTTCGACCGATGGCATTCTTCAGAGCAGAATGGCCCTTTGGAGAACTTTCTTTCAGGACCTGTGCTAAGTTTTGCAATGCTCGGGTCGACCCGGGTCGACCCGATGGAGTCCCTATGTGATTTTGTGGTGTCGAGTTTTAGTCTATTTATTTTATATCTATTCCATTGTATTCTATATTCTATATAGTTTTGTAAGGCCCCTGCGATATATTTGTAGGCCCGGGACGATTCATCGGACTCCTGGTGCATATTTGTGTGCGCCCCAACACGCTTATTTTCCGTGGCCCTTGGCGTTTCAAGGGTTTTAATGCAATTTTAGTCGCCGCAGATGGGCAGTCTATGCAGGCATTGATGCTTGCGAAGCCAGCTACGACTTGTGCGGCTCTGGCGCGACTTCTTGGGGCCAAAATGTTATCTTAAATGGCAGCTACACGACGTTTTTGAGCCTAAGTGCAGTTTTTTGGCCCCGTCGTCATTTGTTGGGATCCCTTTTAGTGTCCTTGATACATTTATGGGAGCTCAGCACGTTTTGGGTGTTTTTTGGGGGCGATTGCTTGGACCACAGAGTAATTTTCCATGTCTAGACTGTTTCTTCGTTGTCCGGGTTAATTTTTGGGGGATGGTCCAGATGAGACTTTTTGGCCCCCGATGCGACCTGTCGAACTTTTAGCGTGATTTATATGGGTCCATGTGCGACTTTTCGGTACCCCCATGCTCAGCGTTATTTTCAGGGGCTTCGGCTCGACCTTTTGGGGTTCCCGTCGTGATTTTCAAGAAGTCCGGCACCCTTTTGTTGGGCCCGAGCTTGATCTTCAGGGGCCAATCACCAACTTTTTGGGTCCCCAGCGTTATTTTGAGGCACCTGGATTTGACTTTGGGAACCTCAACGCCATTTTCAGGGAGCCTCGGCCTGATCTTTTGGGCCTCTAGCTTGATTTTCACGGGCTTAAGTGCGAACTTTTGAGGCCCCGTTGTGATCTGCAGGGGCCTGGCCTGGCTTTTTGAGGCACTGTACGATTGTGAGGGGACTCGGTCCGATCTTTTGGGTCACAGCGTGAGTATCCGGGGTCTGGACCGTTTTTGGGCCCCAACGTCATTTTCAGGAGCCACGGCGAGACTTATTGGGCCCCAGCGTGATTTCCAAGTTCCCGGCCCGACCTTTTGAGATTCCAGCGTAATTTTTGGGGTCCCAGGCGTGGTTTTTCGGGGGTCCCGGCTCTATTTTTTGTGGGGGCCCAGCGGTGTTTTCAGGAGTTCCGGTCCAACTTTTTGGAGCCTCCGGCATTTTTATCATTTCCAGGGGCCCGGAATGATTTCTGTGGATCCAAATGTGATTTCCGAGGCCCCAATGTGATTTCCATGGGTCAGTGTGATTTCCAGGGGCCAAGGTACGATTTTGATGGCCGCAGCATCGTCTTTAGTGACCTCTGCGCGCGACCCTGGTGCAATTTTATGTGGACCTCAGCTGGATTTCATGGAGCTGGCGTACATTTGTGAACCACGGCGCGATTCTTGGGGGGCCCACAACCTCTGGTGGGACAACTGCCTCCAATTCCCCACCCCTCATCCCCCATCCCTTCGGTATACCACTGAGTCTAGCTATTCATATTGTCCAGGTGGTTCTTCAAATGTAAAGATCATTTCACTTCAGTAACTGTCATACCTTGCAAACCTGAGGTATGTTTGCACAGCAAAATGCTAACCTGAGATATGCTTCAGGTTTTTCCATAGCTAAAGCTTTCAAACGGTGTTCTGCATTTCATCCTAGCGTACGCATATCGGAAGTTGATGGGGCTTTCAAGAGTCCCCTCCCCCGCCCCGGCTAAGGTGGATTTAGCGACTGGGTTGGCGATGGTTAAGAGCTTCCTCTAAACATTGGTCAAAGAGAGTTGCTGACAGACCATTCCAAGACTCGCCGAACTTAGCGTGATGAGAAGAAATAGTTAAGGGAACTTTCACAGAATTCGAGGAGCCTGCAGCTAATCATCCCATGATGACTGCCAGCGCTGTGTGATGCTCGGCGTTTTACGTTTGTATGCATTTTGGCATAGTTAAATTTTTCATTGCTCTCTTCAACTTCATTTGGGGGCCATTGCTCTCGGTTGACTTTGGAATGTTCGTATTCGCGAACTTTATAGGATTCCTTTTAATCGGGAATTCGAAGTCAGTGCCCTGTTTTTATTCGATTTAATTTAGGACTAGTGGTTTCTTATGCAATTTCATGATTTTCAATCAGAACGTCAATAACTCGACTGAATCTGGGCGGCAACACATGGACTCAAATGTGGCAAGTGACATTCCAGAAATAATGATACGTCATTAAATAGCACATTCATTATCATTCGCATACACATCTTCGATACCTGGCAGAAAGCGGACTTGGTCCAGCATTGCACTCGCTCAGTTAAATCGAGCTGAACATTCGCCGCCTCATGTTCACAGGACAGCCAGATCAACTTCTCCCGAGTGGAAGTGCAGGACTTGCTGGATGTAATTAAAAATGATCTTAAGTCAGGCTCCCTGAAGTCTCAGTTGCAGAGCCTGCCCCATGGCCTTCGCAAGCCTTGCGACTATGGCTTGCAAGCCCACAATAAGAAAAAGAACAGATACATCAACCTCATCGCGTGTAAGTAGCAGCATTTCGTTTCATCATCGCGGATCTCTTGGAGGTCATGTGCTTACGTTGGCACGTGTATCGCGACGTGTGACTAGCTCACTCACTCACTCACTCACTCACTCACTCACTCACTCACTCACTCACTCACTCACTCACTCACTCACTCACTCACTCACTCACTCACTCACTCACTCACTCATCCACACACTCACTCACTCACTCACTCACTCACTCACTCACTCACTCACTCACTCATTCACTCACTGACTCACTGACTCACACAATCACTCACTCACACACTCACTCACTCACTCATCACTCATCACACACTCACTCACTCACTCACTCACTCACTCACTCACTCACTCACTCACTCACTCACTTATTCACCCATTCACTCACTCTTTGCTTACAAGAAACTAAAAAGGGGAGGGAAAATTAAAAAAAAAAAGGTGGGGGAAACCCCCTTTTTTTCCCCCGCCAAAAACCCGGGGAAAAAAAGGGGAGGCAAAAAAAAAAAAAAAAAAAATTAAAAAAAAAAAAAAAAAAAAAAACGCGTATCACATGGTGTGTAATCGACTAGCACGTGCAAAAGCTGGTGTTTATATGCAAGTTTTGGAATCGGTTCGAAATCATATTTGGATGTATTGGGTGTAATATTGTGTAATATATACAATACTGGATGTAATGTATGCTGAATTAAATATTGAAGTGTGTCCAGCTGAAGAGCGTGACCACCAAAGCGAGGCGCCGAAACTGCAATCCACCTACAAATTTTTGTCCTTAATATATGGAAGGACGATTCGACACCAATGATTACACTTCCTAGATATAAAACAATTTCTATGAACATTGTCCAGTGCTGTTGTGCTGGCTACAGGCAGTGTATGGCTTTCAGACGACGACTCGCGGGTGGTGCTGGAGAAGCTGGAGGATGATCCATTGTCCGACTACATCAACGCCAATTACGTCGATGTGAGCCGCGTAGCACGTGGGGTGCTGCGTAGACGGCACGTATTGGCTGACTGAAGTGACGTACACACCTGGACCGTGCTACTTCACTCACTGCCGTACTGACCTCTGACCCACATGGGGCTGTTCTGCTACTTTTGTATCTCGTATTGTGAGTGTGCTGGAATGTGGGTGGGGGTGGGTGTAGGAAGTTGCTTTCGGATGGATTGGATTGTGGCTCTACGACGCACTCGACTATGACTCGACACTCGAGCAGCTGAGGCCGTATGGCGGCGCCTGCCTCTCACCCTGGCAGGAAGGGCGGGCATCGCGAGGGATCGAACCCCGTATCTCTGGCTTGCCAGACGCTCAGCTTAGCCACTCAGCTACTGACTCCCCGCTTTTGGATGGCGAAGATACGTATGCACCACCATTCCATACTGTACCGCAGCGTATGATTATCCGATCGTTTTCTCTCGACGCATCGCAGGGATACCAGCGAGAGCGGGCGTTCATAGCAACGCAGGGTCCGAAGAAGGACACCACGTTCGACTTCTGGCGGATGGTGTGGCAGGAGCGCGTGCAGCGCATCGTCATGCTCACCAACCTGGTGGAGGGCGGCAAGAGGAAGTGTGAGCAGTACTGGCCGGACACGGACGCTCTTCACCTGCCCGGCATGACCGTCTCGAAAGAAACGGAGATCGTCCACACCGACTACTGCATCAGGACGTTCTCCATTGTGGCGGACGGGAGCATCGCTCCTCGAACGGTACCACACTTTTGGCACACTTATTTCCTGGACAAAAATAACTGCCTTAGATGTCACGCTTGCTTTTATGCAAGCGCAGTTTCTGCCCGATGCGGCAAAGTCTGCGTAGGCGTGACAGTGAATGCAAATACGAACGCTGCTGGCATGCAAGTGAGCGATATGATCACCTAATGTACCCAATGCACACTTCCATGTCCTGAGGTTAGGTGAACCTGACAGCCACAGATAGTAGTCAGTCATTGGGGACCGCGCGATCGTGCTTTCAAGGATGAGCACCGTGTGCATCGTTTGCCCGGTACTCAATACGCGCACAGACCGTTTTTTACTATATAGATCAGTAGCAGCACACATGCTACCTATAGCCCTCTCAAGCGATCGGCGGCTGGGGTAGAAGGGCCGAGTGGGCACTCACTTGGATACTTATTGCTCCTTCCGACCACCATCCTAATGTGTTCGGAACCATTTGACGGCTACGAATGGTGCAAAATGTCTGTAAAAGGGATATCTACATCGTGTGGTCTCTGTCTTGCTTAACCAAAACCATTGCGGTGGTAATTAGTTAACAAGAAAATGTAAAACTAGGAGCTTCGCTTGGTGTTGGCAATGGCCTCTTGGAGCAGTTACGGTTTGATGTAGAATGTGTAAAAGGTATTCAAGTAATTGAGGTAAATTTCAAGTGTTATGCACATGGTCACAGACCGCTTTCCTTGACGTGGGGTACACGTCAAGGTTTGACGATTGTAATACAATGGTCAAATATCGCTGTCTGAAGAGCCAGCAGGTCAAATATCGAACTTATGGTTAATCCGTTCTGATAGTTTCGACAATTATGCTTACTCTTAAGATGTAATTCCATATCAGATCAACACATTGGTCAGAATCACACAGTGCCCAATGTCGGTGATGCACAAATTGGCTTCCATTGTTTTGTTGACAAACGGAGTTTCTGCGTTGCCTAGCATGAAAGCAAAGGCACATGTTGTAGTAATGCAGGATGTCAAACGTCAAGTACAGTCAAGGTCAGTGTCGTTCAATTTACAAATGAAGAGATGAAAACACAGACCTAGAGTTATTTCCTCACCTTGCTCCACATGCAAGATCAGGAAACTAGTCACGTAGGCTGCAGGCTGGCCATAGCGTGCCTGCAATGTGATGTCGGAAGAGTGATTTTGAACCGATTTGTCGACATTCATGCTGAACATGTAAGGGTGATGGTTGTTTACCGGACAACCGTGGTAGTAGTTGTCCGATCTTCGTGAGGTTCAATGATTCAGAGGCGGCACCACATGACCTGCCTACACTCTCATGTCCACTGACTTCCTGTCAAAAGTTCGCTATCGCTCTTCCCATCTGGCAGCCTTTCTGTGGTCTCACCTTTGCCAATGCTTTGGCTTCGTGCCAAAGCAGGTGACTTTCACAGTCAGATCTGGATTGGATTGGACTGTGGCTTTACGACGCACAGCTGAGGCCATATGGCGTCGCCCACCTCTCACCCAGGCAGGAAGGGCGGGCATCGCGGGGAGTCGACCTCAGTACATCTAGCTTGCCAGACGCTCAGCTTAACCACTGAGCTATCGACGTCCCTCACAGTCGGATCGTCATGGAGCTCAAACTGAGGCTGAATGTTGCCTACACTTACTTAGTAGCCCTTCAACTGCAGCAATTTGACGTCCATTGGCTGGTGCGGAGTCCAATGGCACCTGTGTCACTGTGAAGACGAGCCGTGCTGACCCGTGACCCACCAGGTGACCCAGCTGCACTACACGGCGTGGCCAGACCACAGTGTGCCGCTCTACCCCAGCTCCCTGGTCATTGGCTGACCCGTGACCCACCAGGTGACCCAGCTGCACTACACGGCGTGGCCAGACCACAGTGTGCCGCTCTACCCCAGCTCCCTGGTCATTGGCTGACCCGTGACCCACCAGGTGACCCAGCTGCACTACACGGCGTGGCCGGACCACAGTGTGCCGCTCTACCCCACCTCCCTGGTCATTGGCTGACCCGTGACCCACCAGGTGACCCAGCTGCACTACACGGCGTGGCCAGACCACAGTGTGCCGCTCACCCCAGCTCCCTGGTCATTGGCTGACCCGTGACCCACCAGGTGACCCAGCTGCACTACACGGCGTGGCCGGACCACAGTGTGCCGCTCTACCCAGCTCCCTGGTCATTGGCTGACCCGTGACCACCAGGTGACCAGCTGCACTACACGGCGTGGCCAGACCACAGTGTGCCGCTCTACCCCAGCCCCTGGTCTTGGCTGACCCGTGACCCACCAGGTGACCCAGCTGCACTACACGGCGTGGCCAGACCACAGTGTGCCGCTCTACCCCACCTCCTGGTCATTGGCTGACCCGTGACCCACCAGGTGACCCAGCTGCACTAACGGCGTGGCCGACCACAGTGTGCCGCTCTACCCCACCTCCTGGTCATTGGCTGACCCGTGACCCACCAGGTGACCCAGCTGCACTACACGGCGTGGCCAGACCACAGTGTGCCGCTCTACCCCAGCTCCCTGGTCATTGGCTGACCCGTGACCCACCAGGTGACCCAGCTGCACTACACGGCGTGGCCAGACCACAGTGTGCCGCTCTACCCCAGTCCCTGGTCATTGGCTGACCCGTGACCCACCAGGTGACCCAGCTGCACTACACGGCGTGGCCAGACCACAGTGTGCCGCTCTACCCCAGCTCCCTGGTCATTGGCTGACCCGTGACCCACCAGGTGACCCAGCTGCACTACACGGCGTGGCCAGACCACAGTGTGCCGCTCTACCCCACCTCCCTGGTCATTGGCTGACCCGTGACCCACCAGGTGACCCAGCTGCACTACACGGCGTGGCCAGACCACAGTGTGCCGCTCTACCCCACTCCTGGTCATTGGCTGACCCGTGACCCACCAGGTGACCCAGCTGCACTACACGGCGTGGCCAGACCACAGTGTGCCGCTCACCCCAGCCCCTGGTCATTGGCTGACCCGTGACCCACCAGGTGACCCAGCTGCACTACACGGCGTGGCCAGACCACAGTGTGCCGCTCTACCCCAGCTCCCTGGTCATTGGCTGACCCGTGACCCACCAGGTGACCCAGCTGCACTACACGGCGTGGCCAGACCACAGTGTGCCGCTCTACCCCAGCTCCCTGGTCATTGGCTGACCCGTGACCCACCAGGTGACCCAGCTGCACTACACGGCGTGGCCAGACCACAGTGTGCCGCTCTACCCAGCTCCTGGTCATTGGCTGACCCGTGACCCACCAGGTGACCCAGCTGCACTACACGGCGTGGCCAGACCACAGTGTGCCGCTCTACCCCAGCTCCTGGTCATTGGCTGACCCGTGACCCACCAGGTGACCCAGCTGCACTACACGGCGTGGCCAGACCACAGTGTGCCGCTCTACCCCACCTCCCTGGTCATTGGCTGACCCGTGACCCACCAGGTGACCCAGCTGCACTACACGGCGTGGCCAGACCACAGTGTGCCGCTCTACCCCAGCTCCCTGGTCATTGGCTGACCCGTGACCCACCAGGTGACCCAGCTGCACTACACGGCGTGGCCAGACCACAGTGTGCCGCTCTACCCCACCTCCCTGGTCATTGGCTGACCCGTGACCCACCAGGTGACCCAGCTGCACTACACGGCGTGGCCAGACCACAGTGTGCCGCTCTACCCCACCTCCCTGGTCATTGGCTGACCCGTGACCCACCAGGTGACCCAGCTGCACTACACGGCGTGGCCAGACCACAGTGTGCCGCTCTACCCCAGCTCCCTGGTCATTGGCTGACCCGTGACCCACCAGGTGACCCAGCTGCACTACACGGCGTGGCCAGACCACAGTGTGCCGCTCTACCCCAGCTCCCTGGTCATTGGCTGACCCGTGACCCACCAGGTGACCCAGCTGCACTACACGGCGTGGCCAGACCACAGTGTGCCGCTCTACCCCAGCTCCCTGGTCATTGGCTGACCCGTGACCCACCAGGTGACCCAGCTGCACTACACGGCGTGGCCAGACCACAGTGTGCCGCTCTACCCCAGCTCCCTGGTCATTGGCTGACCCGTGACCCACCAGGTGACCCAGCTGCACTACACGGCGTGGCCAGACCACAGTGTGCCGCTCTACCCCACCTCCCTGGTCATTGGCTGACCCGTGACCCACCAGGTGACCCAGCTGCACTACACGGCGTGGCCGGACCACAGTGTGCCGCTCTACCCCAGCTCCCTGGTCATTGGCTGACCCGTGACCCACCAGGTGACCCAGCTGCACTACACGGCGTGGCCAGACCACAGTGTGCCGCTCTACCCCAGCTCCCTGGCCAAGTTTGTCAGAGCTCTGGACGCAGTACCAGACGGACAGGCGCCGACGGTGGTGCACTGCAGGTGAGCGGTGTCTGTGGCAAACTGACGTCGACCAGATTCTTCCGTATTGCATGGTTTTATGGCAAGAGAAAATTCAAATATTCGTCGGTGATGAGTCTCGCAGCTGTTTTCAAAAAATGGCACTGCTGGAGAACTCTATCTGCGGATGGCGTGCGAGCAGTTTGCTGTCATTCTCCGAAGTGACAAGTTTTTTTAACATACGTGATTGAATTGTTGTCCAACTTTGTGAACCTTAAAGAAAATATGATCTCCAAACGTTTATTGCACGCATATTTATCGAAAACTTAAGAGCTTTTCAATACAGGGAATTCATGTAGTCTGAAGCTCCTTCAGGAAGTTGAAGATGTCTATCTGGATCCCCCAGTGGTGACCTATCGTCGTGGAGGCTGGAATAAACTGAATCCGCCCTTCGTTGTCCAATTGCTGGGTGCTCGTCTGATTGTGTGCGCGTGTGTGTGCTCGACCTTCGCAGCGCCGGCGTGGGCCGCACCGGCACCGTGATCCTCATCGACGCCATGTACCAGATGGGCCGGCGCGAGCAGGCGGTGGACGTGTACTCGCAGCTGGCCGTGATCCGGCAGCAGCGCGCCAACCTGTGCGCCAACTACGACCAGTACCGGCTGGTGCACCAGGTGCTGGAGCAGCTGCTGGTGGCGCCGCCGTCGGCCGTGCCGGCCGACCAGCTGGCGGCGCAGCTGCCGCAGCTGCGCTCGCGAGCCGCCGGCCCGTCCCAGCTGGAGCGACAGCTGCACTACCTGGAGGTCAGCCGGCCGCCGGCCAGCTTCGCCACCGCGCGCGCCGCCCTGACCAGCGGCAACAACAGGGATCCGGACGTGCTCCCCGGTGAGGACGACCGCAACCAACACAACAGGCGCGCAGCCGGCACGTTTCCGATCAAGTCAGGCGGGATCCAGTTTGTGTTTTAATCGTCAGGGCCACTTGTCCGCATGGCGCCATTTCCCAAGAGAAACTCCGCCGACCCGACATCATTTCAGCTGGTGTGAAGTGGAACTTACAACTTCCCCGATAGGCTCCGATTTCCAGGAGGAAGATTGCCTTCGGCTGAAAAATAAACCAAGGAAGTTGAGGCGCCTTCCCCGGTGTCACCATCTGAATCCGCCAAAGAAGCCAATTATGGGAGGGAGTGTGACAAACCATGATGCCAGCCGACTGTCAATGGGGAAACGACGATAAAAAATAGCCCCAAGGAGAATTTCCTTTTGACTTCGTTTATGGCGTTCAGACACGGGTTCAAAAAACACCAGCAATCTTAAATGTAAGTCCGATTGCGCTATTGTGGCGAGCGTTGTGTGTCATCTCCGTAATTTCTAATGTCTTGTTTGCGTTCTACCCATGTAATAAGTTGCCTTAGTGTGCTTCTAGCAGCGGATTTAATCTTACCGGGTTGATCAGCAACAACCGTTGGCTGGTCCGCACCCTTCTTCGTCCCTGGGAAGGAGGGAGATGTTTGCCTTTCGTCCAGCTTTGGTTCTAGACCACGCGAAATTACGCGGTTTTCGCTGGTACGTGGCCTCGACTTGGATCAGAGAGGAGAATGCGGTGTATTTTTTACCTTTGACCTGGAGATCGGGTCAGAGAGGAGGATGTAAGATATCTGCGACCGACAGTTCTGTTTTGCCGGTTTTCGACTCCTAGCCGGTATCTGAATGTTGGCATTTCCGCGTACAGCTTGGCACATGTAGCCAGCTGTGCGTCGTACGAACACGCCTTACCAAAACGAGACTTCAGGGTTAGCACCACGAACGGGGGGGGGGCGTCGGAAACAGCATAATTGTTCCTTGTTCTAAAGTAATTCTGCAGCAATGTCCAAACTGAAAAAGATAGAGCGATGAAACAAAGACTAGTTGACTCTGAATGATAGTATGCAACGCTCAACAACGTCAACAAAGACTTCATGAAAGGCCGAAAGACTCAGTGATGAGTCATGTAGCATTTCACGGGAAAGTATTTTGAGTCATATCTCGGTGGCCTGACCTGATGGCGATCTTAAACTCCGCACACTTTGAAGGCTATGCGTATGCGTCCCGGATTTTGCGCTATTTAGGTTGAACATTTTAAGCATGAAAACAATGTTTTCTTTTGACGTTGACCTGACCTCGTGGCCTATGCTCGTGACACCACATTTATCGTCTGTTTTTCGTTCGACACATTTACGTTCATATATGCAACTCGTTCATATACATCCTTGACATCTTTGACAGGTCATTGATAAGTGTCCTAAAATGTCACTTCTCTAACCCGGTGATTTGCCTGGCCTCGTCTAGCTCGATAGTCCTAGGTCCCCAGACAAAGTTAAAATATAAAGGATATCCACTTGTCAGAAAGTATGCCAAATTTGAGCACGATTTTCCCATTCGTCCGGTGGTTGTCCTGCAAAATGTGTGAGGGAGAAGAAACCATCTTTCACCCCCAGCCCGGCAGTCCGCGGGTTAAGAGATGAGGTTTAGCGAGTCCCGGAGTGCAAAACACGTATCACTCACTTACCCCTATGCTACTATTTTCAAAAACCGGTAGCACATCTGCCATCCCTTCCCCCTTCAATTTTTCGCACCATTCGCCTGATTTCAGCCTCGGTAGCTAAATTTTGGGACGTGTTTGCTACCATTAGCCCACCGTATCCTGATACAGTAGGGCTTGAGTCGCTTCCCGCGCTGCGACATGGCTCAAGTGGGCAATTGGCCCGATAGACTGAAGGTGCTGCAGGGGCCGCGGTAGTTATGTTGGTAGAGCGTCGGACTCTTGATCGCAAGATTGTGGGTTCGAATCTCACAACCGACGGCATTACCGAGTCCACCCGCGAACAATCGGCGTGAGAGGTTGGTGACGCTATATTACCTAGCGGTTGAATGCGCCGTAAAAGAACCAAAGGTTTGAAGATGCTGTAGCATTCGCGGCAACTGACACTCATGGTCATTATTCTTGTGATAAATTGAAGTCGCCGGAGTGTGTTCCGCTTACGCAACAAACCTGGCTACTATGAACTGGGACGGTCACTTTAAAAGAACTGTCCCAATTGTATAGCGGAATGTGAGCTGAACACGTAGAGCTATAGAGGAAGTTTCGAACGGTATGCATATTTTTGCAAACCCGGTTCCGTGACCTCGCGATTTGCTTATGCCAGTTGCACTGAGTGGCAGGAAGATTATTTCCGGGTTGTCGAAGTTTACGTCCTCAGTATTAATATCGTTCGCCAGTATCGTTAGTTCCTGCCCATCAGCTTGCGAATTGCTCCCACCACGACAGCAACAGCGTGACACAGTTGCGGCCACCCGCGTCGGCCATATGTATTGGTGGTTCTATCGAATATCCTTCTAGGCTCGTTTGTTGAAACACGGCGAGGTCTTTGGCTGGGATGTGATATATATATATTATATATATATATATATATATATATAGATAGATGATATATATATATATATATATATATATATATATATATATATATATATATATGTATATATGTATATATATATATATATATATATATATATATATATATATATATATATGCATATGTATATATGTGTGTATATATATAGATGTATGTATATGCATATATTTGTACATATATATGTACATATATGCATATATATATATATACATATGCAAGGTACAGACAGATGTGAATTACCTGTCACATACTCAGCTCCTGCGGTATTTTTTGTCATTGTGTTTCCTGCGTTTGTTATCGTATAACTTTCGTCAGCGATCATTCTGTACGGCTGGATCCTCTGTTTGTTCTAATGATGATTCATCGTGTGTTACAGTTTGTAGTGCTGCCATTTAGTATGTGTAGTAGTTCTAGTACCCTGTGGACTAGCTATGAATAGAAACAGAGACGTGCCCTATTGATATAGAAGATCCGAAATGCACATTTCATTGCCGGAAAAATTTAGCCAGTGTTAAAGATTCTTGGAGTGCGTTTTATATTTGTCCACAACTGGGACAGTGCCTTTGGCAGTGATTCAGTGGGGCCATCCAATCAAACACTTACATCATATTTGTGTTGGAAAAATATGCATGGTACTTTAGTCTGTCCGTCCGCAAAGGCGTACTTTTGCACCGGGAACGTAGGGGTTCGTTCGTTTAAAATGTGTGTTCAGATCCATCCAAACCAGGTGCTCCGTTGTCTGTGTCGATTTGAAAAGTATGCCTATCACACGTGATGATGGAAATAAGGTGGTCCTCGCTTCATCACAAAAGTAGAGTAGTACACATGTTAAGAGTCGGATAATAAGGTTATATGGCATATATGTAAAGCAACGATGAATGCAAGAATGTCTCAAGTGAGAAATTCGCTGGTCCGTCCTTCCAAAAACCACGGATTAGCTCGGCTGCAGTTTGATCAGTGGCAGAGCATTTGAGACGGCTGAAATCTGAAGCATGCACCCCGCTTACCGTTTCAGAGGACTCCAGTCGCGTCTACCTGGACCCCTTGATGCCGGACAGCTACATCAACGCCGTGTATGTGACCGGCTACAAGGCTCCAGACATGTTCATCGCCACCGAGGCCCCGCTGCCCGGCCGGGTCTCCATCTTCTGGGACATGGTGGCGCAGAAATGCTCCGGCACGATCGTCGTCATGAATGACGTCACTGACGTAAGTTGGTGAATGCCGGACAGGGCCGGGCGAGGAATTATCGCGGGGGAATTTTGTCTCTGGAACGGAGCTCGAAGCTGAACTTTTAAAGGGTGCACTGGAGCACACTGAAGAGGCGCCTTTTCTTCTCAGAGGAGCTCCTCTGGGTGAGACATTCCAGAAGTGTGCACTCCAGCCTACACGGATGGACACCCTTCCCTTGCCGGGGGGCACCACTTTCCATGAGGGGTACATGCCGCATACTATCCCTCTTCCCCATGTATCCTCCCTCGATCCCAAATGCTGTTTTCATCGAAGATGTTCGTCATCTCATCGCACAACCTTGGAAGGCCTTCCCAGTGCTGAAAGCTTGGGGTTCTGGAAGGTGGGGAAGTTCCCATTGGAGATAACCCGGAGCGCTCAGGAGAACAGACGGCAGAGTATAGTAATATCATGGCATCATGGAAGCGACGCGTGATTCATGCTGTGCATCCCACGTTGTTCACCACATATTTATTGAGCAGGTACCTTTACAACACGTTAGCATGTTATAACCACCGAAGGAAGTGATACTCCCTCATTCTGGCGTGCCACATGCTCACCACCACTGCCCAACTGCATCAGTCTAAGCGATAGAACTCCTGCACCCTCATGGGCAACAAGATAGCGGGGCAGTCTGGCGATCGCCGGGGAAACGAACTCAACCGTGCCGATCTGTGCTGATGATAACTGAAGGCCAATTGAAAGTCGATCGCATATAGTGTAAAGAAAATGAACGTAGCCAACAGATGTATCAATTCAGAAGTGTCAGTCCATGTCAGTTTCAGTTCCACCTCGAGTTCAATGTCAGATTCAGCCTAGCGCCATTACAGTTGAGATCAAACAGGGGTGGCCTTGTGAATCCGTCCGTCACGTGGTCATACCCTCACCACCAGGTGGCACAGTTGTCCAGGTGCTACGCTGAAGGTGCACGGAACGGCACAGTGCACTAGAATGTGCCGGCCAGCACACGTGGTGATACCCTCACCACCATGTGGCACAGTTGTCCAGGTGCTACGCTGAAGGTGCACGGAACGGCACAGTGCACTAGAATGTGCCGGCCAGCACACGTGGTGATACCCTCACCACCATGTGGCACAGTTGTCCAGGTGCTCAAAGTATTTTACGCTAGAATGTTCGTCTTACGGACGTCTGCCTAGGGACATTCAGAAGATGAGTCTTCACTCATTGAATTGGTAATGTAGCAAATGAGAACGTCTTACGGGTGCCTTGCGGACGTCTGCCTGGGGATTTTTAGAAGGGGAATCTTGATTCAATGCATTGATATTAGAGTAAATGAAAGCAAGCATTGTTCTTTTTCCTCTCTCTCTCTGACTCATTGTCACTAGAATGCCTTCGTTCTGGGCAGCGCTGTACATGTGTAACATTGCATATTCAAAACCCAAACCTTGGTCTGTATTCTTTGATGTGCCCTCAGGCGTTCTGGCCGAGCAAGGACAAGAAGCTGGTGTACAAAAGCCTTGTGGTGGAAGCCCAGAGCGTGTCTGAGGCGGCGGATGTGACTACACTGCACCTGCTCGTCAAGATTTTCGCCGCGGGAAGGGTGCGTACTCCACACGACTACACCGTGCTTTCAACTAAGTCTGTGCTCCGCTATGCATGCCATCAGCTGGCTCCGTGACGACTTCAATCGAAATGTGCGCCGGTTCACCGTAAAAAATGCGCACCATTTTTTGTTTCACAAAATAGTCGTAAGCGTCTGTTTACTCCGAGACTTAGTTTCAGACGGTAGGCGTCCTCGATGCAACACGCCTATGAATGTTAGATCCTTTTAGGTGCTTCCATCACTTATGTAGGTGGTCACGTCGTCTAAATATGGTCTCTAACTTCTGAGTCCTGACAGCACAATTTCCGTACTTCACTGGTTCGCATGCTGAGGAAGAATCCATAATATTCCCACAGACATGTGACCGCCAACCAATCAAAACATAGCATGAGCATCGTGCTATAGCTTAACATAGATTGAACTAAATTGGAATCTGAGGTACTAAGACGATATGTATACCAAACCCATTTACAAAACAGAATGATGTGAGGAATATAATCGATTTAAAATGTGTCAACAAGCAGTGTAGCAAAATACCTAAATTTGCCTATGTACAATCAGAATCCGAACGTTCTAGCAAAATTATATTAAATCCAGCTCAAATAAAATATAATATGAAATTCGTTCCAGCTATCACGCCGATGTCGTGTTCAAGTACTTTCCCTACGTGATTGACAGCTTAGCCGGTTCAGAACATATCTGAGCCGCCTGTGTGACCACAGCTGTGCCATCTGGCAACAAGCTCCTGCATCTACCGGCTTGCCGCGTCCCGCTCCGCACAACGCCTTCTCATCGCACGCCCAGTCCCCTACTTCTTCCGTTTCGTCCTGCCTCATTGCAGCTTTCTACCCTGCACAGAGCCCGTCATAGGTCATACCCCCCCCCAACCCACCCCCCTGGGCGCTACATGACCAATGTAGTCGATGCGCCCTAAAGCCCTGATAACTAACTTCCCCCTCATCATTGGCCACCAGTCGGCCAGTCCGACACCTTCCCTCCACTCCCACCTGTCGACCCTCGGCCCCCCTCGCCACAGAGCCTGGCCATACCCTCTCACCATGTGACCCGACACCATTCGGCCAGTCCGACACCTTCCCTCCACTCCCACCTGTCGACCCTCGGCCCCCCTCGCCACAGAGCCTGGCCATACCCCCTCACCAAGTGACCTGTTACCAGTCGGCCAGTCCGACACCTTCCCTCCACTCCCACCCACCGACCCTCGGCCTCCCCCTCACCACAGACCCTGGCCAAAACCCCTCACCAAGTGACCTGTTACCAGTCGGCCAGTCCGACACCTTCCCCCCACCCCCCCCCCCCACCCTCCCCCCTCCCCACAAACCACAGAGCCTGGCCTTACCCACTCACCATGTGACCTGTTACAATCGGCCAGTCCGACACCTTCCTCCACTCCCACCTTCCGACCCTCGGCCCTCCCTCACCACAGACCCTGGCCAAAACCCCTCACCAAGTGACCTGTTACCAGTCGGCCAGTCCGACACCTTCCCACCACTCCCACCTTCCGACCCTCGGCCCCCTCACCACAGACCCTGGCTTTACTGGCCACAACCTCCCTCACCATGTGACCTGGATCACCATTTCGGCCAGTCCGACACCTTCCCTCCACTCCCACCCACCGACCCTCGCCTCCCCCTCACCACAGACCCTGGCCAAAACCCCTCACCAAGTGACCTGTTACCAGTCGGCCAGTCCGACACCTTCCCAACACTCCCACCTGCCGACCCTCGCCTCCCCCTCACCACAGAGCCTGGCCATACCCACTCACCATGTGACCCGACACCATTCGGCCAGTCCGACACCTTCCCTCCACTCCCACCTGTCGACCCTCGGCCCTCCCCTCACCACAGACCCTGGCCAAAACCCCTCACCAAGTGACCTGTTACCAGTCGGCCAGTCCGACACCTTCCCTCCACTCCCACCTGCCGACCCTCGCCTCCCCCTCACCACAGACCCTGGCCAAAACCCCTCACCAAGTGACCTGTTACCAGTCGGCCAGTCCGACACCTTCCCAACACTCCCACCTTCCGACCCTCGGCCCCCCTCACCACAGATCCTGGCCAAAACCCCTCACCAAGTGACCTGTTACCAGTCGGCCAGTCCGACACCTTCCCTCCACTCCCACTTGTCGACCCTCGCCTCCCCCTCACCACAGACCCAGGCCAAAACCCCTCACCAAGTGACCCGACACCATTCGGCCAGTCCGACACCTTCCCTCCACTCCCACCTGCCGACCCTCGGCCCTCGCCTCACCACAGAGCCTGGCCATACCCACTCACCATGTGACCTGTTACCAGTCGGCCAGTCCGACACCTTCCCTCCACTCCCACCCACCGACCCTCGGCCCTCGCCTCACCACAGACCCTGGCCAAAACCCCTCACCAAGTGACCTGTTACCAGTCGGCCAGTCCGACACCTTCCCTCCACTCCCACCCACCGACCCTCGGCCCTCGCCTCACCACAGATCCTGGCCATACCCCCTCACCAAGTGACCTGTTACCAGTCGGCCAGTCCGACACCTTCCCTCCACTCCCACCTGTCGACCCTCGCCCCCTCGCCTCACCACAGACCCTGGCCATACCCTCTCACCATGTGACCTGTTACCAGTCGGCCAGTCCGACACCTTCCCAACACTCCCACCTTCGACCCTCGGCCCTCGCCACAGACCCTGGCCATACCCTCTCACCATGTGACCCGACACCATTTGGCCAGTCCGACACCTTCCCAACACTCCCACCTTCGACCCTCGGCCCTCGCCACAGATCCTGGCCATACCCCCTCACCATGTGACCCGACACCATTCGGCCAGTCCGACACCTTCCCTCCACTCCCACCTGTCGACCCTCGCCCCCTCGCCACAGAGCCTGGCCATACCCTCTCACCATGTGACCCGACACCATTTGGCCAGTCCGACACCTTCCCAACACTCCCACCTTCCGACCCTCGGCTCCCCCCCTCCCCTCACCACAGATCCTGGCCGGTCCCCTTTACCCAGCCGTATATGATCCAACGTCTAAGCAACTTAGCATGTCATGTCAGTCGTTGCCTAGCGATACCATCGAACGTAAATGAAGCCAGTTGCATTTGTTAAACACCGTACCCACATGAAGCCTCCCCTCCCTGTAGGCTGCATGTACTTACATGTGGTGGCGGGCGTTACAGGCAGTGTAGGTTTAAAAAACAGAATGTACGTATGTATGTGTGCATATGTGGAACGTTTACAACTACTGTTTCCTTGCTTGCTGTTGCTGTTGTACAATGTGTTTTATCTTCGCACTTCACCCCCACCCCCACCCCCCACCCACCAAAAAAGAAGCCATGACGCGCCTGTGGCCCACCCGTGATGTATGCTATGGTCGGCAGCTGGCGGAGACCCGTGACGTCAGACTGCTGCGGCTGGCTGCGGCCGGCACCGGCGCGGACACCCTGCCATCTGCCGGGGAGCTGGTGCAACTGCACCAGGCGCTGGTGCAGTGCGGCGCCAGCTCCAGATCGGCACCATCGGTGGTCGTCTGCAGGTGACCTCCGACTGGGCCGACTGGACCGACCGAACAGGCTGGGCTGACTGGACCGACCGGGCTGACTGGACCGACTATACCGACTACACTGACTGGACCGACTGGGCAGACCGGGCTGACTGGGCTGACCGGGCTGACTGGGCTGACCGGGCTGACTGGGCTGACCGGACCGACCGGGCAGACCGGACCGACTGGGCAGACTGGACCGACTGGGCCGACTGGACCGACTGGTCAGACTGGACCGACTGGGCCGACCGGGCTGACTGGGCCGACTATACCGACTACACTGACTGGACCGACTGGGCAGACTGGACCGACTGGGCCGACTGGACCGACTGGGCAGACTGGACCGACTGGGCCGACCGGGCCGACCGGACCGACCGGGCCGACCGGGCTGACTGGGCCGACTATACCGACTACACTGACTGGACCAACTGGGCAGACCGGACCGACTGGGCAGACTGGACCGACTGGGCCGACTGGACCGACTGGGCAGACTGGACCGACTGGGCCTACCGGGCCGACCGGACCGACCGGGCCGACCGGACCGACCGGGCCGACCGGGCTGATTGGGCCGACTATACCGACTACACTGACTGGACCGACTGGGCAGACTGGACAGGCTAGGCTGACTGGACCCACTTGATACACTGGACCGACTGGACCAACTGAGCCGATTGGACCGACCGGGCTGACTGGGCCGACAATACCGACTAAACTGACTGGACCGACTGGGCAGACTGGACCGACTGGGCAGACTGGACCGACTGGGCAGACTGGACCGACTGGGCAGACCGGACCGACTGGGCAGACCGGACCGACTGGGCAGACTGGACCGACTGGGCAGACCGGACCGACTGGGCAGACTGGACCGACTGGACAAACTGGGCCGACTGGTTCAACTGGACCGACTGGACGGAAGACTTCAGTATTAACTGTAGGTTTGCAGTTTGATACGCATTTACGTCCGGCCAGCTCATTCGGTAGTGGTTGTAGTCTCTGCTTTGTGCATTGTGATTGCATCGTGTGATTTTGTGATCTTGCGTTTAATGGTGTGTAGATATTTGCGAAAAAGGGAGAACAAATATCGTTCACGAACGTGTTTTGAGAGGGCCTGGGATGCATGTGGGTTTTGTGTATGTATGTGTGACAGTGACCGTATGTGTATCTGTGTGCATGTGTGTGTACGTGTGTGCGCGCATGCATGGGCATATATGTGGGTGTATATGTGTACATGTGTGTTAGGCCATGTCGTCGTTCGTCAAATTAAGATTTGGATCTCGGCGGGGTTATTTTTTTGTGCCTTGCTATCTAGTAATGTAAAATAAAAACAAACATACCCAAAAATTTGAGTTTCAAATCTATAGAAACGAGGATCTTGTGATGTCTGCAAATTTTGTCTCCAACGCCCCAGGCGAGGGTTGGTTGTAGGTTTTTATACCGTCATCGTTTCTCTCCTAATCAAGTTATAGCTGCCAAACAAAAACGAGCATGTTGCCCGTCATCAAAGGAACACGACGGTACCCAGGTTTGAGGTTTGGGGTCAACTGGTGACCTCCCAGGTCAGGTCAATGACCCAAATTAGGCAAAAAAACGGACTTTTACCCTTTGAAGGACCACAGAACAAACCGAAGGACCACACCAACATGCCGGAGAAGAAACTGACGACTTCGGAGGTTTCTTCTAATCTTTGCCGCTCTCGGTCACCGACAAAGGTCAGGTCAGGACAAATCCGGTCAGGTACCACATCGACATGAAAGGACGTAAGCCATAGCATATTAACTCAGGTCTGAACATCACAAAAGCAAATCATTTTCCGAATAGAGCAGAGTTATACTAATATTCTTTGCATCAAAGGAAAAGCACACGCTTCTACAAGTACCTTTGCAGTCTGACCTTCACGGTTCAAATGCCGGTGGCATCACAGTGATTCACATGCGCACGCGCACCGGCTGCCATAGCGTATCAATACAGAGCCGCTAACGGGCCGCGCACAATATGCTTGCACGCCCCAGTAGCGCAAAACTGGCCGACAGTACAGCACACTAACAAGCAAAGAGCAAAGGTCCAGACCTTACAAACATATCTTCGCATGGTCCTTCTTGGACTTCATGACGCCGCCGGTCAGCTCTCTGTGTGCCAGCCTGGCCCTGATGAAGCCGTCTCTTCTCGCGTAGCCGTACACTGCCTTGGACGCGGCCGTCACCTCTTTGACACATCGCTCCATGTTCTGTCCGTGGACTGGCATCGAGTCTACTTCCATGGGGGTGGACTCGAAGTTCTTGATGACCGCAGCTGGCAGGTCCCGGGTGAGGATGGGCTCGGAGATCTGCTCATCATCCCAGACAATCAGTTTCCGCAGGCCTGTGGCCTGCTTGTTGAGGTCCACCTTGCACCTGGTGCGGATGTTGACTTGTTCTTCCCCTCCTCGGCTTCCGAGCGCCTCCTTCTCCTGCACCTCCATGATCTTCTGTACGGCGAAGCAGCGGTCCTCCCGCTCCTCGCTGCACAGCAGCGTCTGCAGGAGCATCTCCGGATGCGCCCACCAGGCGCTGGACTCCAGGTAGGAGAACACCTCCTTGACCACCTGTTCGTCCTGATCGAGAGTCAGCTGCAGCTGTTGAAGACAGATCCGTGCGCCCTCGATCCAGTGGTTACGGATCTTGTACCTGAACCACGTGGGGTAGTACACCCCGATGATGGACTCGCAGATGAGCCGGAGGTGCCAGGCTTCCTTCCCGGCGAAGCCATGGCGGCCCACCCACATCCGAAGGAAGCGGTTGGCTGTGGTCAGCCACCAGCTATGGTTGACCGGGCCGATGTCCAGGTTGGCGAGGCGGTCGGTCACGTGCCCGGAGCGGATCACTGCCACCATGTCGTACCCGTACCGCTGGTCGGTGGACAGGTCTGCCCTCACCTCCTCCGTCAGCTCCGGCAGGGCTGGCCCGATGGTGATCTTGCTGAACCTCTTGACTGGCAGCTCGGTGGCAGTCGCGAGGTCCTTGCCCAGGGGATCTGAAATATCGTTGAATGGGTAGTTAGTCGTCGTAAATGGATGCTTGTTAGCCATGCGGCAGTCGATAACGTTAATTAAAATATTTACAGGGACTTTGAGGGCGTACGGCTGATATGGCTATTTATAATGCAAATGATAACAGTGCTTCAACTTGGACAAAAAAACATTTAAGATAAAACAAAACTAATATCAATCAGTGATACATACACAATGAGTGATACAGGACTATATCTCCTTCAGTGATACAGATGAAAGAGCAGTGCAGTCGATGACAAAATTGTTCATTTCGGACACATTCGAATCTTGCAACACATGTTGACGTAAATGATACAGTACTCACCAGTGAAGCCGGTGTCGCTGCTGGTCGGCCCGTCCAGGTTGATGATCAGGTAGCGGAGAGGAAGTTCGTTGAGGTGGAGACTGCACAGCAGCCAATTCAGCGACCTGCCCAGCATCTTCTCTACGAATTGGAAGACGCCGCCCCAGATGCCGCTGTTGGTGTTGGTTGAGTCGCCTCCAATATGCATGATGGTCTTGTCGACGCCGTGTTCCCGCATCCACTGCACCAGACATTTGGCGATCTGCTCGGCGGCGGTGGCAGTCTCATCTGCCTTCGGAGGTGAGAAGTGAAAGAGGTAGTCCCCGCGAGGCTCAGCTACCACCGAGTAGTGATCTTCCTTCTGGAACGAGGGGTAGAGCTGGTCACTTCCCTCCACCTGCTCATACTTCAGCGTCCAGTCCTTCCGTCCATCGAAGTACAAGCAGGCGATGTCCTTCCTCTGGCACGTCATTGCGCCTTTTCCTGCAGCTCCCTATAGAGCGCCTCCTTCGCGCGCTGGACTTTCTTGGCGTCGATGACGTTTGAGGTGTCGTCTTTGGAAATGACTCCGTAGTCGAGCATGGCGGCGTTGGCGATAGCTGCGGTGGCGTTGCAGGACATGCCGTACCGGATTGAGATCATGGCGACATTTCTGATGCTGGCCATGTTGCGCGTGCTAGAGCTGGTAGCGGCACTATCAGAGTAGTTGGGGTCACGCTTGTAGCAGTCCTCGTCCTCTTCCATCTCGATCTGTTCCCCCTCCGTCAGCTCTTCCACGAATTGATTAACTTCCATGGTGGCTTTCTTCGGGTTTTCTTCTTCTTTTCTCTTCTCCGCCATCCTCTGCTTCGACTGCTCCTTCTTTTCTTTCCTCTGGTAGGCCAACACCTGCTTGCTGCTCTCCTTCTTGTCCACACGACCTATCATGGATGGAGATTTTTCCCCAATCTTTTGCCTCTGGACCATCATGAAAGAAGCTTCCAACGCAGGGATTTTCTGCTCCCTGGGGCAAGTGCAGGTGATGTGGCAGGGCGGAAGCCCGACGTTGCTGGGGATGGGGCAGCCAGGGCAGTTGGCCTCTTGACATGGGAGGATTGGGCAACGGCACTTCGTGACGTCAAAAAGTCTGTCCAGCTGCTCCTCCATCTTACTGATGTGCTTCTCTGAGGTGACTTGCTTCCTGGCTATTCTGCTGGCTTTCTCCCATAGCTCGAGCAGTCTCTCCACGATCGTCTTGTCTGCCGCAATGACGGGAGGCTGGAACTTGAAGTTAGCACTGGCCCACCTCTGCTTGATTTGGATGACGATTTCCTGAAAGTATTCGCGGCTGGCGTAGTGGTACTTGGGGTTCATCTCCCTCAGGTAGATGCCGTACCTAAGGCAGTCCCGGAGGGTGGGCAGCTCGGTCAGACACATCTCCTTCCCCGTCCCCAAGTACTCCGTCAACCTTGTGCTGCACTCAGAGCGAGTTCTCTTGCGAGCCGCCATTTCTTGCGGCTTGGCCGGTGACCACTCACAGCACAGCAGCTTTACGACAAAGTAGGCGGTCATTAGATCTGAAAGCAGGCACACCATTAGATCTGAGAAGCATCAGAGGGCCATCATATTTATTTCCGTTGCCTGAAACCCTAATATGTTTGACATGCGGCCCCCACAAACGAAAACATATGCATGTTTTGGCCTAATTCTGGTCATTGACCTGACCTGGGAGGTCACCAGTTGACCCCAAGCCTAAAAACTGGGTACCGTCGTGTTCCTTTGATGACGGGCAACATGCTCGTTTTTGTTTGGCAGCTATAACTTGATTAGGAGAGAAACGGTGACTGTGTAAAAACTTCCAACCAACCCTCGCCTGGGGCGTTGGAGACAAAATTTGCAGACATCACAAGATCCTCGTTTCTATAGATTTGAAACTCAAATTTTTGGGAATGTTTGTTTTTATTTTATATTACTACATAGCAAGGCACAAAAAAATAACCCCGCCGAGATCCAAATCTTAATCTGACGAACGACGACATGGCCTAATGTGTGTGCATATGTGTGTATGTGCATTGTGCATGTACGTGTAGTTCCATGCATGCATGTGTATGTGTATGCATGAATGCATATGTGCATGTGTGCATGTGTGTATGTCTATCAGTCGTGTTCGATTGATTTTATCAGTGACCAAAAAGCGCGTAGCTTTTGACTGCATGCGAAAAATGGCTGCTGAATTAGATTACTGACTCGATCTGAAAGCTAGCATCATCGCAATATGTCTAGCCCTCACGAAGCCGGTGCAGGGAGGGGTCCATTTGATCCCACTGACTATTGTTCCCGGCTGGGTTGATATTTGCGGGAAACGTGATGATGCGTCGCCACTTTTGAACTTTCAGACTTACTTGGAATATTTTCCTCTTCGTCTTTCATTTGACATTCCATGTCAGATCGAGCAGTGCAATGTCGAAGGGTAATTGGTTACCCAGTCCAAATTGTAGTTCCCGCACACTGGTCTTGAAACAAATGTGATTTCGTGTTTGAATATTAGCGATATACTAACTGAATATTTATTCTAGCGCACGGCACGTACAACGGCCAATAGCGAGTTCATGGTGAAAGTGTAAATATTGAAAGTTACGTATGAGGAGACTGCCTCATCCTACCTTTCCACAATCGGTCGGCTCTGTACGCATTCGTGGCGTTCGTGATGACTTCTCTCGTTTGGTGACGATGAGGTCCATTAACAATGGCCGTTAATCACACTGTTCCACATACGGAGCCATTCTCTTCATTTTTAGTTAATTCCGTCGCTGCCATAGATCCAATTCCGGTCTGACATTAACAAGTGAATTATAACTGCGTGTTGGTTTAGGGGGCGTTTTGATTGGAAAGCGACAATGTTGCGATTAGTCCTGTCGTGCTGAATATTCCGACTGAGCAGTGCAGTACTATGACCAGCAATGCTGTGTTCTTCGACGGACATTGCTGCTGTGTCCATGCATTTGGAACTTCATCATCACGCGAGGTGGTCTGACTCGATTAATTCTTGGTGGCGCGCGAGCAGCGATGGGCATCCGCACCTGACGACACGATTCACCTCCCGTTCTCAGCCGTTATCACTGTACGTCTCTCATTTACCAAGAGGTCTCGGCTACCGCGAGTAGAACTGCCGAATGAACTGGTGGCATTAGCGACGGACCTGTTCGAGGATGATTGGACGATGAGTTTTTCATTCCATCCTGTCCAGTCAACACCCATAGTTCGGCCATGCATTGCTAAGGTTGAATAGGTGGTCCCTTATCAACATTGGAGACGGGGGCTTCACCACCACCACAGAAAGCATGGACAGTTCCTCTCCTGAGTGGCGGTAGCTAGTAGCTGAAGTAAGCAGTATATCGTGTAGATGTCGCCACGAGTCACCTAGCGCCGTTTGTGTTCCAGGACGGGTGTCATGGGCTGCGGCGTGTTCTTGACCTGCTGCTTTGAGCTGGGTCTCCTGAGCGAGGAGCACGAGCTGGATGTGCTGCTGGCCGTGTCTGCCGTTCGGAAGAGCCGTCCGCAGTTCATTAATACTCTGGTAAGCCACCTGCAGATGATGGTGCGCCGAGCAATAATCTGGTGTGTGCGCTGAGCAATAATCTTGTCATATCGCTTTGATATGATCTGTTTACTAGTCGTCTTTTATTTGTGTCCACGAAGAACATCTCCGGAAATTGTGCGTTGACGAGTGGCGACGCCCTGCATCACCGATATGTCATGGTAGCACAACAGCGATGCATGCATTACACTTGGTACCTACCACGTCCACTACGCTACCTGGCCGATGATTAGTGTAGCTGTGCTTGATGCACTCCTGTATGTTTGGTGTATTATCTGCAGAAGGAAAATCTAGGCAAAACTGTTGTGGCCTTCAGGTAGACAAAGTGTATCCTTCAGTTATAAAATGAATGCAATACTCTAATGGAGTATTCGCTATCGTACGCCGACTGCGCTTGCATGAATATTCAGCCAACGACTTGTATGCTTATATATCTACTACCATATCATGAATCAGTGGATGTCATCAACGACCACACCATGGTGATCATATAGCACCCTAGGTAGTGGATGTGCGTTTTGGTGTCCCTGGTGAGGCAGTTATCCTTCAGCGTTGCTTCAAGTTGCGTGTGTGTTGGAACTTCTGATGTGTGCGGATGAACCTCGTGTATGTGTTGCTGTATTAGTAAACTCAAACATCTTCCAACAGGAGAAAGAACCTGGTAGCTGTGACGTTGTGCATGGTCTGATAACGCCGCTGTGCTGGATGATGTGCATTTGTTTGTTATGCCAGCATGATGTGCAAACATTCAATTATATATAAATGGCCGAGTTGTTAGCTAGTTGATAAATCCAGCTTGAAAACGCATTAACCCACGTTATTCCATAGTGTTAATTTCCCCCTGATGAAAAAAAAAATGCTGGATTATCGTCTTGTATTGTCGCAGATCTCCCAGAACAGCTTCCCAGTGTAGCTGTCCTGAACTCGGGTCAGTGTATTGCCTCAGGACAGGACGGGGTGGACATTTGCGGCCTCAGTATCTTGCGAGTGTAGTGTTTTTTATCTTGCTTCCTTTCGTACCTCAACCTACCATTGCTGACTTGCTGACTTGCTAGGATATTATCGGATGACAAATCAACTCCTTCATTTGGCTCACTTCACTTCTGAGTCAGCCATGGATGCACCATTTCGATGTAGGATACACACAGACAAACTATATATATATATATATATATATATATATATATATATATATACGTGTTTTTTTTTTTTTTGTCTGTCTGTGTGTGCGTGTTTGTGGGTCTGCGACTGTACGGATAACTGAAAACAGTGCGATCAGGTGTGAAGGCTATCGTTTGCACTCCATTTTCAGGAGCAGTTTGAGTTGTGCTACGACGTGGCTCTCAAGTGGCTGGAAGCGTTCGCGATATACTCCAACTTCCAGCAACATCACGCTGGATAATGCGTCATGTGCTGTGCCTGTATCCAAGTGCTATATGATATCCATTTCAACTAGTGGTCTGCCTTTGTTGCGGATACTGGCGTCGTTCATTTGCAGGATCGCCCGATTATTTGTGCATGTGTGTGTGTGTGTGTCTGTATGTGTGTTCGTGCTGCGTGCGTACGTTTGGGTGTGCGTTTGTAAGTGCATGAGTCTTTAATATGAGCTACATTCGCACCTTTATTGGAACACCTTTCGCAATCACTTGTGTAGTTTTGGGTGGTTCATTGCGAATGTCATGTCGCTTGTTGCTTTGGGAAGTATCGTCTGTTTCCGCACTCCTTCTCTCAAGCCCGTGCAGAAACTCCAGAAGTTATTCCCGCTGAAGAGTTTGTTCTTTTCGTAGGATAGTTAAGCAATTCAAATATTCGGATTCACCTGATTTCCCCTAATCCGTCCCTCCAGCCTTTTTTTTTGTCGCAGGCAGTCCATGACTGGAAATATACACCATTCCGATCAATACACTGGCTGGTTTGTGTTCGCTCTATCTACCCCCGCAAGTATCGCAGACCTGTTTTCCCTTGTGAGTCCCACGTCAGCAATGGACAGCTGAGCCGCACGCGTGATGCGTGGTGGCTCCATGTTCAGAGAGAAGCTGCACTCTAGTGAACGTGCTGCGTGCAGAGCAGCTCGCTGGCAGCACACGCACACGGCACAAGACAGCCGGTGATAGTCCGCACCGTCCGCACCGCCGCACCGGCCGCACCGTCTATACCGTCCAGTACACATTCCGCACCGCCCACACCGTCGCACCGTCCGCACCGTCCTCACCGTCCTCACCGTCCTCACCGTCCGTACCGTCCTCACCGTCCTCACCGTCCACACCGTCCGCACCGTCCGCGCCGTCCGCACCGTCCGCGCCTTCAGCACCGTCCTACACCGTCCAGTACACTATCCGCACCGTCCGCACCGTCCGCACTGTCCGCACCGTCCGCACCGTCCGCACCGTCCGCACCGTCCACACCGTCCGCACCGTCCGCACCGTCCGCACCGTCCGCGCCGTCCGCACCGTCCACACCGTCCGCACCGTCCGCACCGTCCGCACCGTCCGCACCGTCCGCACCGTCCGCGCTATCCACACCGTCCGCACTGTCCGCACCGTCCTCACCGCCCAGTACACAGTCCGCACCCCGCACTGTCCGCACCGTCCTCACCGCCCAGTACACAGTCCGCACCCCGCACCGTCCGCACCGTCCGCGCTATCCACACCGTCCGCACCGTGTGCACCAACGACATTGCAACACATATGGCGACCACCATTGTTAGTCTTGTAATTTACTTATTTAGAAAAGGCAGCTGAGGGCCTCGGTATGGTCGCTTCCCCACGAGGGGTGTTTAGCATTAAAATCCCTCATTATGGTGGATTTTAATGCTAAGCACCCCTCGTGGGGAAGCGACCATACCGACACTAGAGGGCACCAAATTCACCAGTTTATTTCCGGACCACAACCTAGTACTTCTTAACACCGGGGCCGCCACCCGCCACAACCCGACTTTATTAGGATAGGACACTTGCATAGACTTAACGTGCTGCACCCCCCGACTTAGCTCACTATTTGACTGGTCAGTTTCAGATGTTCCCGGGCTGAGCGACCACTATCCAATCACAATTAGGCTCAGCACGGACGCTATTCACCACACTAAACTATTCAGACAATCTTGGAATTTGAAAAGAGCGGACTGGACTAAATTCGAGGAACAGGTGGACCTCAACCTAGCAACTTCAGATACCAGTAAGATAGAGACGATTCTGAGGGCCATCAGCTCAGCAGCACAAGATTCAGTCCCAAAAAGTAACAAACCTAGGAAAAAGGCATCTACGCCATGGTGGACCCCGGACTGTCAAGGGCAATCGCCGCACGGCGCCGTGCCCACAAACAATTCAAAGATGCGTGTGCGAAGCACACCTATCAGCATACAGGCAATCTCAAAAACACTGCCGGTACACAATTCGAACAGCACGCCAAAACTCTTGGCAGTCTTTTGCCTCGCAATTCAATAGATTCACACCTACCGGCAGAATATGGGACCTAATGAAGCGCTTCAACCTGAAACGCCCACCACCAGGCCCTTTCCCCCAGCTGACGGTGAATGGACAGCACATCACTGACCCACAACAAGTCGTAGACCACTTTAAACTACACTACGCCAGCGTATCCGGCAACACCAACTATGACACCACTATAGTAAGCGTCCTAGATGCCCTTGCCTCCAAAGCAAATTTTAGCTCTGACAATAGAGAAATCTACAATCAGTCATTCACTATGCACGAATTAGAACTTGCTCTCAGCAAGTGTGGAAACACGTCGGTTGGGCCGGACGACATTCATTACCAGTTTCTTAAACGTCTTAGCAAAAACTCCCTAACGTATCTACTAACGGCCATAAATGAACTGTACCAAACCGACACGTTTCCCGCATCCTGGCGGGAGAGCGTAGTCATACCATTACCAAAGCCGCACAAAGATCACTCCACCCCAAAAGGCTATAGACCCATATCACTTACTAGCTGTGCTAGCAAGCTGGTCGAACGCATGGTCAACACACGATTGAGGCAATTTCTGGAACACAAAGACCTGCTCGACGAATTTCAATGCGGCTTCCAACGGCAAAAATCAACTACAGACAATCTCATTAGGTTATTGCATGACATCAAAAGTGGTCTATACATCAAACGCACAACAATAGCTGCCTACCTAGACATCACTGCCGCCTTCGACCGAGTACACAAGTCAGCGCTGACACACAAACTCCATAAGATAGGCCTACGCGGACACATGGCGCACTTCATACTCAACTTCCTCAGGGATAGGACTCTTAGGGTCCGATGCGGCAATGTCACATCAAACACCACAACTCAGGAGCAGGGCCTGGCTCAGGGGAGCGTGCTCTCGCCGAGCCTCTTCATCATCATGATCAACGACATACTTGCCGACCACGGGGACACTACACTTCACTACTCACTTTTCGCGGACGACATAGCAATCTGGACAACATCACAATGCTTCCTTAAAGCTGAAAAAAAACATTCAGGCAGGACTAGACCACATTGCAAAGTGGTGCAAATCTTGGGGCTTCACCCTGTCCGCAGAGAAATCGGCCACTGTCACATACAGTCGTCTCCGTCCCACACCGAAAACGTTACTTAAAATCGATGGCAAAGCCATCGAGCAGGTGAAAAGTTTCAAATTCCTAGGGGTGCATTTAGACGAAAAACTCAGTTTCAACACCCATATCACCGACATCACGAAGCGAAGCGCGAAGCGCGTCAACATAATACGTGCACTTGCAGGCACAGACTGGGGCGGAGACAGGAAAACACTTCTGCGACTGTACACATCAATCATACGACCCATCATTGAATACAACAGCATCATTTTTTCCACAATTTCAGAAAGTCAGAGTAAAAAAATTAGAAGTCATCCAAAACAGCTGCATCAGAGCAGCCACAGGCGCCCTTAGCGCTACACCGATAGCTAGTCTTCTAGTAGACTCAAACACACCATCACTCCATCATAGGAGGACACAACACCTGTGCCGTTACCACATCAAAATCAAATCCATTCCAAATCATCCGGCACAGCGCTGCTTCGTGCCTGGCAGATACGACAAGAGCCGATTTGCGCGCAAACTTCCACCATATAGCATTCAAATTGCCACGGCTCTCTCAGATCTTAACCTCGCAATGCCATCCACTGCAGCTCGACCGCCCATTAGGCCCTTCTGGACTTTTTTTTAAATAAATTTAATCCGAGTTGTTGCTGGGATGGCTTGAGAAGCCAGGGTTCTATTGCTAAGCAGAGCTGGTTGCGTGAGCCCTGGCCCCACCACCCGATAAGCTTCCATTTTGCAGTGCCTAAGTCCGTGTCTAATTTCCATCGTATTCGGATGTTTGTGGTATTTTAAGATAGTCAAGTACACTATTGCCCTATATGATATTTATAAATCCACCAGCATAACCCAGAAGCAAGCATTTTATTAGATCGACTGAAAAACTGGGGAGTTTTCACTCACACATGTCACTGTGGGGGCTTTTTGCTCTCCTTGTATCTTTGTAACAAATGAATCGATCGCACCTATTCCAATAGCACTCGATATTACTATAACTTTAACTAAATGAAAACAATTTTTCTTGTTAAGTGGAGATCCCTGCTGAGATCGTAGGTCATCCCAAATAAAACGATCTGACTGTTTTCCTGAGCTCATATTTTAACTTAATCCAGGGCATTACTATGGCATAAAATATAAACTGTGGTTGAATACATGCAATGTGTACCTAACATTCGGCCCATGGAAACCTTTCTATCCTTTGGCAAAGTAAGGTCACTTGAGGGGAAGAGGTCAACCTGCCGTTTTAATTCAGCATGCAGTGCACTACATTTTGTTGGCCCCCGATTTCCGCAGGGATCATGAAAAAACTGACATGGATATCCGTATATGCTGCGGGATTTTGCATATCTGCATGACCTGGCATGATGCTTTTAATAGTTTCCAGATCAACGCAATTTGCATAGCTGGAATCAGCCATTTGGATGTCATCACGATTTCCTCCTGCTTGTGTTGTGTTTCCCGCAACCTCCACCACACTATCCCTTAACCTCAGCTGGTTTGGTGTTGTTTGAGTTACCGTCCCTAGCACGAATTTATATGTGGCCAGGTCAAAGTTTTGTAAACAACATTTAGGTAAGTGAGTGTCACTAGCTAAATTGGAGTGAATACGTTGTGTTAGAAAATTCATCAGTATGTAATTTGTTCGTGGTTTGAATGACTTGTCCCGAGTTGCGACGTTTTTAATGCTAATAGTAGTATAATTTTGTGCAATGTGCCGCACGAAATAAATGCCTGTGTTTAGCCCCAAGCGGCTTCTGCTGGTCCTTATGGCTACCTAACACATTAGTTCTCCTCATTCACTCACATTCGCTGATCCCATTCACTCTCACCGCATTAATTAATTAATTGCTTGGTTCACAAATTTGGCTTCCGCACCCCTTCCGTAAGGGGTACACAAACACATATCGACAGACCATTGCTGTATTTGTCATGGTATGTTGGCCGAAGATGCAAACCATTCAATGCTAATCATAGCTGGCCTCGTTGTAATCGACAGCGTTCCTCGCCTGGATAAAGTCTTAATGCTACGATCCGAGCTCATCGTACTGGCTCCGAGGGCTTATACAGATGCTCGGGTGTCTTCGACCAGCCTGCTAATCTCAAGACAGTCGAGGCCGCACTGGACCTTATTCGGTGTAGACGTGTGACCTGTTTCATGTATCCAACAGGTGGGCACGGATCCCAACCGCGTTGGATACGTTCCACGGCCGTCTGCATAACCAAGCCGGCCCTACCCTTTCAGCCTCGGGGCTTACGGCACGCCAAACTTGTCCGTGCGTCCACCCCCGAACCGCCGCACAGTTCTGTTCCCAAACGTGAAAAGAACGGGGGTGGACTCACAGCCGCGCAGTGTTTTGCGATATATCCTATTGTCCGGCGCCAAACTCGGCGGACGCAATGTGGTACTTCCCTTCACGGTCCCTCTCACATGCATGCTATGCCCGCCCCAGATCCCTGGGCCACAGAGGCCAACGGGACTTTGCGGTCAAAGAAGCAAAACATGTGAGCTAATTCACCCAAGTGTCCGTTTATCGCCCCCTCTCGCAATTAGCCATCATGCAACCGCAGATCATATATGACAACATTAATATTCAATGCAATTCAGACGGGCTTAAACACTCGTCACCATCACACAAGAACGTTTAGTCCGTAGTAGGACGAGTCGCAGGTCGCTTATATATTTGCTTCATGTGACAAATTAATCGTAGGCACATATCCAAGCATCGTGTGTGAATCATCCACTTTTAAGGGAGAATACCCACGGCACCAGGGATGCGGAGCCGGAAAAATGTTGGACGGCTCCGGCTCCGACTCCGGCTCCGGGAATGTATCCCGCGCCGGCTCCGGTTCCGGCTCCGAGTCAAATGTCCCGGCGGCTCCGGCTCCGGCTCCGGCTCCGAACATCTCAAACGTGATCGATCCATTAAGTAAGAGTTAGGGGGATGTTAAAAAAAAATGTAGCCGCGACCACTCAGAAACGCAAACTTCAGACAATTATCAGCAACTTTCACATATAAACCCTGTATCTATCTCTAAATAAACACCCGCCCCCTTCCAAATCACTTTTCGATGTTATGCCCTCGTAAACTGACGTTCGCTTCGTGCTGTATTGGGGCAATCAGAAGAGGGGAGACTCGAATCAACAGCACTCCCCATCCCATGAACGGTCCAAGGAACACCATTGTTGTAAATTGTAATGTTTGACCTCATATCTAATAAGGTACAACAACCCGTTGATGGTGGAAACGATGAACTTAACTAAACTAAACATGAAACTATTGCATTGACTACTGAGGCTAGAATATGGTTATTGGTTATTTTACCAGTATTTGATGATATTTTTACATGTTACTCGTGTTTAAACATTTTGGCTTTTAACAATGCGTTTTCATACCATGCCATACCATACCTTACTAGGTATAATGTGTTCATTTCACGTTTGCTAATTTTGTTTAATTTACACCTCTTTCGGAGTCGGAGCCGCCCTGCTTTTGACGGCTCCGGCTCCGACTCCGACTCCGAGTAAAATGTTCCGGCGACTTCGGCTCCGGCTCCGGCTCCGGGCAAAATGTTCCGGTTCCGGCGGCTCCGGCTCCGGCTCCGGCTCCGGCTCCGCATCCCTGCACGGCACGATTATCGTCTATCGAGGGACGACATACGATAATAGCTGGCACGTACCTCTCAGCGAAAAGTCATTCACCACTCGAGGCCTGACCCGCCATTTCAGTTCTGGACGTAAATATCCTCTCCTCCGTCCACCTGGTCGCCGAGGTATTTACTACACTACCGTTAGTCTTCGATGGTCGTACCCTCACGTCATCCATTGACGTTAGTCCCCACGGAAGGTCGCTAAATACGCCATCGGGCATCTGACCTCAATGCTGTCTGGTTTTCCACGAAAGTTACGCAACTAAAAGTACAGCTGGAGGGCGCCATATATTATGATTTAGTCTGCACCATGGTGGGTAGTTGGGCTATAATATTATTACTTTAACTCCGGTTAATGTGAGGGTCGAGCGCATGGGCCGAAGAAGGGAAAACATGGGTATTGCACGCTCAGTTCTCAACATGCGCACTACGAGACAGAGCGATGGTCATTTTCACGACCCGCTTCGTCCCGAAGGTCTATAGGACGGTTGTTAAGATCCCATGTGTGACTAGCATCCCTGATCTTTAGCTCAAGCTGTGCCCATTTTTATCCGAAATATTCCTTTTCACCCTTTTCTCCGTTAAGTGCTGAGTAGCTGCTCCGTGTCTTCTACTGGTGCGCTCAAGCATTTCTATCCTCAAGGATCATATAAAACCGAACCTCCCACAACCTCCTGCACACATACCCAAACCCACTCGAAAACCACGTCTGAGGCCAGCACTCAGACCGAACCTGCTTCTCCTGCCATGCCCGTCGAGCCCACAACACCAGAGCGACACACCGCGCCTCCCAAGCGCAAATCTCGCCGCCACTCCGCCCAATCACCCCCCAGAACCCGTGCGACCAGGTCCAGGCTACCACCACTGCCTGGGACACCTCCCAACACTCTCTCCGTTCATCGATTCAACCTCTCTCCCCAACTCGACACCGACACTACCCCAGTCTAAGAACACAGCTACTAAACGTTCAGCAATGGGACTTTTTCTCCAGTGGAACGTCGGAGGCATTGCAGGCAAATTCATAGAATTTAAATCTGAATTCTTGCAACAAAAACAACTACTCGCTGCGCTCCAAGAAACTCACTTTCGAGATTCTGACTCAACTTGGAACAAAATTCTCGATTACACTTGGCACCTAAACGGCCCACATAGGAAATGGGGCGCAGCCATACTCATAGCAAACAGCATACCTCATCGTCGAGTAACGTTAAATACTCCCCTGAATTGCGTAGCAGTCAACCTCAAAATTGCACATTGCCAAACCACAGTAATCTCACTATACATTTCGCCGTCAGCTGAAACCCCCACACCACAGGAACTGAACGACCTGGTGCTTCAGGCCCCTCCACCAGTTCTCATTATGGCGGACTTTAATGCTAAACACCCCTCGTGGGGAAGCGACCATACCGACACTAGAGGGCACCAAATTCACCAGTTTATTTCGGACCACAACCTAGTACTTCTTAACACCGGGGCCGCCACCCGCCACAACCCGACCTTATTAGGATCGGACACTTGCATAGACTTAACGTGCTGCACCCCACGACTTAGCTCACTATTTGACTGGTCAGTTTCAGACGTTCCCGGGCTGAGCGACCACTATCCAATCACAATTAGGCTCAGCACGGACGCTATCCACCACGCTAAACTATTCAGACAATCTTGGAATTTGAAAAGAGCGGACTGGACTAAATTCGAGGAACAGGTGGACCTCAACCTAGCAACTTCAGATACCAGTAAGATAGAGACGATTCTAAGGGCCATCAGCTCAGCAGCACAAGATTCAGTCCCAAAAAGTAACAAACCTAGGAAAAAGGCATCAACGCCATGGTGGACCCCGGACTGTCAAAGGGCAATCGCCGCACGGCGCCGTGCCCACAAACAATTCAAAAGATGCGTGTGCGAAGCACACCTATCAGCATACAGGCAATCTCAAAAACACTGCCGGTACACAATTCGAACAGCACGCCAAAACTCTTGGCAGTCTTTTGCCTCGCAATTCAATAGATTCACACCTACCGGCAGAATCTGGGACCTGATGAAGCGCTTCAACCTGAACCGCCCACCACCAGGCCCTTTCCCCCAGCTGACGGTGAATGGACAGCACATCACTGACCCACAACAAGTCGTAGACCACTTTAAACTACACTACGCCAGCGTATCCGGCAACACCAACTATGACACCACCATAGTAAGCGTCCTAGACGCCCTTGCCTCCAAAGCAAATTTTAGCTCTGACAATAGGGAAATCTACAATCAGTCATTCACTATGCACGAATTAGAACTTGCTCTCAGCAAGTGTGGAAACACGTCGGTTGGGCCGGACGACATTCATTACCAGTTTCTTAAACGTCTTAGCAAAAACTCCCTAACGTATCTACTAACGGCCATAAATGAACTGTACCAAACCGACACGTTTCCCGCATCCTGGCGGGAGAGCGTAGTCATACCATTACCAAAGCCGCACAAAGATCACTCCACCCCAAAAGGCTATAGACCCATCTCACTTACTAGCTGTGCTAGCAAGCTGGTCGAACGCATGGTCAACACACGATTGAGGCAATTTCTGGAACACAACGACCTGCTCGACGAATTTCAATGCGGCTTCCAACGGCAAAAATCAACTACAGACAATCTCATTAGGTTAGTGCATGACATCAAAAGTGGTCTATACATCAAACGCACAACAATAGCTGCCTACCTAGACATCACTGCCGCCTTCGACCGAGTACACAAGTCAGCGCTGACACACAAACTCCATAAGATAGGCCTACGCGGACACATGGCGCACTTTATACTCAACTTCCTCAGGGATAGGACTCTTAGGGTCCGATGCGGCAATGTCACATCAAACACCACAACTCAGGAGCAGGGCCTGGCTCAGGGGAGCGTGCTCTCGCCGAGCCTCTTCATCATCATGATCAACGACATACTTGCCGACCACGGGGACACTTCACTTCACTACTCACTTTTCGCGGACGACATAGCAATCTGGACAACATCACAATGCTTCCTTAAAGCTGAAAAAAAAACATTCAGGCAGGACTAGACCACATTGCAAAGTGGTGCAAAACTTGGGGCTTCACCCTGTCCGCAGAAAAATCGGCCACTGTCACATACAGTCGTCTCCGTCCCACACCGAAAACGTTACTTAAAATCGATGGCAAAGCCATCGAGCAGGTGAAAAGTTTCAAATTCCTAGGGGTGCATTTAGACGAAAAACTCAGTTTCAACACCCATATCACCGACATCACGAAGCGAAGCGCGTCAACATAATACGTGCACTTGCAGGCACAGACTGAGGCGGAGACAGGAAAACACTTCTGCGACTGTACACATCAATCATACGACCCATCATAGAATACAACAGCATCATTTTTTCCACAATTTCAGAAAGTCAGAGTAAAAAATTAGAAGTCATCCAAAACAGCTGCATCAGAGCAGCCACAGGCGCCCTTAGCGCTACACCGATAGCTAGTCTTCTAGTAGACTCAAACACACCACCACTCCACCACAGGAGGACACAACACCTGTGCCGTTACCACATCAAAATCAAATCCATTCCAAATCATCCGGCACAGCGCTGCTTCATGTCTGGCAGATACGACAAGAGCCGATTTGCGCGCAAACTTCCACCATATAGCATTCAAATTGCCACGGCTCTCTCAGATCTTAACCTCTCAATGCCATCCACTGCAGCTCGACCGCCCATTAGGCCCTTCTGGACTTTCAGTCAACCAAAGGTCGAGTACTTGCTCTCGGAGAAGAAAGCCACTATCACATCGGCGGAGATTCTAGGCCTCTTTCACAAGTTCGCCGATGACAACAATCACAAATCACTCATATTCACGGATGGGTCGAAACACGAGGCTAGGGTAGGCATCGGCATCACTGGACCAGGTCTCAGACTTTCCAAACGTCTACCGGATAACTTCTCCATCTACTCTGCTGAAGCAATGGCCATTCTGGCCGCTATTTTCATTCTCCTTAAGCGAAAAGTCAGAAACGTAGTGATTTGCTCAGACTCCAAATCCGTCCTACAGTCAATTAGCAACACCCACGACTATCCTCATCACATCATTGATCGAATCCAACAAATCGTGGCCCATAACGTAAACATGAACTTTTCCTTCCTCTGGATTCCGGGCCACGCCAACATCCCAGGTAACGAAGAAGCAGACCGGCTCGCAAAGCAAGCCTTAGCATCGAACACCCACCCCAGCGTGGAATATTCGGTAGACGATTGCAAAGCACTCCTACAACATCGCATTCGCCAACACCAACAGAAGACATGGACACAACATAACTCAACACAACACAAATCCAACCACGCCCACTCAATAAAACCAACCATAGGCACATGGAACACATCAAATCAGTCTCACCGTCAGAAAGAGGTCATCCTCACTAGACTTAGAACCGGTTGCACAAAACTAACACAGCCTCGATTAGAGGATGACCAACACACAACACCGCACTGCGACACCTGCAACACCACGTTAAGCATAGGCCACATCCTGCTAGACTGCAGTAGCTTTAGCTCTCAGAGACAACCACTTAAGGCCTTCTGCCAGAGAAAGGGCATCACCCTATCGCTTTCATCGCTTCTCGGTGACAAACACGCAGAACTCATTCAATTGCTATTTGAATATCTGTATGCCACAGAACTAGCAGGAGCTCTCTAGGCACCACCAACGCTCACATCAACTAGCAATACATGACCGCGAAACACTCATAGGAAACACGTAAATAGCCATCCCTGCATGGCGTCGGACGTACATGAGCCGATTTGCTTCCCAGTTAGGAATAATTGGCTACCTAGCGGTGCCGTCGGAGGTAGATGAGCCGACTTGCTTCAGGAAAACAACGAAAAAAAAATTAGCTTAACGTAAAACCACTACCCAGAGGAGCCGTCGGACGTAGATGAGCCGACTTGCCTTCCGACACCTAACGTAAATGGCTACCCAGAGGAACAGCGGACGTAGAGGAGCCAAATTGTGAAACACCGTACTAACCCAACTGACAACCCTGCATGTCATGCATAAACTAACCAACTACTAACAACTAACACGCGGCAGCCGGCGTGAGAGGCGGTGTGGACAATTGCCTCCTTGTCCGCACGGTAAAAATCCCTCGGTGCTCTTCGATAGGAGTAGGCTAAAGCCGGCACCCTGGCAAAATCAACTCGACACTCAAAACACCCCAGCCCCACCCAAACCACAAATTATTATGTGGAGGAGTAAAGTAAAATTAAAACCAGTTAGACACCAGGGAGACGTCCCCAACCCAGCCCCCGCCTCCAGCATCCAAAAACTTCGCACAAACTATAACGCAAAATTCCCTTAATGTAAATGTCCACTTGCCTGCACCTTGATCGTAACACTCGCTTTCATAGACAGATATGCAACGTGTTCCTTTAAAGGCGGCGCAAATGACCTTTATGGTCCGGCACGCCTCAAAAAACCACTCTCCCCCCCAAACATTACGAATACGTTTTAAAACCTGGCTAAGGTTCAGCTGTGGCGCAGTGAAGACATCAGAGTTTTGTGGTACAAATTGAGGTAACTCATCCGCAAGATCCAGTAAAGGTAGCTTAGTTATCAAGTGGTTTATTTAATTTTTCAATTTTTCACCTAGTGGTACCGTCAATTGAAAAATGGTTCTGCAGTCTGTCATCAGTAAACATGGCACAGAAGTGGGAGTTTGTGCAGTTCACACCAGCCTGTCAATATGTATTCTGCATAATTTTGATAACTAGGTTAAACTCAAAGTAGAAAAGAGGAATATTACGGTAGGTTCTCTTTGGTGCTGATACTGATTAATTCATTGCGATTTTACCTATCCACTCCCTCTGATTTAATTTAAGTTTTTTCTTTGAAACTACATAAAGCAAGATGGCAAGAGCAGCTGCATGACAAAGCTTGACTCAGAAGTGACCAAAGTTACCAAAAAAGTAGATTTGGATAAGTGTGGCTACTTTTAATAGACCAATTTAGGTTCTCCTCAGGAACGACTTTTGTGGGGGAAAAGTGTCCAACTTTAGTCTTATAATTCACTTTATGCATGATATCAGAAATGATGTTTTGTCCTCCAAACTGATGATTTGTTTAATGTAGGTTTGGTTGGGCTGGCCTGGGCAGTTCTGGGCCAGGTCATGTCACATCATATCATGTCACAATTTTCTCTTGTAATTTTTTATTAGTCTTTATTATATATTTCCTCATTGAAAGTCTCTTTTCCACACACTACAATCGTTTTTTGCTAAGGATTTGCATCACATGTATCTGAATTGTGAAACATATGTGGTGTTTGGATGGCTATAATTTTTTTTATTGGCAAGATGACTGTCTATTGAGATATATGTACTTCAAATTTAGATTGTCCATCATCCATTGCAGTGATTCTTCAAAACTGAAGATGAAGTTCATTTGCATCCCACCAGAAAAACTAATTGTTGCCCAAAATTGGTCTCTATATGTGTATTGTTTTGTCATATGCTACACCTTTTTATCAGGTTATCTCTGAAGATGCAGCTTGTTGTGACACTTCAGCTGATACTACTATCTAAAAATGTTGAACAATGTCTGATTTCTTTGGATGGCATGTCTGATCTTAATTAATTGTGTTCTCCTGTTTCATCTGACTGCATCATTACTCTGTGACTCCGGAAAGCTGGTTAATTTGAAGGCAGAAGTATGCTGATCCCAGACATCTCAAGGCTGGTTCAGGAAAGGGACTGATGATTTCACCCGTGATTCTCATGTTGGTTTTAACTTGTGGTGTTTTTGTATCATTATTATTTGGCAAGATTGCAACATTAATAGATGCCAATCAAGAATTGGATGATGGATCAGATTTATCCCATCAAGCCTCAATGAACTGGGAGCATCTAGCAGGATGGTTGAAGCCAGAAACAGCAAGTCTTGAATACAGCACAAGTGATGACCTACTATGGTTTATTCAGGTGTGTATGTGTGTGTGATGAATGGGCTTTCACACAGGCAAGGAAGATGTTTTTTTGTGGATCATCCCATCACCACACCATTTGTTTTTGGCTCTGCTTCCTGGTAAAGTTGGTTGGCTTTTGCCAAGTTTATGTCAAAACATTTGGTGATTGTATCAGAACACCAGTTTGGAAAGTTTGATGAATTGACAGCAACAGAAATAGTTGTATTTAAAGCCAAAAATTGTCCTTTCCTTGACATCTGTGACAGGCCAATATTAACCACATTGTATATCCTGCCGAGTATCACATGTGCCCAGCAGTAATGTACCCTTGCATTTAAATCTCATCTCTAAATATGCCTCACATTGTTTTCTTTAGCATGCTGTGTTTCCATGATGCTCATGTCATTTTACTAGACATTGTGTGATGAAGGGTTCTGTTTTGTGTTAAGATAAATGGGGTTGAATTAAGCATAGATACTTTTAGCATGCAACATTCAAAATATTTTGTACCATTGTGAACTGAGCATTCACCTATTGCTTCAATCTGCATCATTACTCAGTATGGTGGCATGCTGCTCATCATTTCATATTGCATACTCTGGCTTGTTTAAACATGAAACAGATGCAGTGTTATTTATGTGTGATATTGCTACTCCATTGATGCACATGGCTGTTTTATTTTATATCTCCCCTGCTTATGTTATTGTGAGGCATTACACTCTTTGCAGATATCAGACCTTCATATCAGCATATTCCAAGATCCAGAGCGAATCACTCAACTCAGACACTTTGTGAATGTGTCTCTTCCAGCCATATCGCCTGAACTGGTTATAGCATCAGGTTGGTCAGCACAGGCGTGAAAGGAGGAAGGGGAGGGATAGATCATGGCTGCAAAAAGGGAGAGCCATGATGACTCATACTATTGATATAGCCCCTGCCTAATCTTCACAAACTATGGCAGCAAAGCCTATGGGTGTCGTTGAGGACTCCCGCACCCCAAGGTTTTCCGCGGATAGTGAAAAACGGCGCACGGCAGCGTGCCGAAATTTTGCATACCTTTTCCCACATCAGTTTGGCATGTTTTGTCAAACTTTTGAAGTCAGGTCATCTAGGATCAACAAGTTAATCAAGGTCAAGTGAGATCACCTCCAAAAAAGTTCAACCAGTTGTCACGCTTTAACGGATAGACATTTTAATGAAACTTTCAGCATTTGCATATCTTTAGGGATGCAACAAAATGCACCAGAGGATTTTTTCATTTCTTTCCATTTTTGATTACTTATTAGTTTTGTATATTTGCCCCTTAGAGTTAAAATAGAAGATTCTGCCTAAAGTATGTATTACTAGTGACATCACTTTTTTAGGGAGAACATATTTGGGGGGTGTCCGACCCTACTCGTCAAGCACTTTCTGATGTCACCTATTTCGTGCAATGCTTAGTTTGGAGATTAGAGGAGGGTCTCTGTCGACCCCCCACCAAGACAGGGTATGAGGATTCGACAGGAGAGACAGGGTGGGATAACTGTTGCACCACCAAGCACCAATGCAATATTTCCATCATCACCCTTGCCTCAGCAATTAATGTTTGTAGGTAATTTGTCCATGCTTGTCATTTAATCTGGTCAGCTCGCCCATCTGGATGCATCAAAGAAGTAGAAAGGCAGGAGCTTGTCTGAATGAGAGGTTCAAGTTAACTCTCAGGCTGTTGTGAGTGCAATATAGGAAGACTTTCAATGGTAAGCTAAACGAGGACTTCCTGATGCTGACCGCTTTTGTTTCAGGTGATCTAACAAATGCTATAATTAGTAACACCAAAGGCTCCAGGCAGTACCAGGAGGAGTGGCAAATTTATAAGGATGTTTTGGTCAGTGGAAATGTGTTCAACAGTTCATTTTGGCTGGATTTGCGAGGAAATCATGGTGAGCAATATGGAAGGTGTGACAATGGGTGTTACCAGATGCATCACTTTTATTCTGGGAATTTCTCTTATTATGTGTACAGTACAGACACAGTTGCATTTTGTCTTCATCTAAATGTGTATTGCATTTGCACAACCTTATTAGAGTGGAAAAGTCTATTTTAACTCTTGGAGTACAGCAAATATATACCAGTAGGTATATTAAGTGTAATGCCATATGCTTAATATCTCTACATATGTATTGTGGTCTATGACAAACCCATGGTCTCTATCTGTAAATGTCCCTCCTCCCCCTCCCCCAGTCACAACCATCTGTGAACTGTCCACTTTGGATGTCATCTGCTCATGTGGCTCATTGACACCTGCAAATACTGCATGAATTGTACAGAATGCACTAGTGATTATCTCTCCTCGTACCGGCCACATGATACATCCTAGTGCGAACCAGGACATGGCTGAGTTGCGATCACCTGGTGCTGTTTTGCCACGATTTCATCAACCCATGTGTATATTTTGGTCATTTTGACTCAATAAAGATTCTTATTAGCCTGGTCTTATTCCTGTCTTGACTCCACTTTGACTTCACATAGACCCATCAACTCTGTTTTTACTTTACTAACCATGTTGTTCTCTTTCTCACATTAACTGATGATTAACTTTAATTTTACATAACATTGACTTCACTAACTCTGTGTTTTGGTTCCTAATTTCACTTCACCTTAACCCCATTGACCTTGATTTGATTCAAGTTCACGTCACGGCGAACTTGAACCACATCGATCCCGTTGAGTCACCTCGACATCTCCCCCGTCGCCAGCCACCCGTGACCTCGCTGACCCGCCCGTGACCTCGCTGATCCGCCCGTGACCTCGCTGACCCGCTCGTGACCTCGCTGACCCGCCCGTGACCTCGCTGACCTGCCCGTGACCTCGCTGACTTGCCTGGCGCCGTGCCGCGACAGACGTGTTCGACGTGCCGGGCTTCGACAGCGGGCGCAACCTGTTCCGCCGGTTCGGCGTGCAGGGCGGCGCACATCCGCGCTCCTACCTGTACACGGTGGCGCGCGGCCGGCGCCGCTACGCGTTCGTCGCGCTCGACGCCACGCTCGACCCGGGCCCGCGGCGGCCCTACAACTTCTTCGGCGCCGTGCGTCCGCGCGAGCTGGCCGCCCTGCGCGAGTACGCGCGTCGCAGTCGACGGGCCGATCACGTGATCTGGTGAGCGCGCGCGTCGCGGTCGGCGGGTGGATCACGTGATCTGGTGAGTACGCGTGTCGCGGTCAGCGGGCGGGTCACGCGATCTGGTGAGTATGTGCATCGATGCCTTCGGGATCATATCAGTCGAGATGGGGCGTTGCGCGACCCACACTAACCAAACCTTTCTGACCTTGGAAGATACCTGTCAGACACAGAACTGGCACTGGCACCTCTCACCTTGGCACTGGCGCCCTCTGACTGTACCCAGCTCAGGACTGACACTGGCGCCCTCTGACTGTACCCAGCTCAGGACTGACACTGGCGCCCTCTGACTACCCAGCTCAGAACTGACACTGGCGCCCTCTGACTGTACCCAGCTCAGGACTGACACTGGCGCCCTCTGACTGTACCCAGCTCAGGACTGACACTGGCGCCCTCTGACTGTACCCAGCTCAGGACTGACACTGGCGCCCTCTGACTGTGCCCAGCTCAGGACTGACACTGGCGCACTCTGACTGTGCCCAGCTCAGGACTGATACTGGCGCACTCTGACTGTGCCCAGCTCAGGACTGACACTGGCGCCGTCTGACTGTACCCAGCTCAGGACTGACACTGGCGCCCTCTGACTGTGCCCAGCTCAGGACTGACGCTGGCGCCCTCTGACTGTACCCAGCTCAGGACTGACATTGGCGCCTCTGACTGCCTGGCTCAGGACTGACATTGGCGCCCTCTGACTGTACCCAGCTCAGGACTGACACTGGCGCCCTCTGACTGTACCCAACTCAGGACTGACACTGGCGCCGTCTGACTGTCTGGCTCAGGACTGACACTGGCGCCCTCTGACTGTACCCAGCTCAGGACTGACACTGGCGCCCTCTGACTGTACCCAACTCAGGACTGACACTGGCGCCGTCTGACTGTCTGGCTCAGGACTGACACTGGCGCCCTCTGACTGTACCCAGCTCAGGACTGACACTGGCGCCCTCTGACTGTACCCAGCTCAGGACTGACACTGGCTCCCTGACGTCTCGACTGACTGTACCCAGCTCAGGACTGACACTGGCGCCCTCTGACTGTACCCAACTCAGGACTGACACTGGCGCCGTCTGACTGTCCCTGGCTCAGGACTGACACTGGCGCCCTCTGACTGTACCCAGCTCAGGACTGACACTGGCGCCCTCTGACTGCCTGACACTGGCGCTCTGACTGTACCCAGCTCAGGACTGACACTGGGCCCTCTGACTGTCCAGCACACTGGCCCTGTCCGGCTCAGGACTGACACTGGCGCCCTCTGACTGTACCCGGCTCAGGACTGACACTGGCGCCCTCTGACTGTGCCCAGCTCAGGACTGACACTGGCGCCCTCTGACTGTACCCAGCTCAGGACTGACATTGGCGCCCTCTGACTGCCTGGCTCAGGACTGACATTGGCGCCCTCTGACTGTACCCAGCTCAGGACTGACACTGGCGCCCTCTGACTGTACCCAACTCAGGACTGACACTGGCGCCGTCTGACTGT